>OV788329.1:21822110-22202110 GCA_928718305.1 Tetramorium bicarinatum | reverse complement strand
AATATTACATCATTTTATATATCTGTAGCTTCCTAAAATTGTTTTATTTATATATGTATCTGTCATATTTGCCTCGTAGTGCATTTTTAAACATAAAATTGCTCCTGTAGCGTTAAGCGGTTACATTTCTTCGTGAAAACAGATCATAGGTTTAAAATTGCTTTTATTCTCAAAATGTTCTGTTCTAACCTTCTAATTTTATAAAATTAGTTGTTTAATATATAAAAATGTATTTTACTACTTAGTTAAACAATTTATTTTTTTTTCTCTTTCATATTCTTTTTTCTCATTATACGGTTAAAACATAAAATTGCTGTACAACGATACATTTCTCAGTGAGAATAAAAGGTATAGTAACATTTGATAATATCACCAAAGTTGACAACTTTTACCTCACTTATTTGTAACTTATATGTAACTTAAATACGTGTTCCAGTTTTGGAGCCTAATTTCTCAGACATTCTTTTGGACATGTATTGCGAAATATTAATTATGTACAAAATACGAAATAGTATTATAATGAATACTATACCATTTGATAGAAGACACTTTTTAGTTTGTATGTATTTCTGTTGTTAAACTTTTATTTTTAGTTTTTTTTAACTATTGTTTAAGAACTATTGTTAATAAATAAACTGGTGTGCCTGTATTAGTGACTTTCTTCTATACATATATAACACTTTACCATACCACATATTGCATTAAGCGTATGTTCGCTAACAAACGGTAATAGATCTTTTACTACTGTGTCTCTTGTATTTCTCAATGTCTTGGTCATTCTTTCACTTTCATCGAGCAAAATTTCGACAAACTGCTGCAATATGTTAAAATGAAATGTGGGGGTTAATATCTTTCGTCGTAAATGCCATTTTGCGCCTAAAACATAAAGAATACATATCTATGAAATAAATAATTTAAATCCAATACTGATGTGAGATTTATTTAGTTAATTTTAAATTTATTAATTTATGATAACCATTTATTGGATCATTGTAAATTTATTATTTCATTGATATGGGATTAAATGTTTGTAAATTTATTATTTCATTGATATGGGATTAAATGTTTGCGCGATAACACGTACAAAACAGAAAATCTTTTAATATCTTTTTATATTTTTTCATAATTTTCATATTTACTGTGTTTATATCATTTAATAATTTAATTTATTATATTTAATATTTATTGCTCTCGTAAGTGATGAGAAATATAAACATTTATTAAAATCTAATTACTATTATTATAATACCATTATAATACCATCACTAAATGATCGATTGGATGAAGTAAAGTAGTTTAAGATTTAAATTATGATCTTCGGTACGTACTAGTACCAGTCGATGATCGTACCGCCGAAACATGAGATCCAAAAATGAAAATGTCGTCAGTTCGGAGAGGCGACGACTCGTCGAGGAACTGCATGCTTCGGCGAGAAGAAATTTTCCACGAAGACGCATCATAGTACGAGGATACGATGATCTGTGGCAGGCAGATATCGTCGAGATGCAACCGTACTCATGATTCAACAGAGGTTATCGCTACATATTCATGGTCATCGATGTTTTGAGTAAATACGCGTGAGCCGTGCCGCTCAAGACTAAAAACGGAAGCAAGACGGTCGAAGCTATCGCCGAGATAATTCGAGACAATGGATGATGTCCGAAAAATTTGCTGACAAGGGAAAGGAGTTTTACAACGCCAACGTGCAACGATTCATAAAAAGACACGACATCAATCATTACTCCATGTATTCGATGTTGAAGGCATCGGTCGTCGAGCGATTCAGTCGCACGCTCAAGAACGATATGTAGGAGATGTTTACGCTCAACGGAAATTACAGATGGATCGACGCGTTGCCGCGTCTCGTATCAGATTACAACGCGCGAAAACATCGAACGATCGGTATGTGACCCGCCAACGTTACACCCACGATCGCCAAAAGACTCTTGGCTACGGTGTATAGCGCGAAAAAGATTGCAGGGCCTGCAAAGTTTAAAGTAAGCGATTCGGTACGGGTGAGCAAGTACAAGACCGTCTTGTTTAAAATCGTTAAAGTGCAGCGTATTAATCCCGCGATGTACTTGCTCGAAGATTATCGCGGAAAATCTATCGCTGGAGCGTTCTACGAACGCGAGTTGCATTGTGCGGCTGATCCCGACATATATCTTTGGGAGAAGGTACTGCGCAGGAGAGGCAACGAGGTTTATGTGAAATGGCTAGGATTCGAAATGGATCGCACAATTCGTGCATACATAAGAACAGTGTGGTTTAATTTTCGTTTATTCATTTTACAAACAAAGTTTATTCATTTTAAACATATATAAAAATATAAAATGTATACAATATAAAATATACATATAATATAAAAATGTAAGATATATACAATATAAAATATATGAGATATATACATCTATACAAAAATCATTATTATTAATATCCCTTACGTAGTAATATATTACAAAGGTATTCGATAATGTCCCCATGGTAAAGTATTAATCGAATCTGGTACAATATACCGCTTGTCGTCGTACGGACTCAGAGCGATTTTTTTCTCACCGTGCAGTTTTGATTTTATACAGGATTGCTGTCGTGTCATTTCAATTTCATCGTTGAGATGTCGCGTGTAATCATTGAACGTTATCGTTCGCGCTACAACACTATTTTTGACACCTTTCGCCTTTTTAGTGTCCTTCTTACCATCTACTCTCAAAGCGTACATCTTCGCTCTGAGCCCGACGAATTCTGTCATTATAACACCATTATTCTAATCCTTCATTAGTCCTGGCACCTTCTTGTTCACAAGCGGTATATCGTATGCATTATTAGCGGGATAATCGCTCGTGTCGAATCTGTCACCGTCACGTTTCCGTCAACATCTCACACACATCTCATGCACATCTTCGCACTCGATGTGGTATATGAGACTGTCCGTGTCGGTGTACATTACTTTACATGTGTTTCGATATAATGGTAACATGTACTCGTGATGAAATTCGTACAAACAGACTTTGGATATGTCGAGGATGCACGTACCTACATAGATCAGTTTGTCGAATTTCACCTCGAGTTTTCAAAGTTCTATGGCAACCAGATTTTCTGAAAAAAATGCTTCGACTGTGGAAATTTGGTTTCGCGATCATTGCCTCCGCGCCGTATCGTCCATCCCATTTCGTTAATAATTTCACGTCGACGTGATTTCGAACGTTCTCCATGGTTTTACCGAATACCGCGTTATTCGTTAATTTGTATAAATCTTTTTCAAAATCATTCTTGGCAAGCGTTCTAAATTTGATATTTAGTTCGATGTAATCACGAAGTCATGCGGATTGTGCGAATTGTAGTACACAATAAATTTTTGTGACGCGAAGATCATGACGCATTACTGCAGGTTACGATAATATATAACGTACCGTTTCTTATTGTACAGAGTCGCCAGAAGTTTAGCCTGCTGCTTGCCGGGCAGCTTATCGCACGTCGGACAGAAAGGTAGATCAGTATGCGCGTCGTGAAGATGTGGATACTCGAGATCGACCTCGAGAATGTAACCCGTGGGCGAATCTGAAGCGACCGCACTATAATCAAAGTCCGCGGCATCGTCAACCCATTGAAATTCAGCGTACGGTAACGTTCAGGTAACGGTTGACACGTCGTCCAACCATACAGATTATTAACATCGAAATACATTAAATATGAGAAAGGTTTCGATGGATCGTACGACTGCATGTACTTATTGTTGGCTTGCACGTATCTGTTGGAACATTGATTCAGCCCGCCACGTATACCACGCTCGATAAACATGATCATATCAATGTCTGTGAGCAGTTCAAAATTGATATGTGTATATGTTTTAACATCGCGTCCCACGTAAAACCGGGTAAGATGTAATAGTACGCAGAATCGAGTCCGTAACTTGTGACGCAGCTATCGCGAAAATTTTCAAATATATCAGCCAACAACAAAACATTGATTTTCAAATATACAGGGTATCTGGTAAAGATTAAATCAACGCTCGTAAGCAAATAGAGCGGACTAAACTGAATCGAAAAGTCCATTCTGCAATTTTCGCAATAATTAACGAATTATTAATTATTAAAAATCGAAAGAAGATAGACAGCGCGGTGCGCGAGACGTGGGCAGGGGCCACTGTCCGTGCTGCCAGTGCCGCTCTCATGTCTCGCTCACCGCGCTGTCTATTCCTCCATCCGATTTTTAACAATTATAATAATAACTCATTAACTATTGCGAAAATTGAAAAATGGTAAAGGACTTTTCGACTCGGCTTAGTCCGCTCTATCTGCTCACGAGCGTTGATTCAATCTTTACCGGATACCCTGTAGATCGCTGTACTCGCCCAGGGTTCGAATGGAAAATCGTTGCCAGACGTTCGCGGCGTGCGCGTAATCACTACAGTGTCGCCGGTCAAGGAACTATAGAATGATTCCCGCGGTGGTAGACATGTGTCCTGCAGTTTATCCATGTGATCCACGTATTCATATGAAAAGACATCTTTTTGAGTCAACAATTCAAAATCTTCAATCGATAAATTTGGAAAATTAGAACGTAAAATTTTCAATTTATCCATGCTAAGAAAAGATGCCAATTTTTCGAGACTGGTATTGAGAAATTTATATGAATCGATGAATCTTAATTTTATATAATTTCGTGAATCTGACCTATCGGTAGTGTCTTTGACATACTTTGTGAAGGATATGTTTTTTCCTTCGTTATTGGAAGCAAATCTACGTGTCCTTCATACGCTGTAGCAATTTCATTAATAATAAAATGCGAGTCGTAGCCTGATAAATTGTGGAAGACCACAGGAATACAATATAAATCTTTATAATTCAGATTACAACTCGAATGCGCGGGACCTCTGTATCGCCCGATTGTAAGTGGCAATAATCGCGTGCTTTTTCATCATCTGGTGCGAACGGTTTCTCGCATATATGGCAGTGGGTCGCGCTACGATATCCCTCTCACTGTTCTTTCGATAAAGTTTCCATGGGGACATTAGCGGACAGAACAGATTTTATACTATGCGCCAAACTTCTCAATTCCTCGGTGAACTACGCGACGCAATCGGTACCGCGATGAGATCGGTATGCGAATAACAAGTCGTCCGAGCCATTAATTCTATGCGAATTAAAAGAGGACTGTAAGAATCTTAGAATTTAATTTGTTTTTTTAATATTTAATTCATGTTTTTGTGTTTCAATAAATTCAAGAGCTTTATTTTGATATTGAATTATAATTTTTCTAAATGACATTTCTGTTTTGAAGCAACTTTATGATATTGTTAATTTAAATTTATTTATATTTTTTGTTAAAAAAATTTTTTATATTATAAGACTTACATAATAAATATTAATTTTTGTACATTAATACTGTTAACGCACTTTCAAAACTACTTTATTCCTCATATGTCTAGATCAAAAGTCAGTTATTCTAGCCGTTCAAATCAAAACTTTTCTTTTCCATAAAAAAAGTATAACAGAAAAACTGTACAAGTTATTAATAAATAATCCTTTTAATGGAAGGTGCAAAATGCTCAAATCATTAAATATAAAACCTAAAAGCTTTGTGAGCTGCGAAATCAAATAAAAAATATGTTACTTTTTAATTTCCCACAAAATAGCAAAAGTGGAATAAACGAGTTTTGATTTGATACCCTACATATATAATCATAAAAATTATACATTTTATAAGATCTTTTCATATCTAATTATATATATTTACATCTGATCATATTACACCCATTTTTTCTCGAGCCAGAACAACCAGAGAAGCGGCGAAGTGAGCGGTGCCGCCCATTTTCCCAACCTAACCCAAAAACCCAAAAAGTAAGGGAATCTGAGCAATGTTCTTTGTCTTTGTGCAAAAGTGACTTTTCAGCAGCGATTTATGCTGCATGAGTACGTTGTCAAGATAAAGACATTATTTACTAAAATGATACGCTTATTATGTAATAAGAATTAATAAGAATAATAAATCAACTAATCGAGCCACAAGGATGTTATATCAATGCCTTTTTAAAAAAAAGTGGCGTCCATAATGTATTGATACAATCCTTGTGGCTCAATTAGTTGGTTTATTATTCTTCGTGGATTTTCTTACAAGTATAACAGGCTATATAAATTAATTAATCTACAGATTATAATTTTATTATGAACAAAGTTGACAATTAAAATAAAACTTATCAATAAGCCAAATTAACCTAATGAAACATATATCATTATTAATATTATTATCTTACCTCCACTAGTAAGAAGACCAGTACCGAACCAAGAACGTAAAACATCATAAGGTAAACCCTTTTCGATGTGTTTTGTATTGTTTAATATTGTCTAAAATTACACAAAAAAACCGATTAAATTAAAAGTCATTGAAAAACTTTGGACATTTTTGGATTATTTTATACCCTATTTGTCTCATAAACTTGATGTGATAGGTAAATTTGGCGGCCAAATTCGTATTCACATATAATTACATAGAAAACTATTTACAATTCTGAAACAACAAAATTTCGCAAGCCCGTATAATCAATTAATTTCAATAGTTTTAAATATTCTATCGTATCTAGCAGAGATATTTCACAAATAAACATATTTTTCTAACATAAAAACATAATATTTTGTAATGAGAAAACATCTAAAGAGAGATAGCAATAAACGTCTTATCATTAATGTACCTATCAATAATAGAAAAATAGAATAAAATTTGTTTCATATTTTTTACCTCAAAATCATCCGGATGAGAGATGAAAACCACGGGCAGAAAAAATCCCCACACTTTAAAAATGGGATAATACTGATTACTTATGGTAAGCAGTAATTTCCATATTTCCTCTAAAAATGAATGTATACGCTTACCACTTAAATTTAGAGAATTGTTATAAATATTGATGGAAAAATATATGATTGATATGAATATTAGGGGAGAGTTGCCAAATGCGTACTTAAGATATTTTTGGTTATATTTTGCATTTGGTACCTTTTGGAATGCAAATAAAAGTTGAAAATTGTAGCTTGATATTTAAGGCACCTATTATTACATGACCAGCAAACACAATGTTACATGTAACGTACATGTTAGTTGTAATTTCCTACTCAACAATATAACTGTTATACATATAACACGCGTGTTATATAACAATTATATTGTTGAGTAGGAAATTACAACTAGATGTATGTTACATGTAACATTAGGTTTGGTGGGCGACTTTTCACTGATAACAAATCAATAAGTTATAAGTTCTTCTGCTACATGCTACAAAAGGTACAATTTAGTAAACCGGTCGCCTAAATCGTACCTGTATGTCTCCTAAATTGTACCTCCTCAAAAAGTATTAAAATGGATCAAATAATTAAAAATATAAGGATATAAAAATATAATTAATAAAAGGAATCATAAACTAATACCTGTTTCATTTATAATTTATCAATAAAATATTTAAAAATTAATAAATAATGAAAAGCTTAGGATAATAAAATGAATCTTAGTTGAATATATTTTTGCAATTAATATACATATTTTTATTTATATTAATTAGTTTTATTATTACAAATTTTCAGTTTTATATTGATATAAGATATTTTAAAATAAACCTTTCAGAAAAATATAAAATTTCAGTGAAAACTGGCATGATTGCATTATTATCAGCTGTATAAAGTAACAACAAAATTACCTTTTTAAACAAAGGAAAAAAAAACGTCAAGTATACGCCCGCAAAAAATGTTCTAAAAAAAAAGTAATGATATATTATCAAATTGCGCCAATTATAAAAAGTATTTATATTAACCAAAAGAACTATTATTTTATTATTACTCTTCAATAGTAAAATGCCATGCAACAATTAATACGACTCTGTACAGTATTCAAAATACTTGGCGCTGCTAAACAGATTATGTTAATTACCTTATTAACAAATCCTTATAATCTAAATTTGAAATAACTTTGACATACTAAATAACGTCATCTAAAAATGTTTATAAAAACTACAATGATGTTTTTGCAATCTAAATTACATAATTAAACTCCCCAGAATACATTATGCATATATTACAAATGTAATTAAACTTATTCTTTAAATCTATTATTTTTTCAGTTTAACTAATCTTTCAATAACGAACTGTCAAAACTGTCACAATAGCAATTCCAGCAATGCGATGCAAACACAGACAGCTTAACCGTGTTACATTTCCTCACCCTTTCCGAACCCGCCTCTTGTCACGACTTTGGTAACATTTCTTAACCTCTCCTGCGCGCTCCCTTATCACCATTTGACGATGACGACGGAGAAAAAAAAATCTTAATATTTTCCACATTTAGACTTTGAGTTGTAATATTTCTGTTCATAAGATACATGAAAAAAAAATGAAAACTTTTCTTATACAAATTGACCCCGAGTTATCCACTTAGAAATTCAATCGGGTCAGCCGTTATTGAGATCTGATAATACGATATCCTCTTTAAATAGCATCACGCATCAATGAGTCCTGGTAGGTCTCGCTATACTTGACGCGAGACACTACCGTGCCTCTTGATCAGAAATTTACATTAGCGGTATCTGATTTTTTAAAATGCTGATAGCAAGCACAAAATAAGATATAACATGTTAATTTTTCGTCTATATTACTCATTTCTCATTTACCTCACATTTTGGTTAATAAATGTTGCTTGTATTAAATGAAACTATAAAATATTGAAGAGGTACAATTTAGGAGACCGGTATGCATTTAGCAACTCTCCCTTATATTTAATATACAAGGTGTTTGGAAATTTGCATATTTGATATACAAGATGTAATATTTTATGCTAAAAAAATAACTTTTTCTTTTAGCAAAATTGATTTTAATATTCAAATAGTTGCGATAAATAGTTTTCACAGAAAAACAGGTTTAAGTTAAAGTTGTGAAAAAATGGAGATAATTAGTTCTTCTAATTAGTTTTTATAATTAGCCCTTATTTTAAATATTTTACTTTATTTTTAATTACTGTTACAGAATAAATCAATTTTTCAGCATTTGTACGGATTACGCATTATCATTTAATTAGTAAAGTATTTTCTACGTTTAGTGATACTATTTAATTATCATATGCAATTGTATACAATATTTATAATAATAATAGAACGCTTAGCTTGCAAAGCATATTATGATTTACATTTGTCTTCATTTTTAGATGAACAAATGAGTGAGAAGTGCGCATCGGACCCGACCATCACATAAATAAGAGCGCTTATTCATTAACTTCAATCTACTCTCCTGCGAAAACTATTTGTTGAAAGCAATTTTATTAAAGGAAAAAATTGTTTCTTTTAATATAATAGATCACATCTTGTACGCTGAATGCACGAATTATTAACCCACACAGCATGTAGTATTTCAGTAATATTACAACAATATACTGTAATATTGCTGAAATGTTACATGCCGTGTGGGAACACAATGCTCACGTGAAGAATACTCACGTAGAATAGATTAAACTGAGTCGAAAAATTCTGTACTATTTTGAAATTTTCGCAATAGTTAATCAGTTAACCCTTTCAGTCACGCAATTAAGGGAATGGTCAAATCATTATAAAAAGCATGATTCTATACATTTTTGAGGTCGCTGAGTTCGTATCTGCCATCAAATTTTGAGAAAAATGAGATCAAAGATGGCGGACGCAATATGGCGGCTTAAAAGGCTATTTAATTCTAAATTTTCACAAAAATTAATATTCTTTACATAAAATTCAATATCTAAAAGTCTTCTTCAATTTCTGAATCCACTACCAATCATCAGATTTGAAAGAAATGACACTGGCACGGCGCACATACACAGTACTGCTTCTTGCGGCGCTCGGCCGTTAACACGCGCGTGGAGAGAAAAACTCCGCGATCCGGTCTCTAGTAATAAGCAATCTCAAAAATATAAAGTGAAAAACTATATGTTTGTAGAAAAATAACTTTCAGATTATCAAATTGTTATCTAAATTTTAGAAATTCTCATTTTTTGCTCTCATATTTTGTTCAATATTTTGTTTATAATAAAAAATTTCGCAAATCTAACGGCGAATTTGTGATCAGCGACCTCAAAAACATAAATGTAGGTAAAAAAACAGTACATTTAGAGGGGATTTTTTTTCAGTAACGAATTTAACGTAAAAAAAACGGTTTTTTTCGTCTTAATTTGCTTATAACCAAAAAGCTATTAACAATATTAACAAAATCACTGAACAAATATTATAATTTGAACATTCAAATAAGAGATAAGTAAAAAAAAATCATGAAAATCGATGAATTTCTACGAAATACAATCGAAAAATGGAGAGAGTGCAGGTGTGACATATATGTCACACTGTGACTGAAAGGATTAATTAATAAAGAACGTCGTATCCGCCCGGGCTATTGCCAAGTACAAGCGCACAGCGAGATATGACTGGTCATGGTTGCGCAGAGAGTTGTTTTCTACAAACAGCGTTTTGATAAAAAAATCAGAAAATAATCACAGAGCAGGGTTCATAGAGCTCATCACGCACTCGTCTTCGTGTGCGTGGTGACGTTTATCTTCAATCTGTAAACAGTCTCGTAGCACAAACATCTCGTAGTTATAGTTTTACAGTTTTATATAGTTTTACAGTTGATTACAGAGAACGAGAGAAGTAAGTGCTTATATCTGTCGTAGTCGTCTGTCGTGGATGTGAAGTAAGACAGAGAAAAGACATAGTTGTAATAGACTTCGAACAGTCTATTACGACTACATTTTTCTCTGCCTAAGACCGGTTCTACAATCAGTCGTATGTCGCTGTCGGATGTCGTATCGTAAGGCAATCAATCATAGTTAAGCCTCATGGGAATGCTTTAATTGTAATTAGTTACAGCCTTACGATACAACATCCGACAGCGACATATGACTGATTGTGCAACCGGCCTCAAGGTACATCTACATCTATCGTAATCGTAAAGTCGTAAGCAAATCCATCAATTGTAGTTAAGCTTTAATAAGAAAACTTAACTGTAATTGGTCGATTTGCTTATGACCTTACGATTACGATAGATGTAGACATACCTTTAATTAACGTCATTCTACAATTGCGTAAATGTAGTTATAAATGTAAGGCTGTAAGAAAATGACCAATCATAGTCGAATATTCTTCTTACGTTTGAAGAATAATCAACTATGATTGGTCAAATTCTTACAGCCTTACGTTTACAACAACGCTTACGTAATTGTAGAACGGCCTTAACTTCACGTCCACGAGTATGACAGACATAATCGCTTACGTTTCGTTCACTGCCGTCAGTCTACGTCTGTAAATGTTATCAAGCTTGTATTGAGGCACAAGGTTTTAAACATTTTCTTTAAAATTATAACAAAGTGATGATAAAAAATAAAAACGCATATGACTTGTAAACAAGGCAATTCCGGACATACGTTTATATGAACTTTTTTCATTGTTTCTTAGTCTTGAATCGGATCCTAAAATGCGTCCCACACATCTTATAACACCCTGTATATCAGAGTGAAATGTTTGAAATATTACATTTAAAAATATGTATGCAAAAGTGAATATTGATTCGCGCGAATACAGGGTAAATTCGGATAAAATAGCCATAGTTTTTTAAAATGCAAAAAACATATCTTTATTTTTAATATTTTTTAATACCATTCAGCATATGGCTTCACTGAAGCTTAAAGTAATACAATTAAGATATAAGAAAAAATAATTCACAGAAATTTTATATTATTATAACATTGCAATATAAGCATTGGCCATCTTATTTGACTTTTAAGGAAAAAATAGCCATAGTATTATGAGATAAATAACATATATATTTCATGTTAAAAATATATCTAATCTTTTGTAAAAACAACAAAAAAACTTATAATTTTACGTTTTTAATTTAATTTTGTTTTTATAATACGTTGAATATCCCAAGAAAAAATGCGTTTAATTGCGAATAATAAAAAGTGGTGACAAGTATACCCGAGAAAAAATCAACTTATATAATTATATAAGATTATATATAATTGACCATATATAATTAAATCCAAAAAGATCTGATGACGTATGTAATTTTATCTGATAATATATAATAATATAAAGATAAAATCATATCGCGCCAAATTTCGGATATTATTATATATAATCATATATGTTATAAGCTCTTTTCATATCTAATTATATATATTTACGTCTGATCATATTAAACCCATTTTTTCTCGGGATATTACTTATAAAAAACAAAATGTACATACAAAATGAGTCATAACAGCAGCTTTTCTGCACGTAGCGAGGTGTAATATCTATAATTGTGCAAAAAATCATTTGTCTACAGTATATCAAATTGAAAATATGAAAAACTGCATTATTATTAGTATTTTTTCAAAATTTGGAACCAATATCTATCAGGAACGTCCCAGATGGGCCATCTTGTCCAAACTATGAAGAAAAGATAATCACAGTATTTATAAAAAAATAGTAAAAACGGAAATATAGTTTATATTACAATTTATAACCTTTATTATGTATTTAATATTGATTACGACACTTTAACTGTACTTTATCCGATGTTACAGCAGATTTTAGTGGACACATGAAAAACTTTGCAAGTAATCAAAGGTAAAAATATTTTATAATATGAATAATATCGTCATTTTGAATAGTGCACGTACATGAATTACAATAAACATCGATTATCTTTAAAACTGATTATAAAAATACCCTATTTAGTGATTATTTAAAAAATCACAGCTATTGACCATCTTTTCGGTATGGCCATAATATTCGAGTTTACCCTATAAAAAATTTTTAACTTACCTCGTGAACTAAAATATTGTAAATATTGTAAAACATTTCCAGTAATCGGATAAACTGTTGGTCCTGGTATAAGATTGATAAGTCGTCCATTTCTCCCAAGGTGCACATAATAATTATACATCAATAGAATAAGAATAAGTGACAGCAATATAATAATGATCATCGTTTTGTAGATGTAGAAAATTAGCCTGTTTAATTAAGTTTTATTTCTTTTCAGTCTTCCTTTTAATTCTTAAATTACGCAAATCACTATAATGTATTATTTATTTCAGAAACATTTATATCATATTCTTTATATTCAATATGTTTAGTAAATAAAAAATACGTTGAAACACGTTATTTATAATTTGTCACTAAATGCTTTGTAGAGATATAATGTATTTCTTATTTTTTTAATAAAAATGTGCATAACAAATATGTAAATTCAATAAAAAAATTCTTTTAATTTCTAATTTTTTTTTCAATATTATATTATTATCAATATTTTTTCCTTATTAAAAGGAGTGTTACGATAAACCGAAGTTCTTATATTTAACGCTTGCGATTGACTGATCAGTTTGTTCGATACTCTTAAAAATTATCATTATTTGCGACGACGAGTGATCCCACTCCGGGCGCTTCGGGGCGTTGTGGGGATTTGACTCACGTTCGATTCGATTCGTGGCGTTTCGAATCAAGTCATCAAATTCTAGAAAAGTCGATCCGGATTTTTATTTAACATCGAATCGCATAAGAGCACTCTCGCTCCAGCATTCATGCCTTGTAACTACCCAGCAAACGCAGAATGTAATTATTATATAACATAGAAGTAACATGTAATATAATGGATGTTATACCTTATTTATGTTGAGATTATATAATTTTGTTTCATATTTGCGATAAAACAATATTTTATTATTAGTAGTATTATTATATTGCTTTGTTATTTATCGAGTATATCAATATAACAGCATCAAAACTTAAACATAACACGTTATATATATAACAAATACAATGTTTGCATTATATTTATGTTATGTAATATTTTTATACCTTTTTAAAAAAAGGTAGAAAAAGTGTCAAGTATATGCCCGCGAAAAATATTCTAAAAAAAAAATAATGATATATTATCAAATTGCGCCAATTATAAAAACGTGTATTTATATCAACCAGAAGAACTATTATTTTATTATTACTCTTCAATAGTAAAATGTCATGCAATAATTAATACGATTCTGTACAGTATTCAAAATACTTGGCGCTGCTAAACTGAAAAAATAATAAGTTTAAAAAATAAGTTTAATTACTTTTGTAATATATGCATAATGTATTCTAGGGAGTTTAATTATGTAACTTAGATTGCAAAAACATCATTGTAGTTTTTATAAACATTTTTAGATGACGTACATAATTTTAATACGTCAAAGTTATTTCAAACTTAGATTATAAGGATTTGTTAGTAAGGCAATTAACATATTCTGTTTAGCAGCGCCAAGTATTTTGAATACTGTACAGAATCGTATTAATTGTTATTAAATGTTATTAAATGTTATTAAATGCATGGCATTTTACTATTGAAGAGTAATAATAAAATAATAGTAGTAGTATAGTGGCAGCTATGGGGCGTCAAAACAAACCCCCACTCCTCGGCCCTCTGGCGCCAGTCCCCCACTCCGACTCCCTGTCTCCCCTCAGACGGCTGCGGTCCCAGGGAAATGGAAGCCCCTGATTGGCTGGCGCGTGGGTGGAGGGAAAAAATGACGCATTCTGATTGGATGCCCCCGTAGCTGCCACGCGTTTCGATTGGTTACCCCGTAGCTACCGCGCGTGTTGATTGAATACTCCCTCCATAACTGACAGGTGAAGAGGTAGGGGTAAGAAATTTTGGAACACACGTGGGAAGAGTTGGCAAAATGGCGCCCACCGAGATTTGTACCACGTGCGTTTTATTTCACCGGTAAGAGTGGGAGGACAAAGAAAAACGTTCTCGCAGCGTTGTGACACGCTTTGTTTTTCAAAAAGTTCATTATTTCACATGCTTTTATATGATAGAAAATTATGATTTAAAATCGCATAAGAAGTTTATAGAAATCTAATCCCACGAAAACGCGTAAGAGGAATTGATTACGAGGATTGCGAATTTCGAATTATTATTTAGTCAGCGTGTGATGGAGGATTTACAAAGATACAAAAGTTAATCCTGAAAATTAGGCGAAAGAAATTTTATTACGAGTAAGGCGAACGAAAAATAGGCGTGTTGAAGATACAATAGATTTATTATATAATAAAAGTTGTTACACAAAATGACACATTGTTTTGAGAATTAATTATCTCTTTTAATTGTACGCTTAACGCTACAAGACTGAACATGACAGCATACAGAGTGGGGTTTTTCGCATGAGTTTTTATTATGAAGGAAAATTTTCCGAAATAATTTTACAATTAGACGGTCATTACGCTCACTATCCATGGTAAACATATTAAGAAACCACCTAAGATTATAACCATTACACATGAAATATAAAAATACACAGCAGTACTGTCCGCACGCTTGAGAAAACATCCCCTGTAGAGTCTGGTTATTCCATTGGTACGTGGTGGAGTTTCGTCGAAGTCGTAGGAGGAATCGGGGATCCAACGGCGGTAATCCATAGCTGTCGAAATACGTTGTTCCCTGCTCGTCGATGTAAAAGGCGATCCAATGTTGTCCAGCTCGATCGTGATTATCCGTGTTAGCGATGATGGCTGTCGATCTCGTCCACACCCTCGGCAGTCGGTCGGCAGGATAGACTCCCGCATATTTGACATTGAGATGATGCAACGCTTGTAAGATTTCCAATGAATTCATTTTCCAATTTCTTTGCTGAATTATCGGAAACGCTAGTTACTCGCGCAATATCGTTTCTATCTATCGACAAAAGATATTGCTCTTTTACGCAAGTTTTAATAGCAGGGTCGTTTACATGATAGGCTTTCGCCTCCTCTTCTTTCGGTGTTAGATTCTTCTCTTCTTCTTTCTCTATCACGCTACTCCTCCGCCACGCTTCAATATTTTTCATAAAAATATAGTTGTCAGATTTCTCGCTTTCGTTGTCGCTTACAGCACAACTATCGTGAGAGAGACTAGCGTAGCTCGCGTCACCGCTAGTCTCACTGGCGTTTCGTGCGAGTAGCCAACGTTTCAATTTGAAGGCGTTCCGCAACGCGCAGACAAATTTCGCGTCAGTTCGAAATCCGTGGTAAGTGCAACGGTGTCCTCCCTCGCTGGCATCTGACAAATTTTTAAATGGTGGGGAAACTTCTTCCAGATTATATACGTTTCTGGAGAGTAGATTACGCAAGTAATGTGCCTTTTCACGTCCTCTGACATAGATACAGCGAGCCGTTCGTATAATTTCCCGTAGTTGGCGTGTAAAATATTCAGGTTCGGCTTCTCCATCGAACCATTCTATGCCATGATAATTTCGCGAAAGCCAATTATTTTCGCGTCTTGTTCTCTCGAGTAATTCAGCAAATGGATAAGGCGATATCATAATCCAGTGTCCGGCGAAAGTCGCATTAATCGCGACAACTGCGACTTCTTTGGGAATAAACTTGTCGAAGACATCGCGAAAACCCTGAATGTCGATGACTATATCTATGTCTCTATAACCAAATCTTAGGTTCACACTCTTAATTTTTCAAGCGAAGTGCTCGCACTCGTGTCTCGTTCAAAACTGATTCTCTATTCGGTTACGCTTGACATAAAAGCCTATCCGGAAAAGTCGACGATAACTTGACGAGAAGAGTCGATTTCTAGAACATTATCGAACTCTGCATACACAATGCAATTAACGGTTACGTCAAGGGGCTTTTCGAATCTCACTTCTAATCGTAAGCTCCCATGTTTCACGAGATTCCAATGCCCGGCATAATTAGCCGATAAATCGGGAGTAAAATCAAAAGCAAAAAGACAGTATCCGTTGGAATAATCGTCTCTACTTATGGAATTCCCCTCGTTCAAAAAGTGTACTCCTGTTCCCGAAAAGAGCGTGTGAAACGCTTCGATATAGAGCGGCTCCTCTTTCGAAAAATTCGGTTGTAACGGCCTACTGGGAATTTGCAGACCGTCGGCGTACAGCGAAAAGAAATTTATACCGTAATTTTTGAAATTAAACGGGTTTAATTTTCGATCGCCGTTAAAGGCTTTATTATCAACGAAACCGATTATTATTCGTTTTGGTAGTTGACCGAGTATTACATTGTCTAGCGATTCTCCCACGAGACCGGAGTGTATCGTGAATGTTTTAACCTCAACCCTCGTGAGGGGATACTTGGCGGTAACTTTACTCAGCATTTTTGCGTGTGCGAGCAGCACACCGGGGCTTACTTTCGTTCTTCTCACGAGTAGACTGGCATCTAAAATCCGTATTTTCGACTGCGAGTTACTCTCCATGAGACAAAACGAATCTTTCGAGCGTACGAGTCTCACTCTAACTTCTACTCCGTTAATTAGGAATTTATCCTGATTGAAAACGTCGCAGTGAAGATGACCTATGAGATCTAACGCGCGCTCCCCCTGAATGTAACGAGCGCGTCTTGCGAGAGCTTGATTTGGGGTTGACGAATCTAGCGTTTCGTCCATGCGCTCGGGAGTGTCGGCATCCCACAGTGAAGAGGTGAGATGGGAGGTTTTTGCGGGTGAAGCATAATTTAATAACGCCTCGATGTACGCGCGGTATGCGTAAGCGTTGTTTGGTGGCGACACGAGCTTTTGATTGAAATATACGTCGATTTGATTGAACATGGAATGCAGTAAATGATTTACAGGACCTACTTTGGTCGCGCTTGAGCGGGCGGTATCTGCCGCGGTTTTTGTTGCACTTTCCACTCGTACGCGGAGACTCAGCATAGTGTGCGCGAGATCCAGATAGTCTTCCCCGTGACGGGGTATGACGAATTCTATAGGGGCGTCGTCCGCGAGCGAAGTTACAGGCTTGTAATAAATCCATTGTGCGCTCTCAATGCTGGTTTGGGTAGGTGGTAAAGTGAAGAGATCAAGTTCTTTAAGCACTCGCTCGAGTGAGTGTGGAGAAAGGACATGCTTATTCTCCTTCCTTCGCGAATTTCTAGCTTGGATGTCCTTTAAGAAAATATGTCGGATACACAGCGCTTCTTCTTCTTCTTCTTCCCACTAGCTCGACGATGTGACGTAGCGGTTGTCTTTTTAGTTTTTCTGCCTGAGGCACGAATTTTCTTTTTCCTCCCCGATTTTTTCACACTTTTTCTTTGCGCGCTACTTTTCGATGACGATTTTCTTTTGCTTGAGCGGCCGCGTTTACGAAGCGATGGCCTCTTCGCGATGTGCGTGTCGAGGCTGCCGGGAGGAAACTGAAGCACCGCGTTTTTCGCTGATACTTTATATCCCGATCCCTTCATCAGGTTTTTTATTTTTTCTTCGGCTTTTCTTTTGAGGTTACCTCGCGATTCCGCAAATCGATTTTTGACCGCATCCCTCAATGAGGTATTATTTTCAACATCTTCTATCACATTCATCCCAGCGCGTAAGGCCTCTTTACCTACAGCGCGCAGCCCTTTACCGAAATAAGGTAGTACTTTTCTGAATAATCCACCGAGAAAACTTCCGATTCCATGACCACGCTGATAGGGCGAACCGACGAAAACTCGAGGAATTCCTCCACCCCTCCCACCACCGTTCTGAAGGCTGTAATGCTCCTCGTCATCCACGACGTAGTCCATCTCGGCGTAAAAAGCAATCTTTTCCAACTAACCGTAACCGATGTTGCACCCACTTCTGTATTCAGTTGAATATTATTGGACACGCCGAAAGTGTAATGTTACCGTCAATGTCCTAGATTCAAATGGTATTTTTTTTCCGAGTTTATCTCTTATATCTATTTCAATCCGACAGAAATTTGTTCGCTGCAAAGGAATATAATGCGGGGGTGAGAAATATTTCACCAGATTCGCACCGTATGCGTAATTATTTCTATGTATATCGATCGGTACTATTCGGAGCAGAGGAGTTCGCACATCACCTGTTATGTAAGACTCGCAAATATCGCAATAAACGAACATTTTATCGGGAATACCGCGCGTTAAACTGTAGGGTTCAGTACCAGCCAGCCCCGTCCGTCGGATTTTCGATGTTTCGCTAATAATGTCTGTAAAACCAAGTCTATAAAAAGTCTCTGTATAATATCTCTCTTCAGCTTCGTAAGCGTGGCATGTAAATTTGCATCGTCAACAGAGGGTATTACGAGCCCTAGTATTTGTTGAAGTTTATTGGAAAGGCTTATATAATGAATCTTTTCGCAAAATGTGCCGCAGGTAAGCCATATGCGAATTTTTCCTCCATTCGCGGATTTCTGCTCGAAATGAAAATGCGATTCGATACTATCGCAAGCTGAATTAAGCGCGAGAAGCAGTTTCTCGATATTTTTGTAAATATCACTTGGAATTGTAACTTTTCGCAGAGTTTCCTGGACACCGTAATAATAATCTTTCTTCTTCTTCTTCTCGTCTCTCTTCTCGTCTTCTTTTTCGGCTTCGTCAAAATTGAACACAATTTCTTCGGCAAATTTGATCACATTTTCGTCGTAGCCAACGTGTAAAAAACTACATGGAAATTGGATCTCGCTTAGCGATACTTCCCATTCGCCGTGCAAATGTACAGTATTCGGTAATTCCGTTATAAAAGACGACGTTGTATTCTCCGGAAAATATCGCATACTGCTATTGCTCGGAAGTACCATGAGAAATTGATCCTCCCCCATCTCGAACGCGAGTTAAACTCGTCGCGGGAATCCAAGTATTGAACTTGCTGGGATAACCACACCAGCTAACCAGCAACTGTTTATTATCACCTCGCCCCTTACTCCTTATCACACGATTGACAATAAATTCTTCTTTCTGCAAGTTTTTGTCAACTCGAGCCAATTCCTGTTCATAAAAAATACCGTCTATGATTTCCCCCGCTAAATCACTCAACTCGTACACGAGGGGTTTTCGCCATTCGAGAACTCGGTGAATTCGAAATATCTCCTCGCTCCAACCTGCCTCGTAACCTTTCTCAAAGGTGCCTTTAGCTCTACTGACGCGAACGAGATCGCCGACGTGGTATTTAGCCTTTCGGTCTCGTTTCGCGATTATAGCGTTATTCCATCGTCGGTTTATATTTTCGTACGCTATACGCGCATTATCGCGCGTCACGGTCGCAGGTTGCATTCTAGTGGACGAATGTCGGGTGTGATTGTACGCGCGTACGATATCTTGCAAAACATCGATATAGCGTCGCGTATTTTTATGCGTGAAGTAGCGCCACATCCGCTCCTTCAACGTTCTGTTAAAGCGCTCGACGATTGCGGCTTTAATGTCGGGATTGCGAGTTACACGAAAACGAATATCGTTTTCTCTCAGAAACTTCTGCATTGGTCGCGCGACAAATTCTTTGCCTTTGTCTGTTTGCAAGTACACAGGTACTCGTTCTTTGCTTCTCGAGAGAACACGCTGAAAAGCCTTTATTACGCTGCTGCTTGTTTTATCCCGTAACGCCTCTACCCAGACGAATTTACTGAGTACATCGATAATCACAAGCAGATAAGAATATCCGTCATTGTAACTCTTTAGATTTCGGAGCTCGATCAAATCGGCCTCCCACACATCGTCGATATTGGTTACACTGTAATGCAGTCGTGGAAATTTTCGTCGCAATGGCCGGTGCAGTGTGTACGCGTCTTGCGATTCGAGCCAGCGTGTGACTTTGTTACGCGAGAAATTCGGTTTAGCGGCGCGTGTCAGATTATCCACCGCCGAATAGCCTGCATAATGCGACGGGTCGTAGTACAATTTTTCAAGATTCGCCATCAACGTTTTTTCAGCGTACTCCAGTCGAGCAAGCGCCTTTTTCTCGCCGGTACACAATCGGCGTAATTCATAAAAGTTGTAGGGGGATAGGCTTTGTTAAAATGAGGGGATAGAAACAGCGCGCAATCGACGCCTTTTCCTTCTTCTTCTCGTTCGCGCTTCCTGCTTCTTCTCCTTCCGCGCTTTTGCACAGATACCGCTGACAACGCTTGTACTTTCGATATTTTCGGAGTAGAACACACGAAAGACTGTGTTTTCTCGATAATTGAAGAAGCGAAGGTTCTTAATAATTCTTTATTGCCCACCAGTGCCGAACGTGTGTTTAAGCCACGCAATAAGCGAGCAAACTGAATTCTACCCACAGCTTTCACAGTTTTTCTCTCGCGCATCGCATCGTTTATCAGATCCGCGATATTCGAATCTTTTACGATGTTGCCGTCTATAGTTACGACTCCTTCCTCGTTCCAGCTAATTCTGTCAGGCACCGCTTTATCGAGCAAATGCCGCATTAGCAAGCGAGCTTGAACGCGATAAGTTTTCGGGACGGTTTCCACTATTTTTTTGACGCTTTCTAACACATGCTTACTATGCTCTCTTCTTTCGGTATTTTTCGTTATGTCAATACCACTCGAATGCGGAAGCTTGCTGGAACTTTGTGATTTTTGCGCGAGTTCGAGAAAAATATCGTCGTACGGTGTTTCGTGCTTGTCGATGGTCTCCGTATCATCGGCCTCAATTTCAGTTTCACCAACGTAGCGCGAGGCATTTCGGTTTCGCGCTTCTCAAATAAAGTGTAGATATCGCCAAAGCACCTCTCTGTACATTTTCCATTTCTCATCCTCGCCGCGCGGCCAATGTGAATTAAGAATGCGGCTCATTTCCGCATCGAGTCGAGTCAGAGGAGTTCCGGGGGTTCGTACAGTATTTTCGCTATCATCATCGTTTTCCGAATTTCGCGATGCAGTATTTACCACTGCCTCCTGTGCAGTCGTTGTCGGATACTGTTGCTGGTGCTGCTGCTGTTGCATTCTCTCGAGATTTTCCGTAGAAATTAAAACCATTTTTTTTGCTCTTTCCATAACACTTTTATTCTCACGATTTTCACCCGCCGATAATACGTGTTAATAAGGCTGACAAGATGGGACCGATAATATAGGGTAAAAATCCGCCACGCTGTAGCACTAGCTTTCTTTTAGCTTTCCAATTACCTTGTTTTGCCGCGATGCGACGCAGCGTTGTTTTGTATTTGCTTAGACAAACTTTTTCGCGATGTTCAAGCGGGACGTTACCCTTAAGAGTATTAACCACGCATTCGCATATACAGCGAATAAATTTATCGTCAGCGGTCCGAAGGAGGGCCGCTCGTTGATTTTTGTTCAGATGATACAATGCCTCTAGCAGACAGGCGTTTCTCTTTCCGATCGAATGACGGGCGATTTTCGTCGCGTTATCCGATCTTTTGCCGTTTTTCTTCATCACGAGAGAGTTACACGACTGAGACGCGCGAGTAACGCTTTTTATACGTGTCCGCTGGGAAACGATCTACGCGGTACGTAGACGTAATGTCTCGTATCATCGGGAAAGATACACGTCCGAAATCGATATTCGTCCGGAGTTGATTGTTTTAGATCGAATAGCAAATATCCGTGCGCTCTAGACGTGGCGTCGTAATATGCTTCTTCTACAAACTTTGGATCGTCGGGGTAGACTTGTCGCGCTAAATGCCGAATTTGGGCACGATCACGAGGGTTTTTGAAAACGACAATATAAATCGCATTGAGCGATATGTCGCGCTGTCCGCGCCCCTGATGAAAAAGATTCTGCGAGATAAGAATTACGCTGAGATTCTTATGGTGACTACCCTTGGTAAAAAGATCCACGATCGCGTCGCTCGAGGAAGATTCTCTCATAAGATCGTCGATTATCACTAATTTCGGGATGAGTGGATCACGCGAATAATCCTCCGATCGTGGTAATCCCTCGTGAAATTCAATCGTCCTCGTCACTGTTAGTTTGCCTGTCTTCTCCTCTTTCTCGTATTGACGACGCAACTGACGATAGGCGTCTTGCCACTCTGCGTAATAAAACAAAATTCTCTCGAAGCGAACGTCGACCATGCGGCATAAATTCCGCAGAAAAGTCTTTACGAAGATTGTTTTCCCGCACCCTGTAGGTCCACATACGATCGATGTCCAGGGATGTTTCCAACGCACATCCATTTTGCGAAATGAACGACACGAAGCCTTCGCATAACCTCATAAAGAAAAATATGTGGTAACGTTTCACCCTCTCCCTCCCCTCTCGTGCAAGAATCTGAAATATAAGCTTACCTTCGCGGCGGCGGCGGCGGCGGCGGCGGCGGAGGCGGACCAGCGCATACACCGCTGACGAGCGGAAAACACCGCGATCGACAAAGAGCTGATTCACGCCGCGGGGGTGCATAAGCTTATTCGCGGGGGGGAGACGCTCAGCATATAGTTGTCGGGGTGCATCGCGTATAAGCTCGTTGCGCGCGATGCTCCGCGGGAGAGGTTACAAGTTTATAGGAAATAAGCGGGCTTTGGAAGAAGAGGAAATTAAAATGATTTTTTTTAAACATAACAATTCAATTTCTATATTTACACGTATAAAAATACATTGTTTAAAAATTACAAAATATTCCTATATCTATACAAAATGAATAAAAATGTTTAAGAGCTGAAAATTTACAAGCAAAATTTTTATTTTTACAAATATCTTACAAATATTTTTACAATTATATTTATAACGTTTCTTATATACATAGGCTTAACGTGGCAGAAAATTCGTTTAACTTAAAACTAGCTGAATAATTATAAAAGAAGAAGAAAAAAGAAATTACTCCTCCACATAGCCATAAGGAACAGAATAACGGCTATTGATAAACTTACGTTTCACCAATACCGGCGCACACGTTTTTGTTTCATGACGAGTCACAATTTCATGAAACTTGGTGCGACGAATTGCACTGAAACGCAGGTTTATCGATGTCCCCGCCGTTCTTTCCTCTTTTTCTTCTTCTTCATTCGCCGAATTTTTTTTCTCGCTTTCTAGTATTATTTTTCTAATATTATTAAAATTGACGGTTAAAGAATTGGCGTAATTCAACGTTATGCTCTTAACTTTACACACCTCGTGCGCGCGACCTTCCGGCGTACGAACGACGTACGCGTAAAATTTCGGACCCCCCGAGACGAACGACTCGATATAGCTTCCTCGCCCGTAACTTTCGAGTTCGTCGGTCATATCCCCCAGAAAATTTCCCGTACGCGGTTCGTATTCGTCTGGATCGCCGCTACTTATGTAAATACATGAATCCGTATCGTAATATAATACACGCCTATCTAATAGTTCTAAATATTCGTATAATTTCAACCGCGCTTGTGCCGTTGTGTATGCTGCGATCACGACGTTCGTTATCGGCGAGGCTACGATCGCCTCTTCTCGTAGCCGCCAGGAAACGTACATTACCTCGTCGTTGACGGGTAATATATCGGTTATCTCGTGCTCGGGACTCGTGAGCAAAGTCGCGAAACGCTGGTAAGTTTTGACGACTTCGGTCTTGGGCAGATTGGCTCGTTGGCCGAATTTTCCCCAAAATGAATTCAAGCACAGCTTCGCGACCGAGCGTAAACCTGAATTTCGGGCGATCGCGTTTCTATCGAGAACGATACCCTCGGTTTCTTCATATTCCCGCAGGTATCGCTCCCTAGCCTCGTCATCCTCGCATTCGCTCGGCCATCCGCTGGCTTCTTGTTTTAATTTTAGAAAGGTATTTATATACTCGGCGAACAAACCACCCTGGCAATATCGCGTGACTTTATATTGCCAGATCTCGCTCACGTCTGTCACGAGATAGCCTTTCTCGATGGCTTTGCGCAATTCGCAGGATACCCAGGTACCCTCGAACTCCCGTTCGGTGGGATCATTGTGAGTGCACTCAGTCTGTAAGAACGTTTCGCAGCAACTTCGACATAAGGCGAACAATAACTTGTTATTCACGCGATATGGAAGTACCGGATGAAAGAGATCGCGCGGTGGAAGTACTCTGCAGCGAATGAGACCCTCGACCGAATCGAAATTATAATTTGGTGCCGACCCGATTATCGCGCTGCATTCTCGTCCGATATAAATATCAGGATGTCCGATCGGGAAAGCACCGGTTTTTAATACAAAAGGATACAGAGAACATACGTCGATGTAACGTATCTTCTCTGTACCCTTAGTCTCGCACAGGGTGGCGATATTACCTGTACGTCCGCCGTAAAACGCTTCGCGAGGATCGAGAGGCGCGAGCTTCGCCATTGGGTGGTTTTCAAGAAACTCGCGCATCTCTCGATTTCCCCCCATCTCTCGGTCGAAAGCGCACTCCCACATCTCTGTTACGTGGTACCCTCTGTTTTGAAGATGCCGCGTCCTCGCGAGAGTTCGTTCGTAGCGCGCGTCGATCGTTTCTCTACGATTCTCAGACGAAAGCGTTCTATCGCGATTTACTTTAAAGCACGCTGGACATCCGTGCCAAAAACACCCGTGAAACTCTAGTACATGTCGAACCGTTTCATTATTCACCCTCGCCTCGTAATATCCATCAACGCGCATGCCTTCGACTTGATGTTCGCGACCTCGACCTGCATGTAATATAATCTGGCCAAGTTCGCGTTCCATCCACGTTAGCCACTGTATGGCTTTTGGCGATTGTTTATCGACGTTTCTATATCCCCGCGCGGGAATGATTCCTATTTCGTCCTTGCAAAGAAAATTTTTACGAAAAACTTTCATGCACGTGGACGCAATAGTTGTACATTCCTCGAACGGACATACATTACCGCGTTCTAAAAAGATCTTCCTAAAAGCCATGCACGCGCGTCGTAGAATATCCATGTCGTTGCGGCAATAACGAATAATTTCTTCTTGAAAGTTGAAAATGACGTTTTTTCGTAACATTTCAGCGTGCCAGGTTACGAAACGTTCACGCTCCTCGGGTTTCATTTGTACGGGGGAATAATATCGCGCTTCGGGTATCGGTCCGACATACGTCTGATTCTCGAGGGTATTGAATAAGTGCGGAAAAATGCCTTTATCCGATGTGTCCTGCAGCCCGAAAGCTTTAGGCAAGTCGGATAATCGCATGGGCATATAATTCGCGCTATCGATAAATTTTGTATGTCCGACCGACATTACGACAATTTTCGTCCCGTTCAAAATCACTTCAGGCTCTTCCGTCATTTTCGCGTTTTCAGTTAAGTATTTTAAAATGAATTGTGCGTCGAACGCTTTCGCATTATGCGCGATGCAAATGATCTTTTTAAAACACTTTGTCGTTCGCGTGGCGAAATCGACAAACTGTTTCACCGGATCGTTGCGAAATACGAATTCGCGCACCCTACACCAACGACATCGTACCGACATGTCGTCTATCGCTGCGCATACCACGCAAATTTGTTGAGCGACGCAGAGAGTCGGTACGTGAATCTTCACGGCGTCGGTTCCTTCGACCGTCTCGTCTTGTCGCGTTTCAAAATCGTAAAACACAAATGCGATGCGATCTTTGAAAGATTTGTTCGCGTTATCATTTTTGCTTGCACGGCTCTCTTCTCCTACCGCCATAGTACTCGTACCCTCCCCAGGGTCCTCAACTATGTTTTTACGGCGAAGAGGCTGCATAAAGCAAAAATGGTTTACAGGCTGCCGCGAACAACACGTCTTACAAAACACAACGCCGCATTCGTGTCGCGATTTTGATGTTTTAAAAATCCTACACCCGCGGCAAATTTGTACGGATTCGCAAACGCTCGCGGGAGATTTTTCATCATATGATTTCTTCGCGCGATGACGCTCGAAACACGAGTTTCCGAAGAAATCGCGATTGCATCTATCGCACTTGATAAACTCGGCGTTGGATTCCTCGCACGAGGGTACGGCGTAACAGCGCGGACATTTTTTAGAGCATCGGTGCCCTACATCCTTGCGATAACCGACATTACACGCAACACAATATCCCCCGCGAGAACCGGCCGTGGCTTTTAAGCTCAAAATCGGATTATAATGTTGCGAACCCGGGTAATACATAATATTTAGTCGAAACAACGGTTCACGTCCTATCGCGGCAAGTGATTCGCAACCGTCATACAACGGTTTCTCACCGCGTCCAAAGTTATTAAAATTGTATACTACAATAGCTATATCTTCAGCGCTGAGAAATCGTTGAAAACTCTCGATTTCACGTATTCCGCATCCCTCTTCGGGTATCGTGATACCGGCGTTCCTCGTTAATTCTAGCGCCAGCTCACGTTGTAACACGGAAGTCCGGTATCTAACCGAGTTCTAACGCTCGTGTAATTCGCCCGTGCGTAGATTCCCGCGCTCGCAATAAATACGCGCCACTACGAGAGAGCGAGGGAGACAAAGGTTATCGGAATTGGCTAGCTGTAAAATGGAGCGTTTAGCGACGTCTTCGTGCGTTAATTTGTTCGACTTGCCACGACCCATGGGTACCGCAGCGTTGAAAACGCGCACAGTGAAAGACTGCGCGATATCGATTCCTCCGGCGCTTTGCGCTACTGAACTCACTAATCCCCATATATCCTCGGGAGTTAAGGCGCGAATCGGACGAAACGATAGCCCCGCCGCTCCGCGTGTTAATTCCGCCGAATCAAAGGAAATTTCGACGTAGTCACCCTGTTCGCTCGAGTGTACGGCGTACTCGTAAATTTCGCGAAACGCGTTTTCTAACCAGCGTACACAGACGGCACCTTCGACTACCGGACGTATTCTAAATTCGGCCTCTCTACCGAGTGTTTCGAAATTACGAAAACGTCGCGAATTTTCTGCCAGTAAATCTATATAGCTAAAAGTATTTCCGACCTGTTGCGGCTGCTGCTGTTGCGGCTGATGCTGTGACGGCTGTTGCTGCTGCTGCTGCTGCTGCGAATGCTGTTGTGACTGATGTTGTTGTTGTTGTTGTTGCTGTTGCGCTAGTTGCTGCGACTGCTGTGACAGTTGATGATATTGTTGCGAATGCGTATGATGCTCGTGATGATGATGATGCTCGTTTTTTTCCGCGTCAGCAGAATGAATAGCGCCGCCCCCGATTTGGACTGAAAAAGACAAAAGCTTTTAAACTTTTGTTAAATTTGATTCGCATCAATAAATTCAAATTTATTAGTATGTGAAACTGCGACGGAGATATAGCATACTAAAGTAACTCACCTCTAGTTGCTTAATCTGGTCGCATGAAATAGTATTTTCTCCCTCTCCAGCTTTAATTATTTTGCAACAGCGGTAATATTACCGGAGAGTATAGATCTAGCAAAAAACACGCGTAAGAATACAACCAAGTAACTAAACTAAAAAGTATAGCGAAATATTATTACCTTCATTTTCAGAAGATGCGGGAATAACTTCTTCTTCTATTGCCTCCTCTTCCTCCTCCTCCTCCTCCTCCTCCGCCTCATCCTCCTCTCGCTCCTCTTCCTGTTCCTCATTTTCTTCCTCCTCCTCTATTTCCCTCTGAGTCTCTTCCTCGTCTTGCACCTCCTCCCCCTCCTCCTCCTCTTCCGTATTTTCTTCCTCTAATATCAACCACCTCTGTGCCTCTGGGAACGGCTCTTCTTCTTCTTCTTCCTCTTGTTCCTCTTCCGCCTCCTCCTCCATCACCACCTCTTCTTCTCCCTCGTTTTCCTCGCGCGCATCCTCTACCTCATTTACACCTACTAAAAATATTATTGTATTTAAAAATCTTATTATTTATCCAAATTAACGGAGGAAGAAGTTTCTCTAGCTTATTTTAAAAACTTACTCGGCGAGTATATATTACTGTCGGACGAGCTCGGTTGTACGACAGAGACATCGGAGTCGTGCACGACATAGACGTAGACATACATATACATGCGTTTCTTTACATATTATATACGTGCATGCGTTTCTATATATACACGTGTTCCTTCATATACATATTATATCATACTATACATAATTCTACTATAGATATATGTGCATGCGTGCGCTCGTTAATACACATACATGCGTTACACACACACACACACACACATAGACGCGATACATACATAACATTCACACAGCTGAGAATGTCACTATTGCGTAACCTCGACTCGCGGCACACATCAACCACGCTCGGCGACTCTGATCCTCGCTCCTTTCTTCCTATCGCCGGAGAAACATCTGGTACTTCCGATCGGCGCTTTGAGTTAAGACACGCAATAGGAACATGCTAAGGAACAGAGTGGGGATCACAGTCGTCGAGGTGGTACAGGCAGATTTCGAGACATTCGTTCTTATAGCTTCGAAAGAGCATAACGATAACTGCATAAGTGCATAAGTGCATAAGTGTACACGTTAATAATAAAGTAAGGCGAACATTAGCTTAAAGCGAAACCACGGTGTGTAGTTATTTCCACACCATTCCTATCGAACATCGGTATTCTGACAACCTCGTCGTCATCTAAACAGAATTATATTTATTTTGTTATTCTTATAGTAATATTATGTCTAACTTTTTATAACTCGTTATTTTGAAATCGTGATTTACCGGATTCTAAATCGATGATGGGCACGACAGGGTTGTTACGTTGGTGCGCCGCGTTATCGATCTCCGCCTCGATCCGAGCTCTCCCTAAAAGGTTAAAATCTGCATAAAATATGAAATTTCTAATAAAAATTAATTTATTATTATTTCTCAACTTACGTGCGGGTACAATTTCCTCGGGTTCTTCTACGGCGCGTCGTCTCGGCGCGTGTCGTCTTAAAGCTAGCCGCCCCCGGCGAGGAAGCGGATTCACAATTGCAACATTCCTTTTTACTACGAAATAGATATTATAATTAAATATTAAATCACAAATCCTGTGCTTTACTTTTAATACTTATTAGTTGTTAACTTACCTCTTTCCCCTTCTCTATTTTCATTACGTTGCAGGAAGTCTGCTATATGTCCTCCCGCATCGTTCTCAAAAAATGCGGTATTTGCGTTACGCGATTCGACAAGACGCGATATTATGTTTTCTAATCTCGCATCATTGCCGCAGTCGCCTGCTTTGTACATAAGACACAACAGTGTGTTGGAACACTCACGCACAAATTCCTCAAATAACTCATAGTTATTTTCGGTATTATTACTTAATTTTTTAAAATAGCGTCCTTTCACAATTTTCTTATTCAAGTTACACGCTATGATGAAAAAATTAGTAATAATCGTACGCGTCTCCATCTTCTTTTGTACACGGACATGGACTCACGTTCACAGCTATTTATTTTCACGTATCACTTGATCGCACTATTACCGACTTACAAAATATTGTAAGTTTAGCGAAAAAGTCGAATATGATAAGGGTACGTTCTGAAGCAAGACTAACACCTTAGCTACAGCGTACCCTGATTTTATACCCGGGAATATTTTCCGAAAAAAGGTCGGAAAATTTTCTTGTCTCGATTTTGTTTGATAGATTCTGGAGAGACACTAGTGCCCTTCCCTCCGGATATCTTTTACGCTGCTTAGGTGTTTTATGGTGCTTTATCTTTATTATTTCCACGCAGACTGTAAAGGTCTTATACTATAACCAGATGCGTCTTCTTGACGCAATAGCGGGAAAGAAAAAACTAAGTAAGACCTTTCTATTTTTTCTAGTTATTTGGCTCTACATATTTTTGAATAGGCTTAAATTTCAAAATGTTCTCAATATATCTTTGTCTCGTCACGATAAACTTTAATTTTTTGCTCTGAGCGACATCGAAGGACTAAGTTTTTGCCTTTCACCTATCTAAATCTTATCTTTTTTTTTATTCCTTTACAGACTACGGATGGGATTAAATTTCAAAACGACACGTAATGTTAATAATAAATCTTCATAAATTCTTCGAGAGGAAAATTTATTCAAAAGGAGATGCTTTTCAACTTCCACTTTTTCTATTTTTTCAGATATTTCTCCTTTTATAAGTAACAAAAGGTTATAAATTTTATAACCCTGCAAATGCTATTTGATACAAATATTTTCTATCACTTAAAATTGTCTAGACGACAAAATTCAAAATTTTTTCTATTCTTTTATGACTATTTAATTCCAAAGTAAAATTTCTATGACCATAGGTTTCAAATCCTGGTATAATGTTAACAAAATATCTTCCAGTATATAAATCTTTTAAAATTAGTTTAAACTTTATTTTCTAACATATTTTAAGTTTTTCATGCGACGTCTCTTCCAGAAAAATCTAAATTTTTCCAATTTTCATGCGCGCGTTGCTTAATTTTTTTAACAAAAAACCCCCACCTTCGATCTAAACAGAGCTAAGGTGCTAACTAAATTTACAAATCGAAATCATTCGAGTCTCATCGTCGTTCGAAGCAACAAGCCTCTCTTGAACAGTGAACAGTGCACTCTTCAGACTTTTGATTCGATTCGAGTGTTACCGCTGCAGAAAAATAAGAGCAATGGCTGGTTATAAAGACGATAATAATTTCGAGAAGCGGAAGTATCCCGGTGATAACTCTAAGGAATATAAGAAGAGCGACACCGAGGAAGGAAACGGACGCTTTCATCTGCTGCTATCAACGACGTACGGACTCAACAACTCGCATACGAAGAGGCTACATGTGGGTTTGCAAGTAACAAACGAGGAACTCTTCGTACCGGTAGTCAAATTAACCGGCAGCTATGCGGAGGGGATTTGTTTCGACACCAATTCATGGCAGAAATTCCAAGAGAATATGGGACTCGTGGAGGAATATTTCTCTGAGGACAACAACAAATCGAAGCCGGACCCCCTCATCATCAATAATATCTGCATTAATTTCACCACATCCTACGGCGCGAGATCCATATTAGTGGCGTACAAAGAAGAAAAAATTTCTACGGCACCTACAGACGGAGAGTCAACGGATTTTCCATCTGCGAAGAAGCGGAAAACATACAGCGTGGCGATAGTAATGCAGAAGACTACTTTTCTCGGATTGAAAAATGTAATCGAGTGTGTTAACGCGCATTTGTCACTTTTGCAAACCTTGGAGAATAACGTCAATAAGTGTGTGCAGTATTTAATAAAGGAAATTGAGTTAAATCTCCCAAAAAGTTACATTAATCGCGATATTGTGAAACTAACATTTAGAGGAAATTACGACAATATCGAGCGTAATGTACGTACTCAGATTAACGATTTAACTTTCCTCGACATCTTTTTCAATGTAATATTTTTGGAGATTACTTCACTGCACTTTAACGAGATTCTTCGTACAATTTTAGCGAGTCGTGAATCATAAACTATTGTTTGTACAATTTCTGAACAACTTTCTATTTTATAAATGACAGAATTGTATTTTTTCCTATAAAGAATATTGTAGTAATAAATTTTCTTTTTCCTATCCAGGTGTATTTCTTTGTTCATCCTCAATCATAATAAGAAGCCTTTTTCTCCAAATTTTCAGAATTTTTTATCTCTCTAAAAAGAAACCCTCACGAAAAAAAAAATAGCTGACCAGTTCCAAGACTCGCTCGAACTTGATTATTCCTGTTTTCCCTCCTCCATTTCCTATCGAGATAAGTCATCGAAGAGCGAAATTCATTATTCCCGTAATAGTCTCTTTTCGTACGTTTTCGTAGAATTAGATTTACATAAAACTTCTTATGCGATTTTAAATCATAATTTTTTATCATATAAAAAGCATGTGAAATAATGAACTTTTGAAAAACAAAGCGTGCCACAACACTGCGAGAACGTTTTTCTTTGTTCTCCCTCTCTTACCGCCGAAATAAAACGCACGTGGTACAAATCTCGGCGGGCGCCATTTTGCTAACTCTTCCCACGCGCGTTCCAAAATTTCTTACCTCTGCCTCTTCACCTGTCAGTTATGGAGGGAGTATTCAATCAAAACGCGTGGCAGCTACGGGGGCATCCAATCAAAATACGACATTTTTTCCCTCCACCCACGCGCCAGCCAATCAGAGCCTTCCATTTCCCTGGGACCGCAGCCGTCTGACCCAACGACAGGGAGTCGGAGTGGGGGACTGGCGCCAGAGGGCCGAGGAGTGGGGGTTTGTTTTGACGCCCCATAGCTGCCACTATACTACTAATAGTTCTTCTGGTTGATATAAATACACGTTTTTATAATTGGCACAATTTGATAATATATCGTTACTTTTTTTAGAACATTTTTTGCGGGTGTATACTTGATGCTTTTTTTACCTTTTTTTAAAAAGGTAATTTTATTGTGATATACAGATTTTGTAGTACCAAATAAAATATGTACGGAATGTTACAAGATGCATGACAACTTTAATACTTGGATAGCTAAATCAAGAACAGATTTTAAAAGTTTGTGCCATAAATATATACATACATATTGATAGCATATCCCATACATACACCAGTGATGGAAGTAGAGATATTTCAATTTTTTCTAATAACAACCTTTCAATAACGAACTATCAAAACTGTCACAATAGCAATGCCAGCAATGCGATGCAAACGCAGACAACTTAACCGTGTTACATTTCCTCACCCTTTCCGAACCCGCCTCTTACCCCGACTTTGGTAACATTTCTTCGCCTCTCCCGCGCGCTTCCTTACCACCATTTGACGATGACGACGGAGAAAAAAAAACTTAATATTTTCCACATTTAGACTTTGAGTTGTAATATCTCTGCTCGTAAAATACGTGCAAGAAAAATAAAAACACTTTTCTTATACAAATTGACCCCGAGCTATCCATTGAGACTACTTGGAATTTAATTGGATCAGCCATTATTGAGATTTGATAATACGATGTCCTCTTTAAATAGCATCACGCGTCAATGAGACCTGGTAGGTCTCGCTATACTTGATGTCATACATTTCTATCTATATGTATAGTAGTGCCATTTCTATAAATAGCACTTTTTGATTAATGGATTGATACTGATAACTATAATTCAAACAATCTTTCCATCGAAATATTATTTATGGTAATATTTAATGATAAAATATGTAACAGTTATATAACAGTATTACAAGTGGCATTAATATTTATGTAACATATTCAAAACATTTATGTAACAAAAATATAAATTATTAAAAATGTTCATATATCAAAAATATAACTGTTACATAAAATTCGTAACATTTATATAACAAACATAACATAATTGTTATATAGCATTTGTTACTCCCATGAGTGGGAAATTACAACTAACGAGAATGCAACATGTTGCATCCTTGTTATATAACCTGTTACATTTGGTTTTATAAACGTTATATCAATATTATATAGCTGTCTTTGCTGGGTAGCATCATTCAACAAACGCATTTTTTTATACTTCTGACGAGATCTTTATTCCTTGGACTTGGTTGCTACTGAATAATCTTCCATTTGAAAGAGCGGAGTTTATTCGACCTCGCATTGAAGAATCCGCGATGCGCGCATCAATACATCAATGATGGGCGTGTGAACAGCGATTGAAATTCAAATTGGCCAATCGTTAAGATCATCAACATTATAGTTTTGATTTTCTTACTGTTACGATTGACGGCATTACGAAATTTTATGTGTGATGGCCTTTATCATGCCGTTTGTGATAAAAAATTATAAGCTTTATCGGTATAATCAACGCCGCAAAAAACTGCAGCATTATTAATGTTAATTATTGTAAATAAACAAAAGACAAACTTTTGGAAAAAGATTGTGGGTCAAACCTTAAAATAGAAAATCAATAGAATACGAGACATTTTATACTTTATTCTGACACATAACACATTTGACAGAAAATATACAATATCTCGTAAACTATTCATTTTTTGCAAGTATACCTCAATACGCTTATGCATAGAATAATGAGATGAACCAATTAATGTGAAAAAAACTTAATTGCTTTTCAAGAATATCATATAATTTGCAATATGCAAAATACGACTGTCCAACAGCTGCAATTATTACACGCTCGGAGACTTATTTTCTACAAGTGTTTTAATAAAAAAAAAGAGACTAATCATTGAGCAAAGTTTTTCCTATTTTTATCACTTTATTAACGGTAATAGAAATTATTATTAGCGAAAATATACATATTATTATTAATATTATTATTATTATTAAATTTTAATTAAAAATATACATGTTATTATGGGTGTCCGGGTTTTAGTCGAAAATGTCTGGGGTTTTAAACTTTTCAGTCCTAGGTCAGTGAAATTACAGATGGCAGTCCTAGTTAAATGTAATGTCTAATTATTATTGAAAGGCTTTTTAATTATTAGATTTTTAAAATTATTTTTTGCAGTATAAATAGTATCACATATGCGAGAAAGTTATTTGTGGTTATTATTGACTCATTATATAATGAGTCAATAATAACCACTAGAATGTTGCGTAACTGATATGCACAATTGACATGCAACATAAAATTAATGAGAATTAATTTAAAATGATAATGTCGCATTTGTTAAATAAATAGTGATCTGAAAACCTCTTCAACTTTTTCTCTTACATTAATGTTAGCACAAACCTTATATGATATAATATATTTTACGATGAAAAAATTGTTTTTATTGTTGCGTGTTCGATTTTTTAAACATTACAAGTGAAATCCATCCTGGTAGAATGCACAATAAGTTGGCACACTAAACATATTATCTTGGCAATAAGAAATAGGATTCTGGACAGAAAGTTTTATTAGAGATTACGTACGCACTTAATGTGAACTAAAGATTATATATTGTGAATACAGAAGAAGACAAAAGCGATAGTATAAGAGAATGCTTACTTAAATTAAGCAAAAGTGTTTACTAAACATGATAATCAACCAAGAATATTTAAATTGAATCTTAGAATATATAACATAAAGTTCATTTTCACTGATTTCGACAATTTTTTTTAAACATAATAGTGATGACATTAAAATTTTTAGAAGTGGAATCCAATCAGGTATCAATTGTTGCTGTATAGGATTAATTTCACAGACTAGATAATTTAATTCTACTTAATATTGACAATGTGATTAAATCCGAGAATCAAAGAAATCTTTCATGTCAAAAGGATTTAGAATTTTCGCACTATTGTATGCATGCAAGTAAGATACATTTGTGAGATGGCTGTTGAACGAATTTCAAATATTCTCGCAATACTATATGCACGCAAAAGAGATATATCTACTTCCAATATAACAAGGATTTGACGAGGCATTTGCAGTATTAGGTATTTATTTTGTGCCCTAATACAAATTTACTCGCTAAGATTTAGTTCATTTAAAAAATATCTTGCGTCAATGATATAATTTCACAAAAAGCTGAGCTTCTCCCTAAATGCAAAGCCAGAAACATGAGTAAAAAAAATAGTCAAACAAATCGATATCGCTGGAAATAAAAAATGTACAGATAATTTTAAAAAGTTCAAAAAATAAATGCAGCACAATATGTTTATTATCAAACACAATATATAATATTTTAAAAATTTTATATAAAAGCTGTATATAATTATGTATACATACAATATTTTCAGAAAATCACATTTTACTATACTAATAATGCTTAATGAAATTTGAATAATAATTATACTATTTTCTGTCAAAGTATAAATAGCTATTTCTATATTGTATTAAATATTATATTATATTGTATTAAATGTACATTCATACGCAAACAATTGTAAAATTTTTAATAAAGTTTTCATTGATTATTTATAATTTTTGATTATTTTTGACTTTATTGTATAATATAATTTTTAGTGTTATATTTAATATCTGCTGATACTTAATATTTACATTCCTGGTACTTAATATTTACAACATTCATAGAAATCCCAATTTTTTATCAAATCCAGAAATATTTGATCCTGGTAGATTTTTGCCTGAGAAGATCCAAATTCTCAGATAGCGCAAATCTTCTAAAGGCATCTTAAAAACATTTCTAAGAACGTCGATGTTCTAAAAACGTTTATATGACATGTTTTAGAGATCTTGTGCTGTAGAGTTGAGATCTGGTTAGACTTACACCAAAATAATCAACAAAACTCGTTCTAGAACGTCAGCATTTATTAGGGTTTTTCCGCGGTCCAAAATGGTAATTCCAAAAAGATGACGTCTCTGGTAGGAGGTGATTCCAATCGGAAGAATCTTCAATAGGCTCGTTCGTCCCGCGTAGTTCCAGTAATAATTCAGCAGTCAATGTTCAGATATGCGTAGGTTTCATTATGTCGTGAGGATCGAGGTAGGCATGAGTAACAGGAATCGCGGGTATTACCGATTAGGGAGTCATTCGATCAACATTGAAGGCAGAAGGAAAGTTAGAAACCAAGAAAGAGACGCAGTAATACTCAAGGAAAGGAATGAATCCAGGATGAGAATTCAATTCAGTGGTATTGACACAGCATCGTGCTAGATGTCCCCAAAATGCAAAGACATAGCGTCGTGCTGTCCGTCTCAATTAGAAATATGACACAGCCTCGTGCTGTCCGTCTCAAATCGTGAAATTGACGCAGAGTCGTGCTGACCGTCCAATAAGGGAAAAGTCAAAAGTAGAAAGTTATTACCTGGATGACTATAAAGCCGTGGGAACGTTCCACAAATTGATATCGGGCGAAAGCGTAAACCGTCTGACGTGTTTTCAATTTAAAGTAAATTATAAGCAAAGAAAGTTTCGTTCACCGCACAAAGTCCAAGCCAAAATAATCATAGAATCAGAAGTAAAAGTAATAATCTCACGATATTCAAACACATAAATCAAACGTATTATCGAGCATAAAGCATAAACAGAGTATAATAATAGAATCCGAAGGACGCGAATCAGTCCGCGATCGGTAAACAATCGTATTATCGAATACAAGGTAAAGCAGAAGGTAATAATCGTATCAGAATGACGGAATCATCCGCATTCGTGAAATAGATAAATTAAAGATATCATAAAACACACGGTATAAAACAAAATACAATAATCGTATCAGAAATAAGCGGAATCGTCCGCATTTGTTAGACATAGATATCAAAGAACAATGGCGAAATGAATCACTCAAGTCGAGATATAACGCAAGTCCGGATCGTCCGGAGAGTCCGCGAAACGAATTAGTATAGAAACGACGAAACGGTCGATAAGAGTGAGTCTTTTACCGAAGAACGAATACATAGCAGCACTTTTGTGCTTTTAATCAATGGGAATCGATAACGTCACGAAAATTTTGATAGGTGAGTTATTGACGTAACTCACGAAATTGCCACGCGGCTGAGCCTCGGAGGGTTCAGCCAACGCAGTTGATGTCTCAAAAGTGGACGGGAGGGAGGGGTGACCTCTCGACGGTCCGCCACGGTCTGCGGTCCCCACGTCGTATCCAGGGCCTCCGAGGCCACGAGGCCCGGCCTCGTGGATCTCAGTCCGTGGTCATCCTTCCTTTTTGCACTCCGTCTGTTCCTCGGCACTGTCGACGCTAGCCGTTTCTCTTTTTTTTTTCCAATGTCTTTACGTTAGTATACGGTTGCGCTGCTGCTCAATCTCACCTGTACACGCACGCACGCACGCACGCACGCACGCACGCACGCACGCACGCACGCACGCACGCACGCACGCACGCACGCACGCACGCACGCACGCACGCACACACACACCATGATCTGCCGCTCGTCGCCCCTTCTCCTCCCTCGCTGCAGACTCGCCGGGCCTCAAGCCCCCTCTCTCTTCCTCGATCGACGGTAGTGGGAGCAGCGAGCGTGCAACCGTTCGCGCGGTCTTTCAATTTTAAATTTAACGGCATTGTTCCTTACTCAACATGTGCTGTTTGAATTGTCATCCGGACTCGTACGTACTATTCAGTATTATGTAATGCTTGTTTTACATGTACAAGGTGTAAAACTTTTATATTAAGCAAATGTTACGATTATAACTCAAGTAAACGCCAGAAGCCAATATGTAACAATTTTTTTTGTTTCTCATGAAATTATTTACGTAAAACAAGTATATACCCCCCTAGAGTTAATATTAAAGAATAATATTGTGTTTTTAAAATAAGCTTAGATGCCTTAATTAAAAAGTGTCATCTGTGCGAAAATTTCGTGTGTTTGCATGCGAAATCGGTGGAAAGGTAAAACATAGTATAGTCCAGTAAAAATCATGCTGACATCGACTTTTTCACAGGAATCGCTGCATTTTGGATATTTGGTAATTTGGATCCTCTGAAAACGATGGACAAAGTCCCGGCGTGGGGGTAAAAATGGCAAGAAAAAAATGTTTTTGTTTATAGCTCGAAAACGGTTAAACTTAGAAAAAAACGGATTGCACGAGCGTGTAGAGCGTGAAATTTTACATAAGACATGCATCCTTAAACAATGATTGTCATTTATAATTTATTCATTAAAGCGACAAATGTATTTTTCGAGCTAGCTGATATATACATATAGATATATAGATATGCTAGCAGGAACTGTAGCGTTCGAATACGTGTGCACGCGCTGTCGCCGAGCGCTACAGTTTCTGCTAGCATATCTATATCTATATATATATATATATATATATATATGTATATATATATATATACATATATATGTATATATATATATATAAATAATAATGTGCAATATAAAACATAATTTTTGTTGATAATTTGACATTTAAGCATGTTTTGTTAAACAATTTAGTTAAAAATAAGTATTGTATAAAGTTTTCAAATATGAAATATCAAAATATTATAAAACACAATAAAATGTAATACGCAATTAAATATAAAGTTGGATAATTTATTAACTTAAATATAAATAGTTAAAAACGTATAATTTTTATAGTAAGATTTGTATACTGTAACAATCTATATGTCCTTTCAGCATATTTTTATTGGTATCATATGAATATTGAAACAAAATGTATTCTATTAATAATTATGTATTTAGTATATTTAGTATATTAGTAGTATTATGTAGTATATTAGTAATGTATTTTTTTCATATGTTTGATCAATTACTACATTTATAACAATTTAAAAAAAAATTAAAGCAAGCTTTTACAAAATTATACTATCACTTCTTAAAGTGGATGACAATTAGTTATTAATTATTATTCAGAGTGATGAGACGATGGCTGCATAATAACTGGATATTCTCATTGACACCGAAAGGCACAGAACAAAGGAAGATTCTGAAAATATTACATGTATTTACTGAACAAGTATATAAATATGCTACTTAATATTATATTTAAACATCATATACTATGACAAATTACAACAAGAGTTCCATTAGTATCATATAGAAATATTGTAAGATAACGTAGTGTATGTAAGATAACACAGGTCTGCAAATTTATACAGGCCTGTGTAATTTATTAATGTTAATAACATTGCTATATGTATAATACATTCATAGATGTATATCGTTGAAAAAATATTAATGTTTTATTTATATAGATAATTGCAGAAAGAAAACTTTATCACGATCGCATTAATAGTAAATATTTGAAAAATTTTGGTAATGACACATCGACAGAAGAAAATGATACAGAATCGATAGGAAGTACGTAATACAATCAATAACTATTCTATATATTTGGACAATGTTTAATACAAATTAAATTTTATGAATACTGTATAGTTCAAAATCTAAATATAGTTTAATTTCGCAGTTTTTTTATTATACAACAAAAACATTAAGCTTGAATTAATATTTACATAGCTGCATATTTTAATTTAGTACGAAGAAAACGGCTTGCAATGTTGGATCTTTTAATAACGGCATCTCGAGAAGATCTTATGACTGATTTAGCTATCAGGGAAGAAGTTGATACTTTTATGTTTGAGGTATACATTTGTAATTTTTCTCTTGTAACTTTTCTATAAAGCGTTATTTGATCATTACAGTATATAGTATTTATCTTAATACATTAATATACATATATGATTATAGGGTCATGATATTACTGCGACAGGTCTATTCTTCATTTTGGCACTATTAGCTGAACATAAGGATATTGAGGTATTTACTGTCAAATATGAGCAGTGTAATTCTTAGATAAATAAATTGATTAACTCCAAAATTATTTATTAAAAATGTTTGAATATAATATTTTTTAAATGTTTAAGTGTTTGTAGGTGTACGGGTGTAATATCTCAGGTAGCAAATACACGTAATTTTAACGTCACAATCTTGGTCAGTTTCGATAAAAAGTGACGTTATATAATGACGTGAAAATTATGGAGGAATGACGGACTAATGTCCACAAACTAATGACGACTTTTTAAGACATTAAAAAACCGTGATTTTATGATCATTTTAGGCCCACTTTTAACGTATTAATAACGTTTTAATGTCATTTCTAACGCCAATGATATAAACAAATTAATGTTTTTTACTTAATGTATTCTAAGTTTACCTTACATTATTAGCAATAAAAATATAACATAATATAGATAACGTAAAACACTTAATTTTCCTTTATTCGCTCAAAATTATAATTTTAGACTTCGATTGATCGAAAGATGTATATTAAGCTCGTTTATATAATCAACTAAACAGATTTTACTTACGCGAAAGTATGTGGTCCTTGCGACTTCTAGCGGCGTCAGTGAGTTTGCGGGCACAATAATAACTTAAGAGGATGCTGGACTGACGCTCGAACTTGATCGAGGTCGATAATGTAGGTGGAATTCTAAGATATAATATTATAAATTATCAAATTGGCTTTACGGAATACAAAATCCTTTTGCAAGATTAAAGTACGCGCAAAAATGAACCACGCGAGTATCTACTTCACATCAAAAACAAAAAAAAAATTAAAATTATTCGCTCTTCTTTACCTTAAATTTAACCTATAATGAATAAAATGAATTGGTCAAAAAATCTCTCTTATTAGAGATTTGTTCGTACTTTTATTGCTACCACAGTGTTCGTTATTCCTGTCCGTGAGGTGCTGTGCCTCGATTTATGTGTCTAACCTCATATAACCTTTATATGAGTGAATGTTTCTGTGTGTTGACAGCTCAAGAGTGCAAAAGGTACTGTTCACAATAGATAATTAATATAATTATTCAATTTTATGTCTTTTTCGGTCTTCAATTGGGCACAGCACACAGATGTTTACAAAAATAATAACAAGAAATATCTTTTTAATTATCATGTAAGATCGTGTAAGAAACGAAGTTGATACTTTGCAAGAGAATGGGAAGAAATTGAATATGAAATTGTTGCAAGAATTATCATATTTAGAGAGATGTGTAAAGGAAACGTTGCGCTTATACCCCAGCGTATTTTTCATATCACATAATACTGAAGAAGACGTAAAATTACGTATGCATCTAACTAACCTTTTACTGTTTAAATTTTTAAATATGTTACGCAATATATAAACGTATAAACCAAATATACATGTACTATATAAAATGTACTATTCTTATTTCAAAGATTATAAAGATTCTACATTTTTATTAATAAATTCATATATGTATATAAAATATTTCAAAAATTTTATACATATACAAACTGCATATAATACAACATACAAAATCTTAAAAAAAAAATCAGCAAGTTATGCTCAATAAAATTTAAAAATTAATTATATTTTTTGCAAGAAGCATTAATTCTTCTATGTTTTAATATATATTCACATGCAAACAAACAATTTAAATAAAGTTATAATAAAGTTTTCATTAATTATTTATAATTTTATTGTATAATATGATTTTTAGAGTCATATTTAGTACCTGTTGGGTCAATCCTGGGACTTGACATTTACAACGTCCACAGAGATCCCAATTTTTGGCCAAATCCAGAAGTATTTAGTCCTGATAAATTTTTGCCTGAAAAAAATCCGAAATCGTCATCCGTATTCATATGTATCATTCAGTGCTGGTTCACGTAACTGCATTGGTAAGCAGTATGTTTTATTATGTCTTGATAAATAATATCTTATTATATAAACAGATTATGATAGGTACCAAGTTACAGGTCAACGATTTGCTATGCTGGAAATGAAAGCAATGGTTGCTCCTTTGGTTCATAATTTTTACTTGGAGCCCATTGATTATTTAAAGAATCTTCGAATAAAGGTTGATTTGGTACTTCGCCCTGCTAATTTATTTCGTGTAAGATTTGTCCCTGTCTGTAAAATAAATGCAAGTTTTTGAAACAAATACCAATTTATAGGACATTATAAAAGACAAAGAGAAATAGCTTTATTTGTCTAAAATACAATTGCTAAAGTGTTGAATTATTAATACTTTGTATATGTTTCATTATTGGTTACAGAATTAAAATATCCAAATATAATTATAATAATTATAAAACATGTGACAAGATAATAATTATTTTTGTCCGTTTAATTTTATCAACAATCCGTTGAAGATTTCCACCCAAGAAAGACATTGGCTACTCAGTAACATCTTTATATGTATAATTACACTGCCTGACAAAATTTGACTTCTTTTTTTGTAATACGAGTGTGAATAGTTATTTCCAACGCCTGCTGAATGCGAGTCAATTGTCCGAATTTGGTCTTTGCTATCAAGTCTCAATTTTGAGAAAAATGACGTCAAAGTGGCCACAAATGATGATTTTGAGGGTTTTCATAACGTTATAGCAGCGTTACTAAATTTTTTTCCAAATTTTGTTAATGCCGTTCGAAAGTATCAACTTTTAGTTTTAAAATGCATTTTATTTCGTTTCGTTATAATTTTTCATTGTCGAGATATTTCGAGTTTTGTGCAACAATCAGACTACACAGGGAGCAGCATATTTACAGTAAAGTAGTGGAGGAAAGTATAATTTCTTAGCGATGTGAAAAGCGTCCATGCTCGAACGTGGTTTTATCTTACATTGTAAGTATACTGCTTCGTCTGCAAAAGCTCGGCAAAACTATACAGCATAAAACTGATGTATCACGATTGCGTCTTGCTCCAAATGTACATACATACATATATTACGTATCACGCATATAAAAAAATTTTTTTTGTGATTGTAATTATATACTCTTATTACAAAGAATTCTTTTAACGGGGTTTCTTGTATGAGATTACTTGAACTAATATTAAAACTTAATTTTAATATTTTATTTAAATATTAAAGTTCTTATTTATATGATTTAGTATAAGCGATTATAATTACAGAATAAGATATTTTACTAGAAATTCTGATTATTATAAATTATAAAATCTTGAATTCTATTACAATAACCAGAATTTCTATTAAAATAATCAGAATACCTGATCAATTCCTATAAAATTTTTTGATTCGTCCGTTTTTAACCAGATTTTTTTTTCAGTGTCAAATTCTATCTTTTAGGAATTCTACTCGTGGTTAGAGCCTTGACACATATAAAAACTTAAGGAGGTTCGGGAGTATTATGCGGGGATGTGAGAGGCGAGGGGGTCCTCCTATCTTTTAACATGGAAAAGGGTCACACAACTTTAGGTAAACTATATTCCATCACTTTAAAAGTACTGTAGAAAAAAAATATTGTATAAAGTAAACCTGAAATATTATTTAAATAGTTTATGAATATTTTTTTGTTGAAAAATATTATTTATTTAGGACTAATGTTACTCAATCGAAAACAAAAATTGATGATGAGATTTGGCAACAGCACACAGTCACATTAAATTTTAGTGAATTGATAATATGAATGTTTCAATCGAGTCTGTCGTCAGCTACTTCATGCTAACCTCTAAAATAACAGAGATTTCTATGTACATACACGATTACATAATCAATACTCAAAAGATGATTACACACTTTTATATTTTCATATAAATTAATAATGAGAAAAATGTTAACTTTTAACAGAATATATAGGTAGACCATAGTAGCTGACAGTTCGCAAACATTATAGGTATAGACGGCGGCGAGTTGCACTGTTGCCACTTCTTATCGACCATCGCAATTAATCAAAAAGTTTATACTTATTTGCGATAGAAAAGTGAACATTTCTCTTTGAAATTGTTGCCGTCATCAATGACATGAAACGAGCTAACGGAGAGTGCCCTGTCTGTCTTTTCGTTCCCTAGCAACGTCAATCATCGACGGACTTTTAAACTAACTTTCTGACTGGCTGTCTGATTAAAAATACTACTCTTGTTACTTAATAAATATTACATTTATTAAATCAAATATAGTCTCATTACATTTTTGGGCACACCGAGAAATATAACAGTGGCGACGAGGATATTGGAAAACTTCTTTGGAAGATTTTTAAATAACACTCATGGAAGATTTTCAAGAAGCATTGAAGGCCCTTGCAATGCAGCAGCAGTAACAGCAGCAATTCTACGCGCAGCAGCAGCAGGATCAAAAACAGCAGCAGCTGTTCTTCATGCAGTAGCAACAGGATTTCTTCAATCGTTTCTCAGCATTGTTGTTGTCCTCAAAAGACTCTCAGCAAAAGAAAGAACTCGCTAAGATGGAATCCTTGGCAAATTCAATGACTGAATTTACATACGATCCTGAAAATGCCTGTTTAAAGCCTGGTATGTAAGATATCAAGGTTTATTTCAAATAGATGCTAGAGATTTAGATGACGCTGCAAAGGTTAGATTGCTTCTAAGGAAACTAAACACTGCTTCGCATAAACAGTATGTAGACTATATTTTACCCAGAGAGTACAAAGATTTTGATTTCGCTACAACAGTAGATAAGCTTTCGCAAATGTTTGGAAAGAAAATATCGTTGTTTCATCAGAGATTCAATTGCATGAACTAAACCAAATCGAGCAGTCAAGATTTCTTGGCTCATGCAGCTCTGATTAACAAGCGTTGCGAAGAATTCAAAATATCTACAATTACAGCGGATCAATTTAAATGCTTAATCTTTATATGTAGTTTACGTTCACCATCAGATGCTAAAATACGCACGAAACTACTTAATCTAATTCGGACAAAGCTAGATACACTCACCATAGAGGATCTTGCAATGGAATGTCAGAGTTTGGTTGACCTCAAACAAGATACTTCGTTGAACCAAAACCTTAAGCCAGAAACAACAGCAGGTACCGTTGCTCTAGTAAAAACGGATCCAAATCGCAAAAACAAGGTTAAATTTCAAAAGAATACTAAAAATCATCATCAAGGTAAGAAACAATTCAAAAATTCTGTACCTGATAAAGATTCTACTCCTTCAACGCCTTGTTGGTTTTGCGGTCAATTGCATTATTCAAAAGACTGCACTTTTAAGTCTCATAAGTGCCAAAAATGCAATGTTGTCGGTCACAAAAATGGTTATTGTGCGTCTAGCAAAAAGTTTAAACCTAAAATCAATAACAACAACAAAAGTTTAAACCTAAAATCAATAACAACAATAATTCAAGTAAAAATGTTAACATTATTCAAGTTAAAACAAATCGCAACTAGCAATAAACGGAAATTTGTTGACATTTTTATTAATAAACAAAAACTTAAATTTTAACTTGACACGGGATCTGATATTACAATTATTTTGGAAAAGAATTGGTCGATTTTGGGGAAACCAAAAGATAATCTTACCTCTCATGTCGCTCGTGATGCATCCGGCAATGAAATTATCTTCAAAAGAGAATTCGATTGCTTCGCATCTTTTCAAGGAATTACAAAACAACTTAAATGTTTTGTAACCTCAAATCTTGACTTGAATATTTTAGGTCTAGATTGGCTTTATGCATTCAATCTTTGGAATCAATCATTGAGCAGTTTTTGCATGAAGGTGGATTCTCATCTTCAACGGATTTAGCGACATCTTCAGGATTCAATATCTCAATTTATAGGGAAAGATTCGCAGAAGTCTTTTCTTCTGAATTAGGTCGATGCACTAAGACAAAAGTTAGATTATTTTTGAAACCAGATTCAAAGCCGGTTTTCAAACCGAAGAGACCATAGCTTATCCTATTCTTCCACTCGTGGATCAAGAGTTATCTTGTTTAGAACAAAATGGAATTATTTCACCAATCAAATATTCAGATTGGGCTGCACCAATTGTTGTTGTTCGGAAGAAAAACGGGAAAATTAGAATTTGTGCTGATTTCTCAACAGGTCTAAATGCAGCATTAGAACCTAATCGGCAACACCAGGAAGGAAAGATATCAGATCATCTTCCAACCTTTCTTCAATATTATAGATCCACTTCCAATCCAAATGTTCCGAACGGAGTTTCTCCAGCTGAAGCCTTTCTTGGAAGATCAATAAGAACTACGTTGGATCTCTTGAAGCCTCCGATTCAGCAGGAAAACAGACTCAACAAGTCTTCAATCAAGCTCAAACAAGCTCAATTTAATCGAAGACATGGAGTAGAAGCTAAGGAATTTGAACCAGGAACTCAAGTTTATGTTCAAATTCACTCTTACAACAAATGGTCATGGATTCCTGGTGAAATCGTTGAAAAAGTTGGCAGAGTCTTTTACAACGTTCTCGTAGAGACTCGATGTCGTTTAGTTAGGGCTCATACCAATCAGCTTAGATTTCGACATGCTCTTGACGAAGTTGATTATGTTGAAGAAGAACCCTCATTTACCACTTGAAATTCTTTTCAGTACTTTCGATCTCGATGTTCCTGTAGTCCGGCAGAATTTACCACAGCTTTCAACGGAATCGTCGGAACACTCTGAGCAACCGCCACTTCCACCACTTTCACAATTTCCAGCGGAACCGACGAGGTTGCAACTGTACAAAACGTCGTGGATGCAACTGTACAAGAGAACACTGAGAATGAACCGATTCTTCAGGAATCTCCGCAAGTGCAAGAATCTGAGTATCAACAAGCTCCAGAGATCACCGAGTCTCAAGAACCGGAATCTTTTTCCGAGACTGTTAGACGATCTCAGCGCCTCAGACGCAGTCCAGCCAAACTAAAGGATTACCAACGTTCGGATCTCAAAAGAGGGAGGTGTTGCCGTCGTCAATGACATAAACCGAGCTAACGGAGAGTGCCCTGTCTGTTCGTTCCCTAGCAACGTCAATCATCGACGGACTTTTAAACTAACTTTCTGACTGGCTGTCTGATTAAAAATACTACTCTTGTTATTTAATAAATATTACATTTATTAAATCAAATATAGTCTCATTACATTTTTGGGCACACCGAGAAATACAGAAATTAACGGTAATGTACCATTCACAATATATGAAATTATTCGTTGATAAATTTTCTACTAGGGCGTATAAATCATTTTAATCTCTCATTTTTTAAATATTATTTTTATATATAAAAGTCGAAGTATTATATATCTTCCATAAGAACCCGTGCTAAAACGAGCTAATATCTAGAACGAATTTCTTAATAATATAACGGTAAAAAAAATGGAAAATTCATGGAGCTTTATAACGCTATTAAGAATCATATTCCAAAATTTTATAACATTCTCTCAATTTTGTAATACTCCCGAACCTCCTTAAGCTATAAAATTTAAGGTGTAGGAATTTTATTTATACGGAATTTTCAGCTTTGTTTTAGTTTTAAAATAGCAGTTTAGGTTTTTATTGTGATTGGTCACTTTTCTTAAGTCTAAAGTTTTATTATTTAAGTGACTCATATATCATTATTCCTTATTATATTATAGTCACCAGTAGTCAATATTTGAAACACTTAATGGTAATAAACCTTGTCATTCCCCGTGTAACGCATAACCACATAACAAATCATTATCATTTAACATTTTCTTGTATTTATTTTTGAAGTAACGCTTTTGGTACGATGTTAAGTTAAAATACGTACGTCAAAGTATACGTTACAATCAATGTGGAAGCGACATTTTATGTCATGTCCCCCCCCCCCCTCGAAAAAATCTTGCGGACGTCTTAGTATTATATACAAATTAGTCAATTATGCGGCATGTATGTACATAAAAACCTCCATATCTAAGCAGACAGCGACTGAATATTGAAAATATGACTAAAGACTCTCATTGTCAGTATTTGTATGTACATGTCTACATAGCACACATGCATTTACTTTAGATAGACAAAATTACATTCTCGTTCATATAATACCTATATATTTGGTACAAAGACAAGAATTTATTATTCGTATACATTTTTTTAATTTTTTATTAAATTAAATTCACTTTTTAATTACTTCTTTGTTTTATGATTTATATTAATAATACGTAAGTGCATGGAAAAATACGTATTTAATGCGCTGTATCATATCTCATTTAATGTAAATACAAGGTGTCTCGTAAAAGCTTTGTCTTCTAAATAAGTTTAATTTAAAGCTGTTAGATTCAAAAATTTATTTAAAAGGTTAATAGCACTTAATTAATTAGACCCACTTTATATTTACTTTTAAGAAGTCAATTCTTATTTAATGATGCATTTACCTTTAAATATGTTTTATACATAGTTTCAGTCTTAATAAGGTTTTTTTATGAGATACATTTGAATATAATACATGCATATAATAATCATAATATATAAAAGATATTTTAATATTATTAACGGTATAAATTTCTGTTCGTTGTAATGCGAAGAATTGTTATTGGCCATGAAGCATTTTATTAGTAAATTAGAATACAACATAATACGATACAATAAAAATTGTTGCTTATTCTATAAATTATTTTGCAGAAGAATAAAAACTAACGTCTCGATGGTTACAAACAGAGAAGTTATTAATATATAGCTAGATATTTCGTCACTTATCACTAAAAAATTTTGTAAACATAAACTGTTAAATAATAGCACTAAGTTTTTTTTGCATAAAATTCTATTGACATTTAAATAAAAAATTTAAATAAAATAAACTTAACTCTTTTGTATGTGTGTGTGCGCTCGCAATATTACATATAAATTTTCATTAGTTGTTAAAAGTGTAGTGAAATGAAATATTATAAAATAAAAACAAAATATAAATATGGTTAAAAAATTTTTTTTTACCAAAATGTAGCAAATTATACGAGAAAAGAAAGATGAAAGCCTCTTTTCCGCGATGCTGATTGGTTCTCTCGCTTGACTAACTTCATATTGCGAGAATAGCTATCAGCGTTGAGATGCGTGAAAGTTACTGTGACAGTTCGTTTGGTTATAATTACTGTGACACCAATGAATTTAATTTTATATTTGTTAAAACAAAAATGAATTTTGAATATTTGAAGGATACTTTTGCTGCGTTTACTTCATATACAGTGATAGTAATTGCTATTAATCGCTGTCAAACGTCACTTTTATTAAAAGCTTAAAGCGCCAAAAAAATATATAATATTTACATCAAATATAAAATCAAAAAGTAAGTAATATTTAAAGTAAAAATTAAAAAAAATTTTATGCATATATCTAAATTTTTACTTTTATACTTTTCTACTTTTTGTACCTCTTGTACCTTTTTTGAATTTATATTTTTGTACATCATTAAATTTATTGCCTCCTTATCTTTACAATTTTCTAGAATTTTCTTCATAAAAATAGATTAATGTACAATATAAAAGTTATTAATAACTATCGTTTCCACTTTTTCTTTTATCTTATTAATGTAATTTTAAATAAATGCAAATTTCTTGAAAATAAATGCATGATATAAGAATAATTAAAATAAATGTAATAAGTTTTTAATAAACATTGCTCTCTTTATTATTGACTTAAATAAATTTTACTTTAACTATTATGCATTAATTAAAATTATTTTCAGCCATAAATTTTTACATCGTCGATGGGATTGATGCTTTTGTTGAATTTTAATTTGTTTTCCAATTGCAATAATATTGGTTTGCTCCGAAACGGACATAAAATAAAATAAATTAGAAACTAATTTCGGTTGAAAAGACGAATTTCTGATTCTTGGTGTTCCTTGCTTTTTGACAGAAAATATTCAGGTAAAAGAAATTAAACAAGCATATTAAACAAATTTTTTAATAATAAATAGATTTCTACATTAAATTGCTTTCACCTGACTATATATACTTATATTTTTTAAAAGAATGTTTGGTTAAATAAAAAAATTTTGATACTTATTTAAATAGTAATTATTTTTCCATTTTAATTTAAAATAAATGTAAAAAGTTTTTAAAAAGACATTGCTTTCTTTATTAATGTTCCTTTTTATTTAATATTTATTATTATTATTCCAACTACAATTATTATTATTACAGTCAATAGGTCACTCATTTATCCTGTTGAATTTTATTGTAATCTTCGAGTATTTTACTTTCGATTCACACAAGAGTATTTACACAGTATTTGTATTCCTTATTGATTGACAACAGATCTTTCAAAACTTTTATGTTCCGCTATCATTCCAAAGTAAAAAATTTATAAGACCATATATTGACCATAATATCTAAACAAAATAAATCATACATCTTTTCTCAAATTGAATTTGTTAACGGAACCATTTTTTAAATAAATAAACAACTTTGTATAAATAAACAAATTAAAGTATTACAAAGTATTTAAACAAGGAAAATATGAAAAAATAAAAATCATGCTTAATTTCTTTCTAAAAAAATTTATTTCTTAATATTGTTATAGTAAATTCTAATAGTATTCAACAATGTAACTATCTTTAATTTTTAATATTGCTTCTAATTGATAAGGTATACTCTCGACTAATTTCTTTAAATATTCTCAATCAATTTCCTTTCTAGATTTCTGAAATGCTGAATAGTATAATGTTTTGTAAAAAAAACGGTTTTACTAAGAAATTCAATTTAAGAAAAGTTGTATAACTTATTTTGTCCATTACTATATCTCGTCCTTTTTCCATGATTATTATAATATATTATAATATTATTAAATATATAAAAAGTCTCAAAAAACTGTTTTCTAAAATAATAATTTACTTCTAATGATATTAAAAAGAACAGTGTCCTTTTCTAAGACTTTTAAAAAATAGGATTATGAAAAAAGAATAACAATAATTTTTTTTAAGTAAAAATTAAAACGACATATCTGGTTTCAGGAGTTTAAGAAATTATAAATTATATATTGTTGCGCCAGCACTAACTCAGCCCTTGAGTACGTTCGGGCAGACGCTATTAGCGCTATCAATATCAGTCTATCTTCATTGCTCACTAAAAATAGAACAAAGATAGACTGATGCGTTAATTGCGTCTTCCCGAACGCACCACTTGTCTTGAGTCAAATCTTCGCGCCCGGTATATTAAGCTGACCATTGCGGATCGATAATATTGATTTTCCGTGATCAGCTGTTGAACTGTTTCTATGTTCAAAAGAGTTCTACATAGTGTGTTTCTTTTTCATGTACGTGATTTTACGAGTGACGCGTGTGACGCAACACTACAATAAATAAAATAGTAGTAATCGTTACCCTGTTTGAGACATCGTATAATCATGTTTTAGATTTAAAAATATAATAATTCATTGACTATAATAACTGAACAGATTGGATGTACCTTGAAATAATAGCGGAATAATAGCGAAAGGATAGGGCAATAACATATATTAAGTTTGTTAAAATTGAAGGAGGCCGTTCTTGGCTATCATTAACAATACATTACAACATACATTAATTGATTATATCTTTTGATAGCAAAATTTCAACTTTAAGAATCTATTTTACAAATTGTTATATAATATTTTATAGAATTATAAGTAATCAAAGTCAAAATATCTGTTTCAGCAATTTTTTCTTTAACTCCTGATAACTTAGAAATAAAAAATTGTAGAAAAATATAATTAGAAAAGAATTGCAAAGAAGACTTCAATTTTTCACATGGAAGAATTAAAAAATTTTTCTTGCTCTTAAAGGGATGCTGGATACCGACATTTATCGCTTTTGCACTAATCTTCGAAATGGTTTAACAGAATTGAAAATCGTTTATCATAATTAGAGTAGACACACTAACAAACAGTATAGAGGGTAGTTTTGTGTTCAAAGTGAAAAAAGTTAATAATTAACATTAACATTTTGTAATTATTTAACTAATATATTTAAAATAAACGCACAACACTGTTTTATACTCATAAACAAACAATACGTTATCTTTAGAATTGAGTTCAGAAGTCTAAAGATTAGTGTCAAAAGATTACAAAAAGATTAGTGTCAAAAAAGATTATGTATAAATACTTCTGTATATCATGTGAGATTCAGATACAAATGGGTAAAACAGAGCACTAATTTAGTTCCAGTATTTTGTAATAGAAAGTACTGCAATCGTGACAAGGATAGACAATCCTATTATCCTTGTCTCACTGTTCGAGAATAAATGATAAAAATGCCGTTGTCTCGGTTTTACATAAACATAAAGAGAAGGCATAAAATTGTATCATATATACAGTGCCCGCTAAAAGTTCAGGGCCACCTAAATAATTTCTGAATGGTTTGAAATATAGAATTGAAATTTATAGGGATACAATGGGATCACAAAGTATATTATTTAACCACAAAATCACCCACCTCCACACCCCCGGGGGCCGGGGGGAGGGGGAAGCAAAAAAATCTTAAATGGTAGGTGGGATTGAGTGAGGGCTCGTTCGAAAGGGCTTTCCGAGACGAAAACAACGCGATGTCTATGATTTTTTTTCACAGAGTTATGATCATTTGAACATTTCTATGGAGATTCTGCGAAGGCCCACGGCGACCACAGAAGAAAGATAAGGCTTCACGTGGGCACGCGCGTGCGTGCGTGCGTGCGTGCGTGCGTGCGTGCGTGCGTGCGTGCGTGCGTGCGTGCGTGCGTGCGTGCGTGCGTGCGTGCGTGCGTGCGTGCGTGCGTGCGTGCGTGCGTGCGTGCGTGCGTGCGTGCGTGCGTGCGTGCGTGCGTGCGTGCGTGCGTGCGTGCGTGCGTGCGTGCGTGCGTGCGTGCGTGCGTGCGTGCGTGCGTGCGTGCGTGCGTGCGTGCGTGCGTGCGTGCGTGCGTGCGTGCGTGCGTGCGTGCGTGCGTGCGTGCGTGCGTGCGTGCGTGCGTGCGTGCGTGCGTGCGTGCGTGCGTGCGTGCGTGCGTGCGTGCGTGCGTGCGTGCGTGCGTGCGTGCGTGCGTGCGTGCGTGCGTGCGTGCGTGCGTGCGTGCGTGCGTGCGTGCGTGCGTGCGTGCGTGCGTGCGTGCGTGCGTGCGTGCGCGTGCGTGCGTGCGTGCGTGCGTGCGTGCGTGCGTGCGTGCGTGCGTGCGTGCGTGCGTGCGTGCGTGCGTGCGTGCGTGCGTGCGTGCGTGCGTGCGTGTCCGGCCAACCAAGGCAAGACCGGGATGGGAACACTGGTGTATGTGAAGAAATAAAAACACGAATTATTTTATCAAATATTCAAATTAATGTCCTTCAACAACTTGGCAGTGTCCTAAACGAACGTAAAACGTATCGATAACATTAGTTAAAAAATCAGGTGTGATTGAATTTGAAACTTTCACTATTTTTCCCCGCAGCTCTTCTAAATTTTCGGATTTAGTCTCATAGACCTTTATTTTCAAATATCCCCAGTAAAAAAAGTCTAATGGAGTCAGATCTGGTGATCTCGGTGGCCATTCTATCGTGCCTCTTCTACCAATCCAACGATTAGTAAAAACATCGTTGAGAATATTTCGAGCTTGCAGAGAAAAATGAGCCGGAGCTCCATCCTGCTGAAACCAAACATTGTGGAAAGCTTCTCCAGCAATATTCTGAATAGCCGGGATCACTTGGTTTCTTAGAAAATTGCAATAATTTTGAGAATTTGTTTCCTTCAATAAAAAACGGTCCTGTAATACGCTATTGCAGAATTTCCATAGAAATGTTCAAATGATCATAACTCTGCGAAAAAAAATCATAGAGACCTCGGTGACATCGCATTGTTTTCGTCTCGGAAAGCCCTTTTGAACGAGCCCTCACTCAACTCCACATGCCATTTAAGATTTTTTGGCTCCCCCCTCCCCCCGGCCCCCGAGGGCGTGGAGGTGGGTGTTTTTGTGGTTAAATAATATACTTTGTGATCCCATTGTATCCCTATAAATTTCAATCCGATATTTCAAACCATTCAGAAATTATTTAGGTGGCCCCGAACTTTTGGCGGACACTGTATATATATGTGTAGAAAATGTCCGGGTCGCGAAGATCGCGACACAGAGATGCGCCACAAAAATCAGCGAGTTCGGCGGCACCGGGGCACGTGTAAGGACCGTGGCAGGCGACTCCCGTCAACCGAGATGTGCGGGTTACGAAGATCGCGATACAGAGGTGCGCCACGGGAATCAACGGGTTCGGCGGCACCGGTGCACGTGTAGGGACCGTGCCAAGCAATTTCCGTCAGCCGGAGGCGTTCATCGTGTGCTGGTTATTATTATTTATTTAAAAAAACCAGAGGCGTTCATCGTATGCCGGTTATTATTATTTATTTAAAAAACCGGAGGCGTTCATCGTGTGCTGATTATTATTATTTATTTAAAAAACCGGAGGCGTTCATCGTGTGCTGGTTATTATTAGTTATTTAAAAAAACCAGAGATGTTCATCGTGTGCTGGTTATTATTATTTATTTAAAAAACCAGAGGCGTTCATCGTGTGCTTGTTATTATTATTTATTTAAAGAACCAGAATCGTTTATCGTATGCTGGTTATTATTAATTATTAAAATACTAAAATTATTTAAAAAAGGCGTTAACTCTTGCCTTTTCTGAGACAGGATATTCTTCTTAAATATTCTTTGAATGACATTATTTTAAAGAATATTATAATTGTGCTTTCATATAGAAATTTAATTGCATACTGCAAAAACTATGATAGAACTATCAGAAAAAATGAAATGCATAACTTATATATACATATGATATATAACATATGATATATATATATATATATATATATATATATATATTTATGCATATATATATATATATATATATATTTATTTATATATTTATATATTTATTTATTTATGAGCAAATATGAATGGAAAAACAAACAATTTTCGGTTACGTTTCATGAGAATGGGCACTGAAGGGGCCTATTCTATGTTCTCAATGTCCAAATTCATATTATCTTGAAATAATATGATTTTGAAGTCTCAGTCTCGATTTTGAATGGTACAATCAAAATCTGAAACGTCTGACGGTACTGATTTTTGTAATAAAAATCAAATAAGTCTCTTTGATGGTACTGATTTTAATAAAAATCAGAAGCATCTTGTTTTTATGATGATACAGGTTATTATAAATATTATTGTAAAATTTATTGGTTGCGTTCTTACAAGAGTGGACGCTCGAGGAGCCCATTCAATGTTCTCAATATTTAAAATCATAGAATACGATTTTATATAATATTGTAATTTTAGTCACACTTCTTCAAAATTAGTATTGTACAAGTCTAGTATAAGTTGTAATTTAGTATTGATGAGGCCGGGGTTAGAGGAAGGATAGTGTGGAGTAAATGAATGTAAACTCGTTTAGTACAATATAATATCTATATATTCTTATTCCTCTATTGAAACAGCGTGGATCTCGTTCGAAACGACTGCGTTTCGGCGACCGCCGCGGCGAACTAACAAACGCGGAAGAGAGAAAAAGCGTTACACTTTTCCGATGCCGCGCTCGTCAAAACTCGTGACCGCTCGTGTGGTCTGCACACTAAATGCGACGACTCGCCTCAACAAGTATGAATATATTTCTTTCATAAGATATAATAAAGTCATTATATTATTATATATATTAAAATCGCGATTTTAATATTCATTAAAATATTATCAGTGTGAGGGGCCCCCAATTTGTAAGGTGGCTCTGCAGTGCCTGGTAAAAGGAAATTCGGACATTCTAGCCGTCTCAGAACACCGAGAATCTTGGCAACATCGAGATTCTTGGTAACAATGAGAGGAAAAGAACGAAAGATCATATATCCGTCCTCTTCGTATTGTAAACAATCGAGGCGGCAACATTGCACGCACAGGCGTGCAATGTATACATGCTTGAGCTAGGATCGATAATGTAGGAAATTTTTATACCATATTCTAGATTATCGACCCCGATCAAGTTTGGCCGTCACTCCAGCATCCCCTTAAGGGGATGCTGGACTGACGCTCGAACTTGATCGAGGTCGATAATGTAGGTGGAATTCTAAGATATAATATTATAAATTATCAAATTGGCTTTACAGAATACAAAATCCTTTTGCAAGATTGAAGTACACGTAAAAATGAACCACGCGAGTATCGACTTCACATCAAAAACAAAGAAAAATTAAAAATATTGGCTCTTCTTTACCTTAAATTTAACCTATAATGAATAAAATGAGTTGATCGAAAAATCTCTCTTATTAGAGATTTGTTTGTACTTTTATTGCTACCATACTGTTTATTATTCCTGTCCGAGTCCTGCTGTGCTCTCGATTTATGTGTTTAATCTCATATAACTTTTATATGAGTGAATGTTTCTATGAGTTGACAGTTAATTAATAATTTTATGCCTTTTTCGGTCTTTAATTGAGCAGAGCAGGATTAGTTTTCGTACGTACTTTACACCTGTAAAAGGATTTTATTCTGTAAAGCCAATTCGATGATCTCTGTTAATGCGAAATTAACTGTTCCGTCGGTATCCAGCATCCCCTTAATGCGAAATTAACTGTTCCGTTGGTATCCAGCATCCCCTTAAGTTTTTTGAAGCTAACATGTACCTATAAAAATATTATTTAATTTTATAAAATCGAAATATAAAATTAATTTATGACTTACACATGTACGCTTTCTATACTTTATACTATTTTATAAGTCTTAAAAATATTTAGTTGTATTAAAAGAAAACTTTTCTTTTTTCTTTTTTTTTAAATATATGCATTATGTTTTGTAACTTTGTAAACTTTTTAGAATATGTTATAAATTAAAGAAGACTAAAAAAAAGAAGTTTTGAAATCGTAATCCCCATCGCTTTATGACAATGATTTAATCATCATCACTATTTAATGCGGTTTATGTCTAAATCGCATTTTTTATTATTGACACATGTAACTGCAAATAAATGTAAACAGATTTTAGCATGTCTTCCGATATGTATTTGTTGATCGCCAAAATGTCATCTCAAGTCAATTTTTGTAAATCTTAAAATGGCTTTAGACACTTATCTCTCACTTAGATTCCTCTTTAAATTTTCATCGACTCAAATGAAACGCACAAAATTTATGTTTTTGAAAACATATAATTTATTTTCGCGCAACCATTCTGAAAAAATTCCTATATTTTTTTCTTCAGCATTGTCCGCCGTCTTTAGAGTTGAAAAAATTTTACCGATAAGCGACGTGCAAAATAGACTATAATTTAGCGAACGTATATTCCTTTGGGAATTCCCAATCTTTTCTGTTTTCATACGATAGCCAGTAAAGAGAAAGTGTAAAATAAGAGTAAAAAGATATCCAGGAAAAGAGGGTATTTCAAACACACTTATCTTTTACTTTCCTCTTGCGATCGTCAGCTTAAGATCCTCTGCCATCTTGGACAAATTAAATGATATCACCGAACTCACATGATTACCGCGGAGCGAGTCGTGATTCATGCGTCAGCGGATTCCTCATTTTTCTTCTCAAGCAATATCGTGTGATACGAAAGAGTACTCATGGCACGCTTATCTCCTACTTTCCTCGTCAGCCGACGTTTTACGGACAATTGAAATGATACGACCCGACTCATGGTTGCCTCGTCTCGCGGTATTTATTTTACCCCACTACCGCGTCATCCAAACGCGTCTTCGATCGGAAACTGTAAACATGTTTCGAGATGTTTCGACAGAGAACTGGTCAGTCTTGTGAACGTTCGGCGTAGCCGTAAGAGCATGGCTTCAAGAATTAGTATGCTGAACATTCGGAGCCGGTTGTCACTGAATTAAATACCACTGGAGATTTCGGACCATCGAGAAGCGCTGCAGAGTGATTTACTGAGTGTGGTTCGGGAATAAATACAAATAAATTGTAAATAAGTAAATAAGAATACGTGAACTAAAAAGCCATAACTAGTAAATAAATAAGAAAAAAAAGTGAACTGAAGAGAATTATGATTCGATAAGATATTTCCATGACGTCCATAAAGTACATTCTAGCGGGCATTAAAAGCATTATAGTGTTCCATAAACACGAGAAATACTGATGTCGACAGTAAAAGAAATACAATAAAGAATGTTGAAATAGATTAATTTTAATTTCACGATAATCGAGGTGCCAATTCTGCGCTGGTTGTATTGGAAACACGCGAAACGGGAGCGAAGCGAAAACTGGGAAAAAAGGAACCGCGGAGCAATATGCTCATCCCTTTCTGGGAGCGACAATTCTGTTGTGCATACGTGCGAGCATAGAGTAATGTGGATTCACGATTCCGGCGTACAGATAAGAATAGAAATAAAAATTGATATCTTCCACATTAACGAATAACGGTTTTTTGATAGCACAATATTCGATCAATTCTTCAAAATTATATTATACTCATTTAATTTTCATAGCGTTTAGAGATTACATCGTATTGTCTTTGTGTGATTCTCGTCACACAGAATTTGTTTGCTTCATTTGCATTATATCAATTTTGTATTTCATTCTTTATTATAAAATTCAGAATTATTACTTTTTTGTTTTAAATATATATATATATATATATATATATATATATATATATATACAGGGTGGCCTATTTTAAAGGACCCACTCAATTATCTCAGAAATACTGCGTTAAATCGAAAAATGTTTCATACAAAAGTTTTTTTACTTCAAGGGGGACATAGATGGTACTATTAATTTGACCTTGGATAATCATTTGATGATCACGTGAAGGTCACCTTCAATTTCTTAAACGGTACCCTCCACTTTTCATTACATATTCTTGTAGTTTATCTCGAGAGCTTTCCAAAACACTATAATAAAATATGTTTTTGTCAAGTACTTTTTGAGATAATTTAAATTTTGTCATGACATTTTTTAACGTAAAATAAAAAATATCTGGTAACGTATTTACTTTTAGATGACTTTATCCTAATACTTTTAGACGTAGAATAATAAAAGGAATCGATTAATGTAAAAAAGCACGAAGAATTAGGTTTAAATGTTTTATTGAATTTTTAATTGCATTGGTGAATTTTGCAAAATTCCATATCTAAAAACTAATACTATTAATCGATTCCTTTTATTATTCTACGTCCAAAAGTATTAAGGTAAAATCATCCAAAAGTGAATACTTTATGAGATATTTCATATTTTGTATTAAAAAATGTCATGACAAAATTTAAATTATCTCGAAAAATACTTGACAAAAACATATTTTATTATAGTGTTTTAGAAAGCTCTCAAGATAAGCTACAAGAATATGTAATGAGAAATGGGGAGTTCCATTTAAGAAATTGAAGGTGACCTTTTGTATGAAACATTTTTCGATTTAATGCAGTATTTCTGAGATATTTGAGTGGGTCCTTTAAAATGGGACACCCTGTATATATGTGGGATCGGAGGATTGGTAAATACTGACTGAGAAGGAGTTACGCCCGGCACGGGCGAAGGACGTCTGTTTCGAGGCGCTATAAAGTGTGATTAGACATTCGTTTGATTCAAGTTATCGAAATATAATTGCATATTCGTTGAGACGTTAATTTGTATTATTCGCATATTATCTCATTAAACATCATCTTTATTCAACCAAGGAAAGTGAACTATCATTTATTCTTACATATATATATATATATATATATATATATATATATATATATATATAAAAGAATTTGAAAGAAGAAGTTTCAAGCTTTAAAACACTTTTTTTATTTTGTACCTACGGTAATTTTTCGCCGAGTTACAGCAGTTTGAAAACAACCTATTTTTTTGGCATGTAAAAAGCGTTCCCTATTTTTTTTTGAGTAGTGTATATATATATATATATACACTACTAAAAAAAAATATGGAACGCTATATATATATATATATATAAAAATGGGTTGTTTTCAAACTGCTGTAACTCGGCAAAAAATTACAAAAAATTTTTTGGCATGTAAAAAGCGTTCCCTATTTTTTTTTAGTAGTATATATATATATATATATATATATACACTACTCAAAAAAAAATAGGGAACGCTTTTTACATGCCAAAAAAATGTGTTGTTTTCAAACTGCTGTAACTCGGCGAAAAATTACCGTAGGTACAAAATAAAAAAAGCGTTTTAAAGCTTGAAACTTCTTCTTTCAAACTCTTTTCGCGGATTCTAATTATCTTCTTTCTTTACAATACGACAGATTGATGAAGCTCGGTCCGTCAAAATAAAAATTTTTAACACGACTTTGCTGCGTTACATCCGACGTGCAAAAAAAATCATAGGGAATTTCTGTTTCCTGTGTCTTATAGCGGGATCTCTCCCCTTTAATTCGAATGGTTGTTGATCGCTGTCCGATTTTTTTTTACCAAATTAGCGAGGTTTGAAGAAGAAATGGTTATTTTGACTTTGGTCACTTATCACTCGTGAACAGAGTAACGTATAGTACTCTGCGAAAAAGCATTAAAAAGCTGAAAGTCAGCTCTTTCAAACGCTGTTATTGTTTTCTTCTTAGCCGTACTTTTTCTGACAAAAAATTAAGTTCAAATATCATGTAAAAAATCACATATTTTACGTTTCTTCTTTAAGTCAATACATTGTCATGAAAAAAGATCCAATCAAATCACTAAAGCAGAGTTTTGTAGTTCAAGTGTACCAGAATAAAAAACAATAACATTTATCAGCTGAAACGTTTTTGTTCTGTGCTCTAAAATTTTTCTACGATTTTTTTCTTACCGAGTTACAAGACTATGAAGTAAATCTTACATTTTTCTCAAATCGCATTAGCGTTACCCAATGTGCACCACGTGGAGGTGTCGGTCGGAATTTGCACATCGTGTGTGTGTGTGTGTGTGTGTGTGTGTGTGTGTGTGTGTTTGTATACCAAAAGGATAAGGACTCCATGGTTCGTCAACTCCACAGTATTTAAAGACTCCAAACCCTCCTTGTGGTGTGTGCATAGCGTGTGCGTGTGCGTGTGTGCGTGTGTGTGTGTGTGTGTGTGTGTGCGTGTTGTGTGTATTGTGTGCGCGTTTAATATTGTGTGTCGCCTCCTCTTTGGTCAATTACCGCTTCTAAACGCTCTCGTATATTGATACACCTCCAAATCAGATCTTGTGATATCTCGTACCAAATTTCTCTCAGCATTTCCGCCAACTGATTAAAATTTTGTGGCTATTCCTCACGATGTCTTAAACGTCGTTTCATCTCGTCCCAAACGTGCTCGATTGGATTTAAGTCTGGGCTATTGGCGGGTTGATCCAATAACGTGATGCCATGTCGTTCAAAAAAGCGCCGAGTTACGTTCACTGTATGAAGACGAGCATTATCTTGCATAAAGATAAAATTTGGATGCACTAGAGGCAAAACATGTAGTCTAAGAATGACATTTACATAACGGACACTTTAAGACCGTTTTTGGCCAGTATTTAAATTTGTCATCAAACCATAATTATACACGCATTTAGCAAGTAAGTATGATCAGCAGAAATACTATAAAAACAAAATTCATCTACTACATACGGTCAACAAGAAACATAAACTAAATAATTCGAAAACTGTTGAAGTGGCCAGAAATGAAGCAGTGGTCACAAATGATGCACCCTACTAAAAAAAAGTTCAAACTTATCTGCGTATTCTATAAGTTTTCCAGTTACGCTTGTGATAAATAATAATAAATCATTTCGTACTAATCGTATCGAAATCCTGTTTTCTAATCTCATTGACATATCAAAATTTAATGTACAATAAATAAATGTATGGATATGTAAATGTAAAAAATCATAAAATTTCATTTGCATAATAAACTTGTCATATTTCTCTTAATTTACTATTAAATTTTATTTAAAATACAGTCAATTTTTTAAGTTTTTTTCGAAGTTATAAAATTTCCTTCTAGATGGAAAAACGTTTAAAATTACTGATCAGTTTGAGTGATAATATTTATTTGAAAATTAAATAAAACATTAAAAACAATTTGTAAAAATAAAGTACATTTATAATAAGTCATGTATTTGGTTTATAATATATTACTAAAAAAAAAATTGGGAACACTTTTCACGTGCTAAAAAAATGAGTTATTTTCAAACTGCTGTAACTCGGCGAGAAATTATCGTTGGCACAAAATGAAAAAGCATTTTAAAACTCGAACTTTTTCTTTTTGCGGATTCTAATTATTTCCTTCCTTTACAAAACTGCAGAATGATGAAATTTGGTCCGTCAAAATAATAATTTTTAACACGACTTTGCTGCGTTACATCTGTCGTGCAAAAATTGTAGAGAATTTATGTTCTATAACAAGATCTTTTCCCTTTAATTTGAGTGGTTGTTGATCGCTGTGTAATTTTTTTGATCGAGTTATCAAGGATTGAAGAAAAAATAGTCATTTTGACTTTGATCGCTGATTTAATCTAAATTGTTGAAAACAAAAAGAATCGATCTGCTTTACCATAGTAAACGAATGAAAAAAGTCTTATTAAATTAAACATACATTTTTCAAGCTTAAAGTTTTAACTTTAATGCAATATCAATAGTCTTTTTAGTTTTTAGCAATTTAGACAATTTCAAGAACGGTGGACACATAGAATAAAAACGTTTTAGCTGATAAACTTTATTGTTTTTAGAGGTAAGTTTAAAGGCAGTTTAAAGACGCAAGCTCTTGCTATAAGACGCAGATAACGGAAATTTTCTACGATATCTTGCACACCAGATGTAATGCAACAAAATCGTGTTAAAAATTTTATTTTGACAGAACAAGCTTTATCATTCTGCCGTTTTATAAAGGAGAGAGATAATTAAAATTTACGAAAAGAATTTGAAAGAAGAAGTTTCAAACTTTAAAATGCTTTTCGGATTTTGCCTCTGCGATGATTCTTCGCCGAGTTACAACGGTTTAAAAATAGCCCAAATTCTTAGCATGCAAAAAGTATTTCCTTTTTTGAGTAGTGTATAATAACGATAAATTTGTAACAGAGTCTTACAAGATGACTAAAATATGTATCCTGAGCGCGTTGTTGCTGCAATTACTTTACACATTAATAAAAGGACAAAATTATCCATGTCCAGACAGCTTCACATATATAAAAAAACCTGGATCAGACGAAACGATAGGACAGATCGAAATTCAAAATCCACCAAAAAATAATTCTGAACTCCGTTTAAAAGTGGATTTAAAAGTTACCATTCTGCTTCCTGCGGTAAATATCTTTTTTCGTATTAGTATTAATAGAATTAAAGAAGTATGAATACATAAAATGATAGAATTATAAATTTATAAAATTAATGTAGACAATTTCTAATAATTTCTAGTACTTTGAAAATTCAATTATGACCACAAATTTTTTTCCTTGAAGCACTGCTAAAACAAAATTTGATTACATAAAACAAAAGGTGAAGTCGTTTTGTTTCTACGATTAAGATCTCGGAGAAGAAAAACTTTTTACTTTTAAAAATAATTAAAATATAATTTTTAAAAAATTGTTCTAAAAAAATGAATTATTTATTGTATATGTTGAACTACAAAAAATTTTTTCATATATTTAAGTATTTGAAATACGGGTTTGAACATATATTCTCTTGCATTCTAAATAGTTAAAAATGATCATGAAATAATTAGAAAATTTTGCTTTAAATTATTATTTAACTTATTGGTAGCATCTTCTAATAAATGGAAATAGTTTAATTATCGATGTTTCAGCTATACCACAGTAGAATAATCTTGACAAAATCTAAAGAGGATGCTGCTCGTGATGTTGTAAAGGGCAGGCCTTTGTTATATCATATTTATTTTCCTGTACAAAATCCGCTTCCGACAGTGCATAGAATATGGTTCAACAATGATAAAATTTGTTCCGGCCCCGAAGGTAAGCATTTGTTTAAAAAATAATATATAAATATCAGATGTGTATAAAATGTGTGTAAAATGTGAGTAAAAATTACAAGCTTCTGATTTTTCAAGTTCCAAATTAATTCTTATTTTATATCTAATTACGCGTAATTTTCATGTAAATTGGCAAAGATAAAGATAAGAGCTAGGCTTACAAAAAGACTTTAAATTTTTTCGCTTTTAAAACAGGAGATTTGAATAACATTGTTACATTTTATTTCAGTATCAGCAAATGTCGTAACTACTATCACGTTGGAGCATACTCTTAAGATTATTATCCAGTCTCCGCAAAAACAATCAAACCCATCGCCTCAACATAGACCAGTGGAACAGAAACCCAACAGTGGCAACAATCCATTTGTATCGTTTACACCTAGACCGCCACAACAAGTTCCACGACCAGCTCCACCAACACCCATTAATGAGATTGAAAATTATAACGAATGCGGTATCAGCAGGAGTAGTGGAGGCCCTAATCTTCTGATCGCCCATGGAAAGAAAACATTGCCAGGCGAGTGGCCGTGGGTAGCGGCAATCTTTCGAGTTACACACAAATACGAGTTTCTATGTGGTGGTACTATTCTGACTAAAAAACATGTTTTAACAGGTACTTTAATTAAAACAAATGTTTTGTTTTTTATATTACTTGTAATCTATATATCAAATGAGTTCTTTTACCATAGTCTCGTTTTTATATTCATTGTTAGTGCTAAAAATCTATAATGTATTGTATTATATACATGACGTTATGGCTCCTAGTTTCTCGCCGATTATATTGAAATCGTGACGTCAGAAGAGAAATTACACGTTAAAAATTTTTGCAACGTACTGCTAAATAAAAAGATATTTGAATCTAGACTATAGATTGCTGTGGCATACGTGTAAAATGTATAGGAAACTAAAGGAATACACAACGTAGAAGACGCTGTGTCTATCTTTTTTCAGAGCTGTCAAATCACGTGTGTATTGATGAATTTCGTTATATATGTGACTACGCTCTGTATCATGTTCATTTTATAGATAGTCTTTTTAAGAATAGTGTCCTGTACATTTTACAAGTATGCTAAAGCGATCTACAGTGTGTTTTCATCCAAATATTCATCCTTTTTTTTGATAGTATGTTGCAAAGTAATTTTCGTGTAATTGCTCGTTTCTGACATCACGTATCAAGATGGCTGCGGTTAATACCCATGAGCATTAAGATTTTCTATAGATTTTCAACCACTATCTGCTTTTTTTCTTGGATTGCAAAAGATTTATTCATTCTTTTTTATATTCGCTATTTTACTATTATTTATATAATAAAATACAATTTTATACATCTGTCATAAGTATTCATGATTGATCCGAATGTAATAGGAAAATATGCATGAAAATATTTGTGCTAATTAATTGTTTGTTTATTAAATATTTTGATGTAATAGCTTGTTAGGATACGCAAGAATATCCCTGAAATATATTTTTTTTCTTTGTATTTTTTTGTCGCGCGCGAGAGAGAGAGAGAGAGAGAGAGAGAGAGAGAGAGAGAGAGAGAGAGAGAGAGAGAGCGAGAGAGAACTATAAGAAAATGTATTTCATGCATGTTATTTTTTTTATAGCGGCGCATTGTTTGAAGATGTCTGATATTAACGAGACCATACCAGCCAACATATTGTCGGTGGCTTTGGGACGGTACAAATTAATGGATTTTAACGAACAGGGAAGTGTCACTATGGATGTCGCGAGGCACATCTCCCATCCCAAATACACGCACACAGCTACCGCTGACTCTGATCTGGCGATTATAATCCTGAGGTCTCCCGTTGAGTTCACCGCTTTCATCAGACCTATTTGTCTATTACCTCCATCGATTTACTCTCGTAGACGCGAGCAAAAGGAGGGAATTGTCGTGGGATGGGGTCAAGACAAACACGGTAATCGTTACACCGAAGAACCAAGATTGGCGACCATGTCGATAGTGAGAGCGGTAAGAACCTTTCTCTCTAAAGTGAATCAGTGTATAATCACTAATTACCAGTGATAAGTATACTATTTGGTACACTTATCACTGATAATTAGTGATTATACACTGTTTCACTTTAGAGAGTCATGAGCTCTGATATACCAGTTTCTGACTTTTGCCATTAGATCAAGGTACACAGATTGAATTCCAATCGTAAGCGAAATTCTCTAAAAATGGAACGTTCAAAGATGTTTCGATGAAGATATTTCGATAACAACATGATCGGGATATGTACATATTGCGATAGAGAAATGCTTAGAGATTTTTGCAGCGTTAACGAGGCGATACTCCATTTAATATTATTATATTGTATGAATTATAGGTCATCTGCCTTCGGAGTCACCCGAGTTTCTTTTTTATCACCTCAAAACGCACCTTTTGCGCTGGTGGGCCAAATTTTACAATCAGTGGTGCTTGCAACGGTGACAGCGGGAGCGGTCTAGTGATTTTCAACTCTGTCACTGACCGGTATCAATTGCGTGGTGTCGTGTCGCGAAAACCGCTTGGCAATCCACATAGCAATCAACCGTTCTGCGATCTAACACAGTACGTCGTCTTTGTCGACGTGTTTAAATATCTAAACTGGATTAATCAGTATATTAATTCCACGTAAACCTAGTGTTTTACCTCAGAATGCAAGATGTACTAATTGACAAACTTTTTGTGTAAAGTTTATCCGGAGAATCGGTAGTTATATATAAAAATGTGAAGATTAAATTTTCAAGTTTACTCTTGATTTTTTTACGATAATTCTTCGTAATGCATTTATTATAAATTGTAAAAATCCCAGACAGCACAAAATCTCCAGAACATGTCTTACGGACATTTTTAGAATATAGGGACCTTCTTAGAATGTTTTTGAGATGTCTTTGAAAGATGTCTTTGTGCTGTCTGAGATGTGAATTAGTATATGAAGCGTCTCGCGACAAAACCGACCATATGTCCTTATATAGCATTTAAATAGCATTTTGAGAAAATTACAAAAAACGTACACCGGAAAATCTGATATGTATTGAAAAAATTTAGAATGTAGATTATATTGTACGCCGAAAATAAATAAATGTCCACGTATGTATAAAAATCAAGCTCCATATATAGAAGTCGGTTTTGGTATATAAATATTATCGACTTGGCCAATTTTTGATTTGCAACATTAGGTTTACATTCAGTTTTTAGGTTAAATAAGAGTAAATTTTGAATTTAATGTGAAATAGAGAAGGTTGATAAAAATATGAATTTCGGCTCAGCCCAATTTTTTTAAAAATTGGATATGGTCGGTTTTGCTACGAGACGCTTCATATGTGTATAAATGTACCTACTTATTAAGAATAAAAAATAAATCGTGATACATTATAATATACTTACAATTAGATAATGAACTTATGTTACATCTTATATTGTTACTTAATTTATAAAATGCAATTAATGTTTTACATTATAAAACATAAACAATACAAAATTGTTGTTATTGAAATTTTACTCATGATTAAAAATATATTAAATATAATTCTAACAACTTAAGTTTTTTTAAGTTGACATATACTTATAAAAATATTGTTTAATCTTATAAAATCAAAATATAAAATTAATTTATGACTTACACATGTACGCTTTCTATACTTTATACTATTTTATAAGTCTTAAAAATATTTAGTTGTATTAAAAAAAAACTTTCCTTTTTTCTTTCTTTTTAAATATATGCATTATGTTTTGTAACTTTGTAAACTTTTTAGAATATGTTATAAATCAAGGAAGACTAAAAGAAAGAAGTTTTGAAATCGTAATCCACATCGCTTCATGACAAGATCATGATTTAATGCGGTCTATGTCGAAATCGCACTTTTTATTGCACACACGTAATTGCAAATAAAAGTAAACAGATTTTAGCATGTCTTCCAATATGTATTCGTTGATCGCCAAGATATCATCTCAAGTCTGTCCTTGTAAATCTTAAAATGGCTTTAGACACTTGTTTCTCACTTAGATTCCTCTAAATTTTCATTGACTCAAATGAAACGCACAAAATTTATGTTTTTGAAAACATATAATTTATTTTTGCGCAACTATTCTGAGAAAATTCCTATATTTTTTTTCTTCAGCATTGTCCGCCGTCTTTAGAGTTGAAAAAATTTTACCGATAAGCGACGTGCAAAATTGACAATAATTTATTGAACGTATATCCCTTTGGGAATTCCCAATCTTTTCTGTTTTCATACGATAGCCAGTAAAAAGTAAGTGTAAAATAAGAATAAAAAGATATCCAGAAAAAGATGGTATTTGAAACACACGTATTTCTTATTTTCTTCTTGCGACCGTCAGCTTAAGATATTCTGCCATCTTGGACAAATTAAATGATACGACTTAACTCACATTGCCTCAATTCGCGGTATCCCACTATCACCATCTGAACGCATCCTCGACGCGGAAACGGTAAAGTTATTTTAAGGGAAAGGGTCTTGTAAACAAGCGTTTTTTTTTACGAATTTATTTATAAAAAATGGAAAGCGCCTAAATTTCATGCAAAGCGCAAGATCATATTTTAATGAAAAAGCTTTGGTTTTTTTATTTTAGTTGATTAGAACGACCTGTAGGCTGCACCGCGCAAAAAAAGAAGAGTTAACTTCGAGTAGCTGCAGCGCCGCCATTTTGAATTTTCACGACAAAAAAAATATTTTCTTATAGCATTTATCGTCAATATTACGATGTACGTTATCAAAATTTAATAAACTTTTCCATTTTTATGAATAAATTCGTAAAAAAAAACGCCTGTTTACGTGACCTTCCCCTTAAAACAGAGAACTGATCAGTGCTTCAGTGAAAATATGGCAAAGTGTAGCTCCAAGATTTAACATGTTAAACTCTGGAGGTAATCACAGTTGAATTCCGCTGGGGATTTTTGATCATCTCGAAGTTCTTCTGAAGTACTTCACCAAGAGTACCTAAAAAGTGCTCCGCGAATAAATAGGAATAAGTAATAAATAATTAAATAGAAACATACGTAAACGATAAACGTAAAGAAAAATAATTTCAATGTTTAAAACGTACACTAGTGATCAAGAAGAAAATACTGAAAAGAATTAAATTAAGTTGCCGCTTGTACATGCTTCACACGTGATCGACGTATGAGCATTAGAGGGGCCTTATCAACTGTCTACGATATTAAGCTGAATAAGTATGTCCGAATGTTTCGATACGCGGCGGCTGGCCGGCTAGATGCAGCAGAGCTTAACTGGACGCTTCGAGCGCAGAGGCACTGACATTAGCATATTACAGTAACCACCAAAAGCCGCGTTATATTGTAATACGAAATAAAATACTTCTATTACATACTTATACTGAAAGAAGAGTCTTGTTTAAAGCTGCTCAGTTTGTCTTATAAGTCCTTTTGGTCTATTTATTCTAGCATTATCCATATATTATAGAGCATAAAAATAACGTGACATATTAACACATAAGTTATAATCACGTATCATTTAGCACAAATAGCCAGTAACAAATAGATAATATCTATTTCTCTCTCTCTCTCTCTTTCTCTCTCTCTCTCTCTCTCTCTATATATATATATATATATTTCTTTCGTTTTTTTCTCCTCATTGAAAATGTTAAATCATCATACTTAATGCAATAATCAAATTTAAGTTGCAATCTCGAGAGATCTACGTCTAAAGAAATAAAGTTGATTCGGCAGTAAAAAATACTTTATTCTAATAAAAGGATAACAAAAGTTTGTAAAATTAATCATAATTATTTTTACTAATTAAAAATACACACAAACGGTATTCACTTGTGATCACATTCCTAGACACTAAAATTGTCAAAATTTTCACTAGCTTTGAAGATTTATGCTTTCCCTACCGCTGCAATTTTACTCATCCTGCCGATCTCTTGAAATCATTTTTATCTATCGTACTTATCGAAAGCCTCGCAAAATTTTAAATTCTCATCGTGATCTGAATTGCAGCGTTTGCGTCGTTATAAATCTCGAATATATAAATCTTTTACGATATTTCTTGTGTTTCGCAACATTTTAGTCGCGCTTTATTCTGTCATCGTGTCGAGGATCCAGTCCATATAGTAGGCGACTTTGGTATAAACTCCGGGGAAGCCTCCGTGGTCGCATTCCTTCGTTCCATAGCTGAATATGCCATATTGGATGAAGCGCACTGACCTGCCCACGTATATACCAGCCGCTTGCAGAGGCCCTCCGCCATCGCTTAAGCAGGAGTCGATGCTCAATTGGCCAGCACACAGCTGCTTGTACCAAATCTGTGATCTCCCATTGTATACATTTTTACACTGCTCGTAGGCCACCAGCGGCAGTCTCGCCTGTAGAAGAGTCTGACTGCGCGGGCTATTTTTTGTCGCGCCCCAGCCGGTCACTATGGCCTGTCAGTCACACAAAAAATTTCGTAATAGAAGTGAATCGGTCTTTACAAAAATCGAGAATTAAGTCTCTAAAAATCAAAACGAAATTTTTTAGAAGTGGTTAGAGAATGTTTCTCAAAATTTGATTGATGAATCGAAGATACATAATTGTGTAAAATATTTCAATTTGGGATAGAGTGAGAGAAAGACACAGAATACGAGTACTGTTATTTCAAGATTGCTTTTTTGAATTATCGTAAAATAGAAGTAGATTTGAATATTTTTAAATAAAATCAATATAATTTATAAATCTATTCGGCTGCTTCTTTCTTTATTATTTTTTGATTGGAAAGAGTCATTTTCTGATAAAGTGGTGAGAAAATGACTCATCATTTTCTCACCACTTTATAATTTAGATTCGTTGCAGTACTAAAGGGTAGACAAATGGGCTTGACATTTCGGGGATTGAAGTCCACGGAACTATTCAATCTAATAAGCGCGATGTCATTTTGCAGCCTCTCTCTATTGTACTCTGGATGGACGTGAACGGATTCCACGGCGAAATCCTGATACATCTCAGAACACATCTCGCGCCCATTATTATCTGTTTCGCAATCACGTTCCTTGCTTAAGTCGTGTTGTCCTATTCTGACACCAATTACGCTAAAACCTGAAAAATAATTCGGATTCGGATTATACACATTACGGAATTTATGTCGGTTAAAAGAGACGAATGAAACTACACTAGGAACAATGTTCTTAATATCATTTTCAGTCTCTATAATTTTATTTCTCAATATAATCCTTGATTTCCTTTATTTAATTAGACTTTTCAATTTTGTTATGTTTATGACTATATGAGTTTTCCTTACCTGCTGGAAATGACGTGACGCAATGAGCAGCTGTAAGAACGTAGCGCGAGGAGATGACCGTGCCGCTGCAACGAAATTCTGGATTCGGTCTTTCGCTGTTGTGTGCGATTAATGCCATCCACGGATATTTGTAGAGCAAAGTTGAGTTGTTATCAAACAATTTCTGCTGTGTGCGGACCCATGGTCCGCATATTGCATGATCTAACAGACGTAAATTCGGGTGATTTGTCACATTTGGTGGGCCTGGATCAATTTCTGGGACCTCTGTCGTTTCCCTTATCGGTGGTGTTGTCTGTGATATTGTCTGCTGTATTGTCGGTGGTGTTGCCTGCTGTGAAAATTAATATGTAATATGAGAAGAAATAAAAAAAAATAACATTTAATTTTAATTTTGCACAAAAAATTTTACGAACAATTATGAACAATTTATGAAAGAATTTTATTATCTTTTATGTCAATGTAAAAGTAACATCTACATGATTATTGAAATTATTACAAATGTACACCAAATTGCAAATAAATATTAAAAAACTTTAAAAATGAAAGAATTCTGCGTACAAATATTTTCATTGCTTTGTTCAGAAAATACATATACCTTTAAGATTAAAATAAAGGAGTTTTGAGTAAAATATCTAATTTTATCGTTACGCAGTACAACAAAAAATTTTACGAATTTCAGATTTCAACGAGTGAAACTTCAACTCGTCCTGCTAGTACAACGAGATCGAGATAAAACAGAAAGTCAAGATCATAGAAACCTGTTTCAATGTTATTTCAGAAGAATTTTTAAACGCGTAGCGACGACACATCCTTGTTTCATACACGAACGACAGCAACATGTTATATGTATGATATGATATAGAATCATATAAAACGATAAAGAATGTTCTGGAATCCATTAATGTAAATAATTACATTAATACATAATGTCGTAATGCATAATGTCTGATGTCCTTGACGAGAACCAATAATCAATTTGATAATAAAAATAAGACTTTTAATATTTCAAGAATATATTTAAGAAATTAGCAATGAATTGGAAACAACGAGAGAAGAAGAGATTATTAATACAGAGTTGCTATAATAATTTATTCATAAAAGAAGTGTTTTTTTAAATAATTATAATTATTAATAAAAACCTCTCTTTGCTATTTAGCTTTTTTATATTCTTTTAAAATTAGTTTTAAATAATATTAAAATTAATTCTTTTTTCGAATTAGAAATTATGGATTTTATTACATGATATTTAACTTTAATCTATCACTCTATTTAATTTTAATAAATCAGTTTTAAATTAACATTTTTGTAAATAAATTAATACATTTATAGCTCAATTACCTCGTTGCAACAAACTTTCGGATCTTTACCGTCAAAGCCACATTGCGAGTTTCTAATAAATCGCAACGCCTGCTCCGAAAGTGGACCAGTCAGAATTGATAAAATTTCTGGACAATTGCGAATGTTAATGCAATTAACACTTCTATCTGTACACCTATTCTCTGTAACGATAAATCATTATTCAATTTAATCAATCGACATTTCTTAACCAACAATTTTTTAAACATACAATCCAAATTTTATTGAAGTTTAGAATGAATCCAGCATATCGATTTTTAAATATAAACATACGGAAATCGTTTGGAATGTCTCAAATTTATCGAGGAAAATAAAAGATTTATTTCTTTATTATATCAATTAATGGTCAGATGTGTATGTGTGTGTGTGTGTGTGTGTGTGTGTGTGTGTGTGTATTCTTATGATTTAAAATTTTGATCAAGAAAAGATGTGTCATTAAAACTGACATTTTTTTCGGATGAAAATTCATATAACGAAGAACTGACGTTAGAACCGACGTTTATTGAACTACTCACGTGCATCAATTGTTGTTAAAACGAGGAAAAGAATGATTGTGCCAATGAACATCATGTTTATTTGTGGCATCAGCAGGAAATTCTTTGCCAATCAATCTGGAAATCGCTTTGTAGTTATTTTTCTTTCTTTCTTCTCTCTTCTGTCCCTCGCAGATCAGGGCAAGCCAAGAATTTTCCTGTTTCGCTCCAGTGCCTCTCACCGATTAACGCGTTTCGGACAGAGAGCTAGCACTCCGTTGAGGAATGTGACAAATCCCACTCGCACTTTGCGTCAGTCGTGTTGAGTACGCATTCAAGCCAAGATGAATCACAAATCAGAACCAGTATCGGCTGTCCGCGAGTCGCCGATCGACTAAGCTCCTTCACTACTCACTGGGCCTATTAAATCTGTCCGTTCGGTGGGGATGATTGCCGATAATGATCCAATGGTCGTTGTCATTCGTTGTCGATTAAAGCTGAATCGCGCCATTTGTGCAATACTTTCTCGATTTTTTTTGGAGACAATAACCGTACACATTTTGTATAAGAAAAAGTAAAGTTTGCTCAGTTGAAGCAAGCTTGAAAAAAATATCATCCAGGATGCAAAGAAAAGAAATATTGAATAAAATTTTTTTTTTTATAAATGTTGGCACCCATGTAGTATATAAGAAATATGATTAACTAAAGATTTTAATCTTTTGATTTGTTACATCAAGACCCAAGGATATTATAAGAAGGACGGAAGCAAAGGAAAAGGTTCCGTCGGGGAAGGGAAGGAACGGTATGGAAAGACGTAACCAACTGCAATATTTAGATTTTGCCATAGCAAAATAGATAGGTAAGCGAGTCGGGCACATCTGTCGAGGCTCCGGTGTTGGGACAACGTTTCAGATCAGCCACGCTAGGAACAATGTGCTCGCGGTCCTTATTTCAGGTCAGAGAATTTAATCTCTTTTACCCGGGGATAGGACCATGTACGATTCTTAAGGGGATGCTGGAGTGACGCTCGAACTTGATCGAGGTCGATAATGTAAGCCGGAATTCTAAGCTATAATATTATAAACTGTCAAATTGGCTTTATAGAATACAAAATCCTTTTGTAGGATTAAAGTACACGCAAAAATAAACCACGAAGATAGTTTCTTTATCAGAATATTGTGGAAAAATAACTAATGTAAGGTTATAATGTACACAAATTTTCGTCACACGATTTCGTATCGAATTAGGTATCAAAGTTAAGTTTTAGGAGATAGTATTTGTTTGTGTCATCTATGTGTCTGTAAACTAGAATTTCATGAGTATAAATGGTACAGATTTTATATCAAGCAAATATTGTTACAACGTGACAGCTCCAGACGCCATTATTGGACTAATAAATGTAAAGAAAATGTGAATTAAAAATTTGTTTCGTTTTAGACATAAATTCCACCTTGCAGACTGGTATTAATACAAATATTTTAATTCTGGAAAAGGATTTCCAAATTTACAAAAGTAATATGTATGAAATCTTGTGACAAAAATTATAGCGTTCAATCGGTAAAACAGATCTATCTCCAGCATCCCCTTAATGGGACGAGAATTTATAAGAGAGGAGCAAAGTCAGGGGGGATCAAACAAAATACATAAACTAAGAATTAATTTGCTTTAACGAGTAGTAACATTATTTATTTTTGAAAAAAATATACAGATTAAAATTGTCATAATATCAATCGAATATACACACTAAAATTTTAAAAAGTTAGGTAACATTCTAGCGTGTTATAATATGATTTAATGTATTTAAATGAATGTGAACGTGTGTGTGTGTGGGGGGGGGGGGGAGGAAGGGAAGGAAACATTCACGGTAACTTCTGGACAAATGCCGAAGAAGGAGGGAACAAGTTATAAAAGTGGAAAACTGGATGCAAAAAAGGGTCGGAATCGAGGATTAGGTAGACGGGGATTATTTCGTTTGGTCGTGCTCGCGAGATGATTTTACGGAGGTCCTCGGGGTCAACTCCATCGAGAGTTAAAGCAAAAGGATGAGGGGGGAAGAGGATTGTTCGATCGTCAGGATTGAATCTGCGAACTCCGGAAGTGACAAGTGGCGAGGGCTGGGGGGTGGGAGGAGGACTTTCTCGAGGAATTCGAGGAAGAGAAAGCCGGAGAAGGAACTCTAAGTGTTTCAACTGAGGAGTGAGCAGGGGAGTGGGAAGGAGAGTAAGAAGGAGAATGCCAGTGAAAGAGACTAACGTCTTCTCCAGAGAAGTGGTCCGTAATATTGTGTATTGGATTAATGCCGAGGGAGGAGATTCGCGTGGGGGTGAATCTGAGGGTAGCGGTACGATTGAATGGATTCGCGGCACTTCGCGATTATGTCCACCTCCTCCAAGAAGTCTGATAAGATGTCAGAGACAATCCAACGAGCTTGGCGATGGAGACGGTTCCGCTTGTGCTGATGGCTCGGCGAGTACGGAGCGGGAACACGGAGACGGGCTGGTCAGACACTACAATCGACACCAGGGGGAAAGTGAGAAAGTAATTTTTAAGATAGCGTTCGATCGAGAATTTCTCGAAATTGGACCGGTGGAAGAAAAGGATGGAGTTCGCGGATTCGCGTTCGAATCAAGAGCTTTCGACCCTTTTGGTTGGATGGATGTACGAAGCGTTCACAAAAAATCAAGATTTCGAAACTCAGAAAGGGGTGTGAAGGAAGGAGCGAGGGTCGCCGATAAACGATCCGGCGAAATCAGAATACGCGGGACGACTCGGAACGGCGTCAATACAAATTAAAGAAAAGAAGTGAAAAGATGGTAGGGATTTATTGATGTTGATTTCACTTGAATGGAAAAGCAGCCTCTCGTGGAGAATTGCTGTCCTGGCTCGGTGGGACTTGGGAGTCGGGCGCAGGGTCAAGTCGGTTCACAAGACTGATGTGCCGCTGCGTCTAACTTATTAGCTTAACTCGCACGAACTGGCACTGACCGATGATTACGTAGACGGTAATGAATTGAGACTACTGAGAGTACTGAAAGTATGGAGTGTGTCGGTTGAAATCACAGGTTTTATATGAAAAAGTTGAAGAGTAGGTGTGTCTGGGCGTTGAATTTGGGTTTTCGTAACTTCGTTTTAGTTTTTTTTTTCAAAGATAAGGTTTATTAGGGGACATGTGTGGATCGCTCGTCGCCAGTCGCCCGCCTTAGATCTTAAAAGATAAAGTTTTTCTTTCTTTACCAGAAGTGGGAGAAATCGTGCAGTCTGCTCGACGTAACAGATTGATCGCAAACTACATGACTTTATTAAATATAATGAGAGAAGGGTAAATAAAAAATAAAGGACAGGTAGAAAAAAAAAATTATTGCGTAATTTTTCGAACGCATGCTTGCATAATTGGTCGGAATATGCGTCATTGAGAAGATATATTTATAAGTTTTCGGTTTTGCTTTAATCACAGTCGCAATGATCACATGTCAAAGCGATACGCGGAGCGGGTCGTGATTCATACGTCAGCGGATTCCTTATTTTTCTCCTTCTCAAACGATATCGTCCAGTACGAGAGAGTACTCGTGGCACGCTTATTTCGTATTTCCCTCGTTATGTTCGTCAGCCGACGTTTTACGTGCTGCTACGGACAAGTGAAGTGATATGATCCGACTCATGGTGACTTTGTCTCGCGGTACTCCATTACCGCGTCATACGAATGCGTCTTCGCGTGGAAACGTGTTTCGAGATGTTTCGACAGAGAACTGGTGACTCTTGTGAAGGTTCGGCCAAGCCGTGGGAGCGTGGCTTCAAGAATTAACATGCTGAACATCCGGAGTCGGTTGTCGCAGAATTAAATACCGCTGGAGATTTCGGATCATCGAGAAGCGCTTCAGAGTGATTTACTAAGTGTGGTTCGGCAATAAATAGAAATAAATTGTAAATAGATAAATAAGAATATGTGAAGTGAAAAGCTATAACTAATGAATAAATAAGAAAAAAAAGTGAACTAGAGAGAATTATGACTCGATAAGGTACAGCCATGATACCCATAAGGTACATCCTAGCGGACATTAAAAGCAATACAGTGTTCCATAAACAATCAGAACTCTTACTCATAGTAGGCAATATGTAGTATATACCAGTACGTATTACCTACTATGAGTGAGATTTTGATTGGGCTTCTGCTTTTCTGCTAAGGTGTGAAGCTGGCCTTACAACTTACCCCTGTTATTCTTAACCCCGGTCTTCCCTACTCTGATTCGCACGCAGGTGTCAATTTGCTTTATGGAATCGTTCTCCTTTTAACAATAAGTATAAACGTGACTGGAAAAATGATTGAAATAAATTATCTATTTATTATCTAGAGCTGATATCTTTTTGACGAAAACTTAAAGTGTACTTCAGTAAAATCCAGCAGTTACCAAATTTATGAAAATGTGAGTTGCGTTATTAAAATTCTCATTTTTATTATCTGCTTCTTTGGATACATGTATTACATACAATGTATTACATACATTGCTATCGTCCATATGCTACATCGTTCATCACTAATATCCCAAACTTTCTGTTTACTAATATGAACCATGATAAATATTCACCGTTTCATTTGAATTTTAATGTGGATTTACATAATAATTTCTTTTTCCTGAACAGATTCGTGAACAGTATTAAAAGATTTTTTTATTTATAGCTGATTGCTTAGTAAGATTATTAAACTTTAATTGAACTTACATTAATCAATCTTTTGAACCTAGATTAATTTGAAATATTCATACCAATTGAAAACATAAATGAAGTTATAAAAGAAATTATTATCTACGCTGAATTCTTCATGACTTATAAGTGTTTGATCTTTCAAGGGTTATCGAGCGAAGATATGGGCTGCGTTGCGATATTCACTGCCAGTACCGCAAGTCTATGGTTTATGTCACGCACATTATAGATTTTCAGTACTGACAGTAAATTTCCGAATGCAGCCATAATATTATTCAGTAATACATTTAATGCGTATTTAGTACACAAATTAATTCTTAATATTTTTTATCATGAAAATATCTGTATGTTAATAAAAATTAGTGTGATATGGCAAAATTTATTATTGCACAAACAGCTTACAATAATTCTGTTAATTAAAAAATAGATTTATACATTAAATCAGAGAAACTAATCGATTGCGCTCTAATGTTAGAATTAAATTATTTAACGTTACATGTTGATAAATTACAAAAAGAATAATGTAAAAAGTTCGTAAAATATTAATAAAATAAAAACGATTTCAGTTTAGCAAAATATTTTATTCATTAAATATAATTTTATTCATTAAATTTGTTAATAAACACGCATTAAGCTCGAATACTGAATTTATCATATAACAGCCTACTAAAACAATTCGATCTTATCTGCGTATTCACTCAGTTTTCCTTCGCTTGTAATAACTCAAGTAGAACAAGACATCATAATTATGTCAAAATGACATCAAAATGATTCTAAAATGTCAACATGTTATTATGTTATTTTAGAGACATTTTGATGTCATTTTGACATAATTGTGACTTCTTGTTCTGCCTGGGAAATAGTAATAAATCATTTTGTACTGATCGTATCGAAATCCTGTTGTCCATCTCATTGACATTTTTAACAGCCAATCTCATTGACATATCAAAATTTAATGTACAATGAATAAGTGTATGGATATGTAAATGTCAACCGTACAATTTCATTTGCATAATAAACTTGTCAAATTTCTTTTAATTTATTTTTATTTTATTTAAAACAAAGTCACTTTTTTAAGTTCTTTTCGAAATTATAATATTTCTTTCTTGATGGAAAAATGTCTAAAGTTACTGATTAGTTTGATTGGTAATATTTATTTTAAAATTAAATAAAACATTAAAAACGATTTGTAAAAATGAAGTACATTTATAAATCATGTATTTGGTTTATAATATAATAACGATAAATTTGTAACAGATGGCTAAGATTTGTATCCTGAGCGCGTTGCTGCTGCAGTTGCTTTACACATTAGTACAAGGACAAAATTCTCCATGTTCAGACCACAATTGCATGTTTAATTTCACATATATAAAAAATCCTGAATCAAACGAAACGATAGGACAGTTTGTAATCCGAGAGCCACCAGTAAATAAGAATTTAGAAGTCCGTTTAAAAATGGTTTTCAAAGTTGCCACTCAGTTGCCTACGGTAAATATCCTTCTTTCGTATTAGTATTAATAGAATTAAAGTTGTCTGAACACATAAATTTATAGCCGTTAATGCAGACAATTTCTAATAATTTTTAGTACATTGAAAATTCAATTATAGCTAGAAATTTTTTTCCTTGAAGCATTGCTGAAACAGAATTTGATTAAGTAAAACAAAAGATGAAGTCGTTTTGTTTCTACGATTAGTCTCGGATTAATCTCGGAAGAAAAGAAAAACTTTTTACTTTTGAAAATACTTAAAATATCATTTTAAAAAATTGTTCTTAAAAATAGATTATTTATTGTATATTTTGAACTACAAATAATTTTTTTATATATTTGAATATTTGAAAAACGAGATTGAACATATATGGTATTCTCTTGCATATTAAATAGTTAAAATGATCATGAAATGATTAGAAAATTTTGCTTTAAATTTTTATTTAACTTATTGGTAGTATTTTCTAATAAATGCAAATTTAATTATCGATGTGTTTCAGGCCTCGATAGTCTATGGATACTCCGGTAGAATGAACTTGACAAAATCTGAAGAGGATGCTTCTCGTGATGTTCTAGAAGGCAGGCCTTTGTTATATCGTATTTATTTTCCAGTACAAAATCCATTTCCGACTGTGCATAGAATATGGTTCAACAATGTTCAAATTTGTTCCGGCCCCAAAGGTAAGTATTTGTTTCAAAAGTAATATATAAATATCAAATGTTTAATGATGTAAGAGCAAAAATTACAAGCTTCTAATCTTTCAAGTTACAAATTAATTCTTATTTCGTATCCAATTATGAGTAATTTTCAAATAAATTGGCAAAGATAAATTAAAAGATAAGAGGCTTACTGTTGCGGAGCGCGCTAGCGAGAGCATACAGTAGTGCGAAATGGAAAGGCGAGTGAGTGAGCGAGGCGCAGCAGTTGGACACGGATAGCGTTGACCGGACGACAGACAACACGACACTTACCAATATGATAATTTAATAAAAACCTGGTTACGATATAATATGGTCGAAAGTAATTTAGAAAATGTAATTCGCGTGACACAAAGACTCCCGTCAACGGAGGCTGAACGACGAAAGAGCGCGGGACTCGGTCCGTTTTATACGTGGTAAATTCTTTGTCTTGATGTTGAATCATTCGCACTTGCACGTTCGTTTCTCGCTAAGCTCGTTTTTTAGAATAAATGCAAGATTCACACGCAGATGTTCATGACTCATAAACGCGGATCGATAGAGGCAAAGTCAAGATCAGCTAGCAGCATCTCGCAACTTAAGATGCAACTTGATTTAATTATCGCCGGTGTTTTGAAACTTGAAACACTGCGGCGTGATAAGCGATAAGAATGGTTGCTTGTAAATTCTCGAACATTTACTACAAAATTTAAAATTTTTTCGCTTTATAAAACAGGCGATTTTAATAACATTGCTACATTTTATTTCAGCATCAGGAAATGTTGTAACTACTATCACGTTGAAACATACTCTTAGGATTATTAGATCCCCACAACAATACCCACGACTATACTCACAATCAATTTCACGACCAGCCCCACCACCAACCGTTGATATGATTGAAAATTATAACGAATGCGGTATCAGCAGCAGTAGTGGACGTCCTTATCTTTTGACCTCTCATGGAAAGAAAACATTGCCAGGCCAGTGGCCGTGGTTGGCGGCAATCTTCCGATATATACACGAATACGAGTTTCTATGTGGTGGTACTATTCTGACTACAAAACATGTTCTAACAGGTACATTAATTAAAACAAAAATGTTTATGTTACTTGTATTCTTAATATCAAATGAGTTTTTTTTTGCTATGGCTGCGTTTACTATTCTCGCTTTTGACATCACGTATCAACATGGCTGCAGTTAGTATCCAGGAGCTTTAAGATTTTCTATAGATATTCAGGCACCATCGGCTTTTTTTCTCGGAATGCAAGAGATTTATTTATTCTTTTTTATATTCGCTATTTTACTATTATTTATATAATTGAATATAATATTATACATCTTTCATAAGTATTCATGATTAATTCGAATGTAATCGGGAAATACGCATGAAAATATTTGTTATAATTAATTGTTCGTTTATTAAATATTTTGATGTAATAGATTATTAAGATACGCAGATACACAAGAATATCTCTATATATATTCTTCTGTGAGAGAGAGAGAGAGAGGGAGAGGAGAGAGAGAGAGACAGAGAGAGAGAGAGAGAATTATAAGAAAATATATTTCATGGATATGTTATTTTTTTATAGCGGGGCATTGTTTGAAACGATCTCCTCGTACCAATGAGACAATACCAGCCAACATGTTGTCGGTGGCTTTGGGACGGTACAAATTAATGGATATTAATGAACAGGGAAGTGTCACTATGAATGTCGAAAGGTACATCTTACATCCCGAATACGCGCACACAGTCTCCAGTAACTCTGACCTGGCGATTATAATCCTGACGTCTCCTGTCGAATTCACCGCTTTCATCAGACCTATTTGCCTATTGCTCCCGGCCGATTCTCGTAGACTCGAGCAAAAGGATGGAATCATCGTAGGATGGGGCGAAGACGAATACGGTAATCGTTACACTGAAGAACCAAGGTTGGCGACCATGTCGATAGTGAGAACGGTAAGAAGCTTAACGAGCTATTCCATTTTCTAACTTTTATCTTTAGATCAAGACACACAAATTGAATTCCAATCGTAAGCAAAATTCTCTAAAAATGAAACGTTCAAAGATGTTTTGATGACGATATCTCGATGACAACAAAATCGGGATAAGTATATATTGCGGTAGAAAAAAATCTTAGAGATTTGCAGCGTTAATGAAGCGAACCATTTAATGTTACTATGTTGTATGAATTATAGGACGTCTGCCTCCGGAGTCACCCGAGTTTCTTCTTTATCACCTCAGAACGCACCTTTTGCGCCGGTTCGCTACACCACCGCGATCCTTTTCGGGGAGACAGCGGGAGCGGTCTGGTGATTTTCGACTCTGTCACGGGCCGTTTTCATTTGCGTGGCGTTTTGTCGCGAACGCCTGGCAATCAAGCGTTCCGCGATCAAACGAATTACATTGTCTTTGTCGACGTGTTTAAATATCTACCTTGGATTAATAATACTCTTAAGATTATCCAACCTCCACGACCAGACCCACAACCAGCCCCACCAGCACACGTTAATAAGATTGTATATATAATAAATTATAACGAATGTGGTATCAGCAGCAGTAGTGGACCTAATCTTTTGATCTCTCATGGAAAGAAAACATTGCCAGGCCAGTGGCCGTGGGTGGCGGCAATCTTCCGAGCTATATACGAGTACGAGTTTCTATGTGGTGGTACTATTCTGACTACAAAACATGTTTTAACAGGTATGTACATTAATTAAAACAAAAATGTTTATACTACATGTATTCTATATATCAAACGAGTTTTTTTACTGTGGCTGTGTTTCTATATTCATTGTCAGTGTTAAAAAATTTATAGCAAGCCTGGTCACGCGGGCGCTCACAGAGCACGCGAGGAGGAGAATGTGCCCTTTCTTCGCGCGACTCCTCATCCCGTCCTTCCCTTTTGGCCCCTTGAGCCACCTATCCCCTCCATATGGCCGTTACTCTCAAAGCGATTTCAAAGTGATACTATCAGGGGATATTTTCTGTTATTCATTGTTTTGTTATTCAGTGTCTTGTTATTCATTGTCTTGTTATTTTTTTGTTATTCATTGTTTTGTTATATATTTTATTTGCAATTTTGCTATTTTGCAATTTACAATCAAATTTGCAAAATATTTTATATTTTGCTTTTCGGCTTTATCTTAAAATGTTGAAAAAACAAAATATCCATCCGTACTTGGCATTGCAAAATGATTATCTTTTCGTCAAGGATAATGATTCATTACTGTGCCTCGTATGTAAAAAAAAGATTACAAACTTTTAAATATAATATAAAAAGACATTATGCTAAATTCCACGAACTCAAATTTCGAGAATATGACGAAAAATCTCGTAAAATTAAAATAAGCGAATTAAAAAATGAAATAAAATCATTTCAAAATTCCGCTGATAAACAAGATTTTACTATTGAGAAAAAAAAGCAAATCATGCGCGCTTCATATGAGATATCACTCGAAATCGCTCAGAACAAGAAAAGTTTTTCTGATGGCTTACTAATGCGCAATTAAAATCGTCAAAGCCTTCAAAGAAGATTCATTAGCTGAGAAATTTGAATGTGTCCCCTGAAATTCCCCTTTGTCGTCAAACAGTTATAAGAAGGATTACTGATATTAATGAGCATATATGTAATAAACTAAAATCTATAATAAAAAATGCAGTTTATTATTCTGTTTGGATGAAAGTACAGACATCTGTAACATTAGCCAATTGTGTATTTTTGTTAGAACAGTACAAGAAGATTTTTTAATTAATGAAGAAATGTTGAGTTTGCCATCATTACACAATACAAAAGAAAGAGATATTTATGATGCTTTCATTAAAATAGCTGAAGAATTTGATATATAGATTTTAATAAATGTTCAGCTATCGTTACAGATGGTGCCCCAGCAAAGGTTGGCTTAAAAGAAGGCTTTTATGAAGGCTTATTAAAAAAAAAATAACATCAATTGTTTAACTATTCACTAATTTATCAAGATGCGTTATGCGGAAAAGCTATTAAAATGTGCAATGCTATGAAATTAGTTATTTCAATTATTAATTTCATTAGAGGTGGACATAAATCGTTATCGCACAGACAATTTAAAAATTTTTTGCAAGAAATTAATGCAACTTATAAAAATTTGCCTCTTCATTGTGAGGTACGATGACTAAGTGCTGGAAAATGCTTGCAATACTTTTTTGCCATAAGAAAAGAAATTCTGCAATTTTTACAAGAAGTATCCAGTGATACCACTCATTTTGAAAACGTATTGATGGACAAAGATATGTTGAGTAAATTAGCTTTCTTAACGGATTTCACTCAACATATGAACAATTTGAATTTAAAATTGCAAGGCAAGAATCAGCCAATTAGTGACGTCATCCATTTTATACATAGTTTCCAAATTCAATTAAATTTATTTAAAACAGAAATTGAAAATGAAGAATTTCATCACTTCCCTTGCTGCAACGAAATAAAAAAAGAACACTCAATTTAATGGCTTCGGAGATTTAATTAATGAAATTGCAATTGAATTTGATGCACGATTTAAAGAAATGCTTATATTAAAAAACGATGTTTTATTATTTAATAATCCTTTGATCGTACCAATCGAAAACCAAAATATTAAATATCGAATTGAATTGTGCAATTTACGAGCTGATCCCTATCTTTCAATAAAAAAAGAAACTGGCATTGATTTTTTTAAACTTCTTCCAAAAGACTTGAATCCTGAACTTCGAAATTTCGGTCTTAAAATAGCTTCGATGTTTGGTCTCTACTTACTTATCTGAAAGTGTTTTTTCTTTAATAAAGTTAATAAAAAACAAAAATAGAGCTTCATTAACCGATGATTAATTATTAATTTTAATGCGAATTGCAATGAGTAAAATAGTATATATAATAGTATATATAATAAAGTAGATTAAGGTTGTTACACACCGAACGAAGCGCGCAGTAGCGCGCAAACATTTTGAATTTTGAAAATTATCAAGTCAAGAAATGTCATCGGAAGATGACACAGACCTAAATGAAACAGTCATAGAGAAGGAATCACAGCAAAAACATAAAGTAGAAAAAGAAAGAGCTGCAAAAATAAAAAAACAGAAACAGAAGCTCATCAACATCAAGCAGAACAAGCAATTGAAGTGTAAACGAGACAAATTATAGTGTACTATCCTGGTTAAGGAGATGAAAGTAAAAAAGGAAGAAGAAGAAAGTAAAAAAAGAAAGAAGGATTGTGTATGGCGGGATTCCGTTGAGATTCACACAGTGGTTTAAGATTTAGCGTGACTTGGATATGTCCGTTGGGTAATTGTTGGGTAAATGTACACTAAATAGTTTATAGTCACTAAACACTATATTTTTATTGTTCGTATGTATTGTCTTTATTTGCACAGATGTATCGTCTACTAACAAATATTTCTCGCGACAACGCCTAGGGGCTATTGCCCTGAGTCGACGACGAATATGTTACTACGCTTAGGAGATTGTATGATTATCTCTGAATCTGTAACTACGCACATGGAGATTCGAACTGTTCGATACCTTGATCGCAAGTGAGAAAGAGTCAAAATTGAGAGGCATTATATACCCAAATCCTCTCTTACATTTCGTTAGATCACTCGGACCGCGGATTGTTGGATCCTTCCGTCGACGTCTTCAAAGGACAGCGTTATGCCGATCGTTGTTGTCGCCATCCCTTGAGCCGCCGCTTTCTTTATTACGGAGTTTCGGCATGACTTCAAGAAAGTCTCCACGTGCGTGGTTGTGTGTGTGTGCGTGCGTGCGTGCGTGCGTGCGTGCGTGCGTGCGTGCGTGCGTGTGTGTGTGTGTGAGTATATATGTGTGCGCATAAATGTATACATTGGTTTTCGTATATTCGCATTTCCGCGTAGTCGTGCACGACCGCAACAAGGATAGTCCAGAACATCAAGGCAGAGAAGTGAAAAAGCAAAACATAGAATACAGACAAATGAAAATGACAGATAATAAAGAAGATGATATTAAAAACTTCAGCGAACTAATGAAATACCTGAGGAAAAAGGAAGAAGATGCAAAGGAGAGAGAAAGGAGAGAAATAGAAGAAAATAAAGGTGGGATAAATTAAATAAAGATAACGAGGAAACTAAAAACAGATTAGCGAGAGTCGAAGAAAAATTAAACAAAGAACTTAGTAAAATGAAACAGGATATTGAAGAGCTGAAAGACAGCACAAGTACAAACAAATGCGATAGTACAAAAAAACGAAGGAAAAATAAAAGAAATTGAAAACAAATTAAAAAGCTTGCAGAAGAAATTCCATGAAGAAATAGAAAAAAGTGAAAAAGAAGAATATAAAAACCCAAAAACAATGAGAAAAAATGGTGAAAAAACAGAGGGCATACGAAACGAGAAAACCAATAAAGAATTAAAATGGATTCTGGAAGAAGCTAAAAGGGAAAGAAGAAAGAAAAACTTAATAATCAGCGGACTGGAAATCCAAGGTAGAGAAACTCTAAAAAAATGGATTGAAGAAAAATTGGGAAGCAAAGTAACGATAAGGAAAATATGGAAAGTCAAGAACATAGAAAAAGCGATTGGTGCACAACTCGACAGTGTAGAACAAAAAGTAGAAATAATGAAAGCAAAAAATAAGCTAAAACAAGAAAGAGAAAAAATTTTCATAAACAATGGTTTGCATGGAACACAACATGGTTCGAGAGACAAAGTAGAAAAGAAATCTTCAGAAAAGCAAAAGAATTAGAAAATGAAGGAATAAAAGTAAAAATCGCTCGCAACAAGATAACAACAGAAAAAGAAGAATGGTACTGAAACGAAAAATACGAAAAATGGTTTCGCAAAAGCAAACCAGACAGCATGGAGCAATAAAAATTTTAAAAGACAAAAGATAGAAATCCTATTCTGGAATATGGCTGGACTAAAAAACTTAGAAAAAGAAGACTGGGAAAACATCAAAAGTAACGAGGTAGCAAGCTTTTCAGAGACATGGGTGGAAGAAGAGGAAAACAACCTGTTAGAACATAACTTAAAAAATTTTGAAGTATTTACAGTAAAAGCGAAAAGAGAAAAGAAAAAAGGAAGAGCAAAAGGCGGAATGGCGACGGTATACAGGAAGGAACTAAAATTTAACAACATAAAAATAAAAAAAAATAACAGAAGAAGTCACGCAGATCAACTTAGATATTGAAGCAGAAAAGATAGTAATCTTCAGTGTTTACATGAGAGAACAAGAAAAGAAAATTATGAAAAAATAGCAGAAATAATAGAGAAAAACAAGGACAGAAGCATTATAATAGGAGGCGATTTCAACGCAAGAACCGCAAACAAGGGAGGAAGAATTGAAGAGCGAAATGACAAAGAGCACAGAGTATCAAAAGATAAACTAATAAATGAAGAAGGGAAAGAATTAATAAAGTGGATGGAAGAAAATGGATTCTATATAATCAATGGAAATATACAAGGTAACGTCAACGATGAAATGACGTACATGGGGGCATCAGGTAGATCAGTCATAGACTACGTCATTACAAACAAGAGCGGCGAAGAGACAATAGAAAATATGGAATTAATAAAAAGCACAGCTCATGTTATGATAAAAATCAGCTTAAACACGGAAATAGAGGAAAATGAAGAAGAAGACAAAGAGGAGGAGATTCTAACATGGAATGAAGAAACAATAAAAAATTACAAAGACAAACTCAAGAAAGAAAAATCGGCAAATAATTGGACAGAACTAAAAGACAAAATTCAGAAGAAGAAAATAATAGCCACAAACAAGCCAGAGCAAAAAAAAATGGTGGGATGAAGAATGCCACAAAGCAAAACTTGAAATGAAAAAACCAAAGAAACCTATAGAAAACACGGCACACATAAGGAAGTATATTTCATAACAAGGAAGAAATACAGAAATCTAATTGAAAGAAAGAAAGCGGAAAATACAAAAAAATGAATGGAAAGATGCAAAAAATGATAAGTCTGGAAAAAAATCCTGGGACCTAATTAATAAACAAAGAAAAAAAAATAAAAACAAGCGACAAGAACACAGTGGAGAAGTGGGAACAGCATTTTAAGAATCAATTTGAAGGATACACTGAAAGAGAAGAAATTATAACAGAAGAAATAAAAACAGAAGGAGAAGAGATAAGCCTAAGCTAAATCAAACAAATAATAAAAAGTATGAAGAAAAGAAAAGCGGCGGGAGAAGACAAAATACCGAATGAAGCATGAATAAATGGCGGGGAAGAAAATATAAAGGAACTGCAAAAGATAATTGATCGAATATGGAAAGAAGAAGAAAAGTTACCAGAAGAATGGAGCACAGGAATAGTAACACCCATATACAAAAAAGGGGACATACACTAGGCAAAAAACTACAGAGGAATTACTCTAATGGATACAGGATATAAAATTTACGCAGAAATTCTTAGGAAAAGACTAGAAAAAGAAATGGAGGAAAAAAAGATAATGAAAGAAACGCAAATAGGATACAGAAAAGGAAAAAGAACCATAGATGCAATATATATAGTAAAAACATCAATGGAAGAAGAAATTAAAAAAGAAAAGGGTGAAATATTACTATTTTTTGCAGATATGAAAGAAGCTTTCGATAAATTAAAAAGAGAAAAATTATGGGAACTGATGCAGCATCACAGAATAGATAAAGAATTAACAAGAAAAATAAAAGAGATATATGGTAACACAACTTTTAAAATAAAAATAAAAGAAAGGCAGACAAAAAAATTTATACAAGAAAAGGAGTCAGGCAAGGATGTCCGCTAAGGACAGCGTTGTTCAATCTAGCTTTTGCAGACTTAGAAAAGACAATGGAAACAATCCAAGAGGGAGGCATAGTCATAGGTAACAAAAAGGTATGGACAGTCTCGTATGCAGACGATGTAGTATTACTTGCAAACAACGAAGTTGGAATGAAAGAGATGATGAAAAAATTCAAAAAATATATAGAGCAGAGAGGCTTAGAACTAAATGTAGAAAAATCGAAGTACATGAGAGGAAAAAACCTGGAGGAAGGAAAAAGAAAATAAAAATAACTTGGAATGGTGAAGAGATAGAAGAAGTAAGAGAATTCAACTATCTAAGATATACTCTACAAAGAAACAATGAGAACAAAGCTCATATAAAAAACCTAACGAAAAAAGCAAAAGCAACACTTGGAAGAGTATGGGAAATAGCAGAAAAGAGCTTCAAAGAAAACTGGACAAAAAGGATGTATCTGTTTGATGTATTGGTGAAAAGCGTAATAATGTATAGAGTAGAAATATGGGGATGGAGGGAATACAAGGAAATCGAGAGTATACAAGAAAAATAAATAAAATGGACATTGAAATTAAATAGAACAACCCCAAACCACATGTTACATCTAGAAACGAAAAGGGAAAAAATTGCAAACAAAGCAGGAAAAAGAGCAATAAAATATGAAGAAAAGATAATAAAAAGTCAAGAAAATGAATTACTCAAAGAATGCATAAAAGTGAAAAACAAGTTCATAATGGATGTAGAAGTAAATAAAAGGAAGAACAGCAGAGAAAAATGGAAAAAAGCACGAAAGAGATTTTTAGAAAAAAGAGGATGGTTCATTGAGTATTACTTCAGACATAAACTTCTAAGAGAAGAAAACGTAGCTGAACAAGCAGAAGAAATAGGCAAGTGCATAGAAAAGCAAGAAAATGAAGAAAAATTAGGAAAATCAAAGTTTGCGGAAGAATACAAGAGAATAGCATCACAGGCAACAGAAACTCCGAAATGTCTGATCAATCAAAACAATAGAAGAAATGAATTGGAACTGAAAGCGAGATTTAGACTAGGCACAGAGACAAGAGCTGGTAGATACTGGGTAGAAGAAGAAAACAGAAAATGCAGACTGTGCACGGAAAAAGAGGAAACTTTAAAACACGTATTTGAAGAATGCAAAATAATCGGAGTGAAAGAACAAACCTGGATACGACAAATCACTGGAAAAAAAGTTTTAGCAAGAATGTCGGAAATAACATGGAAAAGGAAAGCAAAAGAAAAAGAAGAAAAGAAAAACAATGAAGAAGAAGCCGATCTCTAGAATAGGAAAGATCCATATGTAAAGATTTTAGTAAATATAGAATAAAATTAGAAAATGAGTAAAACTTTAAACTGAATAGAAAACATATAAATGAACTATATTCTGTTAAAATGTATATAACGATTGTGTTAATAAAGGCTATTATTATTGTATATATATATATATATATATATATATATATATATATAATCAATCCCATAAATTATATAAATTATTTACATATGTATTTTTTATATTATTTACGAACGGATGCGTGCAATAGCTTTTTGTTTCGCGCGATACGCTCCTACTTTAGTGCTTCAACATGCTATAGTATGTGCATGCGCTCCGCGCGAGCAGTAGGGGAACCGGGAAAGTTCGAGCTATAGTTCGTGGGCCAGGCCTGATCTATACGGAACGTCAAAGCTCCTGATCCCTCGCTGACCATATTGAAATTGTAATGTCAAAAGTGAAAAATTGCACGTTAAAAATCTTTGCAACGTCCTGCCAAATAAAAAGATATTTGAATAAAAACACACTGTAGATTTCTGTGGCACACGTGTAAAATGTACAGGAAACTAAGATTACCAAGGAATATACAACATAGAAGACGCAGTTCTATCTCTTTTCACGAAAGCTGTCAAATCACGTGTATATTTGTGTGTTTAGTTATGTATGTGACTTACTCTGTATCATGTTTATTTTACAGATGTGTTTTTAAGAATAGTGTCCTATACACTTTACAAGTGTGCTAAAGCGATCTGCAGTGTGTTTTCATCCAAATATTTTTTTATTTGACGATACGTTGCAAAGTATAATTTTCGTATAATTTCTCGCTTCTGACATCACGTTTCAAGATGGCTGCGGTTAGTACTCAGGAACCTTAAAATTTTCTATAGATTTTTAGCCTGCTTCTTTACTTGGATATCAAAAGATTTATTTATTCTTTTTTATATTCTCTATTTTGCTATTATTTATATAATGAAATACAATTTTATACGTCTTTCATAAGTATTTATGATTGATCCGAATATAATCCGGGAAATACGCATGAAAATATTTGTGATAACTATTTGTTTGTTCATTAAATATTTTGATGGAATAGATTGTTAAGATACGCAAATACACAAGAATGTCTCTGAAATATATATTTTTTTTAATTTTTTTGTCGCGAGAGAGAGAGAGAGAGAGAGAGAGAGAGAGAGAGAGAGAGAGAGGAAGAAAGAGAATTATAAGAAAATATATTTGATGCATATGTTATTTTTTTTTATAGCGGGGCATTGTTTGAAGATATCTCCATATACCAACAAGACAATACCAGCCAACATGTTGTCGGTGGCTTTGGGACGGTACAAATTAATGGACTTTAACGAACAGGGAAGTGTCAATATGGATGTCGCGAGGCACATCTCCCATCCCGAATACATGCACACAGCCACCGGTGATTCTGACCTGGCGATTATAATCCTTAGGTCTCCCGTCGAGTTCACCGCTTTCATTAGACCTATTTGCCTATTGCTCCCGGCCGACTCTCATAGACTCGAGCAAAAGTATGGAATCATCGTGGGATGGGGCGAAGACGAATACGGTAATCCTTACACCGAAGAACCAAGGTTGGCGACCATACCGATAGTGAGAACGGTAAAAACCTTTATGAACTGTGATATTTCATTGTCTGACTTTTGCCTTTAGATCAAGGCACACAAATTGAATTTCAATCGTAAGCGAATTCTTTAAAAATGAAATGTTCAAAGACGTTTCGATGAAGATATCTCGATGACAACAAAATCGCGATATGTATATATTGCGGTAGAGAAATGCTTAGAGATTTTTGCAACGTTAACAAGGCGATACTTCATTTGTTGTATGAATTATAGGATGTCTGCGTCCAGAGAAACGCGGGTTTCGCGGCGATCACCTCAGAACGCACCTTTTGTGCCGGTTCGTTAAACCACAACGGTCCTTGCAACGGTGACAGCGGGAACAGTTTGGTAATTTACGACTCTATCACGGAGCGTTATCGTTTGCGTGGCATCGTGTCGCGAACACTGCATGGCCAACAACCGTCATGCCATCAATCAGAGTACGTCGTCTTTGTCGACGTGTTTAAATATCTATACTGGATTTATGACCAGATGTATTCCTCGTAAACCTAGTGTTGTACTTCAGAATGCAGAAAGTATTAATTGACAAACTTTTTGTGTAAAGTTTATTCGGAGACTCTGCACTTATATACAAAAATGTGAAGATCAAAGTTTCAAGTTTTACTCTTGACTTTTTTACTGTTACTCTTCGTAATGCATTTATTATAAATGTAAAATATCCCAGATAGCACATGATCTCTAAAACATGTCCTACAGACATTATTAGAATATAGGGACGTTCTTAGAATGTTTTTGAGACATTTTTAAAAAATTTGTACTGTCTGGGATGTGAATTATTATAAATGTATCTACTTATCATTGTGGACTTGTTAATAATTAAGAATAAATCGTATCATGATACATTATGATATACTTACAATTAGATAATAAACTTATGTTACATCTTACATTGTTACTTAATTTATTAAATGTAATCAATATTTCGTATTATAAAACATAAAATGGAATTTCGGATCACATGGCGCACGTCATGGAGGCATACGATTATCAGCACGATGGCAATTTCTTCAATTATTGGCGCGAACCGAGTATATCGCGAGGGAATTCCCCGTGCGCTATTTCGGTCATTCGTGGAATCTTCTCGAAAAGGGACGTGTTTACGTTGCTTTCAAGAAGTCGGCAGACAAAGACACGCAGTTTTTCATCGACGGCATATTGACATAGCGCCGAGGCGATAAGGCGACTCGGCCTTGCTGCACACGTGATTTCCACGGCCGAAATCAGCTGTTTTTGGCGACACGGCTCTCGGTGTCTGACCTTTGAGAGGGTCATTGCTGAGAACAAAGGCCCCCGATGCTTTAAAAGGCCGACGACGCGGCCGATCTCGCTCAGTTGCTAATAGTCGTTTCCTAGCATTAGTCACTTCACCTGCTTTCGAGTTGCTTGCTCCAACGTGCTATCTTTGCTTATTCTTGTGCTTTTCCATCCTAGGCGGATTGCTTGTCCGTGCTTTCAATACTGCTCGCGATACGATTCTCTGTACATAGATTGTATATAGATTGTAAATATTCTGTAAACACAGTGTGCTCTACGTGACTTTGTTTTGCTTCATATTGTGCTCATCTGCCTTACTTTCCATCGCTCGCTCTCGAACATAAAAAATACAAAATATTGTCATTTTGTTTATTAAAATTTTGCTCATGACTAGTAGTATATTAAATAGGTGTATATATTAACATAATTGTAAGATTAAACAAACTTACCAAGTCAAGTTTAATCTTAATTATCCTGGGGGTCTCGTTCGGATGAAAATTCTGTAATCGCGCCCTCGCGCGCGCTTGGCAACAAGTTTCAGATCCACTCAGATTCAAATTCCCATACCGGAGGTGCATTATCTGTGGCGTGACGTGCCCTCACCATTACTCAGATTCTAGCAAATCATAGGCAATTGCTTGTCCTCTGGGTGTGTTGTCTTAGCTGTGGGTGGAAAGTTCATCCTGACGAGATCCCCGAGATAATTAAGATCAAACTTCACTTGGTAAAATCGTTTAATCTTACAATTATGCCAGGAGTCTCGTCCGGATGAAAACTCTGTAGTTATTCAGAGTGCGACTTGCTACCTGGTGAAGGCGGATTTAGGAAGACTGGTGAATTAGAAAATAGTGTATATTTATTAAGGCACAAGCGGTACAAAGAAAAAACTACTGGGCTTTAACAGCATTCATGTGTTTATATGCATATATATTAAATGTATATACATATTATATATGCTGATGTAGATACATTTATGTATGTACATAGCATATTGTATAAATATACATAACGTATATATTTGAACGAGACCGCTGCCTGTATATACGTAGAATATATCTCATATACATGAAATGTAAATACATCAAATGTATATACGTGTTATATATGCTGATGTAGATAGGTTTATGGATGTATATAGAATTTTATATGAATATACATAACGTATATATTTGAACGAGACCGCTGCCTGTATATATCCCATACAGCACAGAAGTTAAAACGTTGCTAAGACATTGCAATGTTGAGTGTCAATGTTAAGATATCAATATTTTTTCAATGTTAAATTTATGTTGATTCTCTTACATTGATTCTTTATGTCTCTACAATATTGAAAGAACACTGAATAATAAATTATAACCGAGACAGCACATGATATTAGTCAAATATTCTGTATTCATACTATAAATATATTGTTGCGCGCTGCGGCCGCTCGGTATGTTCCCTGGCCGCGCGAGCCGGCTGACAGGACGATCGATGGAATCGTTCAGCCGGGCATGAAGTTGACAAGATGCAAGTTCACGGGATGTGGACTAGAAGCAACGGTTGCTGGGGCGCTTGTTGATCAACAAGCGCCCTGTCAGATTTTCGCTGGCCTTCTCCCGTGGAGGACGCGCTCGCTCTTTATCTGTATTACGGCTGATTCAATAAAGTTGGTGTCTCTCGTTTACGAACTGTCTTTCCTTGCTCTCGCGAGCCGCGTGTGACAGTGTGAGTGTGAGTGTGTTCCCGCGCTCGAAGTTGCGTGTCGAAGCGACGACGCAGTCCGACGGCGGAGGCGCAACATTTTGGGGGCTCGTCCGGGATCGACAACGATTTGTGACGGTTTCGGAGATGGCGTCTGCGCCTTCCACGGAGACTGAGACGGCACCTGCCGAAAGGACGCGTGCAGCGGCTAAGCGGAGACGCGCGGCGACATCGGAGCTCATCCCTGAGTCATCGGAGCTTATTTCGGAGACGGCACTGCGCTCTCTCATGGACGAGCTGAGGGAGATGCGTGAGGAACGTGAGCACATGCAAGAGCGGTTCGAGGAGACGCTGCGCCTTCGGGATGTCGAGTTGCTCCGCTTGCAAGCCTAGATAAGTAGTTCCGATAATATTTCTTCCGGAAATAATGTGTGCGGCGCGACTTTTATGTTTGGACAGACGCGCGTGGCGGGGGCCGGTAACGTTGAGCGCGGCGCGACTTTTACGTTCGGGCAGTCGCGTGAGACGGGGGATGCGGGAAGCGGCTTGGGCTACAAGCTCAAGTCGGACACTTATGATGGGTCTGTTATGTTGTGAGAGTTTCTTTTGCAATTTAATTTAATCGCGAGCGCGAATCGTTGGGATGAACCGTCGAAGACCGTCGCGCTAGCTTCGTGTCTCAGGGGAAAGGCTCGTGCCGTGCTCGAATTTGTGGAAAATTCACATGAGCTAAGTTTTGCGGAGCTCATTGCAAAACTTGAGTTACGCTTTGGAGAGCATCAACACTTTCAGGATTATTACTCGCTTTTTACCAACCGAAAGCAAAAATTCGGGGAAGATTACGCCGCGCTGGGCTCCGATTTAGAAAGACTTTCGTGTTTAGCCTATCCCGAGTGCACCTTTGCCGTTCGCGATAAGATTGCCTGCTCGCAATTTGTTTCGGCCCTTTCGAACGGTTTTGTCAAAAGAACTCTTCAATTGGAAAGAGTCACTTCGTTGAAGGTCGTAATAGAAAGAGTGAAGGCAGTGAGGAATATTCAGGGCGAAAGCTCTGGGGAAAAAGGAAAGAGCGGAAAGTTCTTTTTCAAAAACCGAAATACGGATGAGAGAGTGAACTCTTCCGAGGAGGGACAAAAGGAAAAAGGGAATGCAAAGGAAGCGGGAAAGAGAAGGTTTAATAAAGCAAAGCCGAAAGAATGCTGGCATTGCGGGAAACAAGGGCATTTTCGAAACGAATCCCTAACAATAAGGGAAACACGGATTAATTGACCTTATCGGGAAAAGGTTAGCTTGTGTGAAAAGTTCCCCGAGCGATGACGCAGTCCGACGGCGGAGGCGCAACAATATATACATCATATACATTATTTACAGAAAAAAATTCCTATAATATCTTGTATAGTATTACTTCTTGTATATCCTCAGAATATACTTGTAATATCTCTTATAATATATTTTGAATTACGCAGAAATTAGTCATTAATGGATATATATTGTTACACCTCGGTCGTCGTCCGGCGACGACGTAGAGACTCGCGCTTCGAAACGAGGGTTCACTCTCGCACTCGCACTCTCAGTCACACGCGGCGCGCGCGCGGAAAGGAAAGAGACACCGTTTAAAAGTGAACACCAACTTTATTAGTAGGAATCGTTTACAATAGTCGAAGCGTGTCCTCCGCGAGAGGAGGCCAGCGAAAATCTGACAGGCAGCTTGTCAATCAACAAGCGCCCCAGCAACCGTTGCTCGATGTCCGCGTCGGAACTCGCGAACTTCATGGCCCGGTCGATCGATGCTCCGATCGACCTATCGTCTGACTCGCGCGGCCGGGGAGTATACCGGGCGGCCGCAGCGCGCAACAATATGTATATGTACATGTAGCAATGTGTGTGACAAATAAGTAATATCATTTTAAAATTTTTATACAATTCTTTTATAGAAAAGTCACTGGTTGCGTTCAGCAGAGAAAGCTGCTTTGCAACTGTTGCAAAAATCGTCAATCTGATTGACGTATGCTCTTAATCTTGGTAAAATCTAAAAGTATATACCAATGAAATTCGCGAATTTTACAATAGGTGCAAAGCAGTTTTTTCTGCTAAACGCAGCCACTGCGTTGCAAGAAAGCGTTCTTTCTTGATTAGGTTAGATATCCACAAACTCGCATAACTTACGCCGCTAGGAGTCGCAAAGGTTATTCGTTTTCTCGTAAGTAAAGTACGTTTCGGAAACTATATAAATAAGCTTAAAATTCGTCTTTTAACTATTCAAAGCACGATGTTTCTTCGAATAAATGCGTTGAATGTGACTTCAGTAAGGCATCTAATTTATGAAATAGATGCTCTTATTTTAAATATGTACATTTTGAAAATAATACATAGTTTATAATGTTGGTGTAACATTGCACTATTATAACGCAATATTTCTGAGATGTTGTTTCAACATTTGTGTGCTGTATGGAATACACGTATGTAGGTACATACAATGAACATGTAATGCACATTTTTCGAGTATATCGCATGTATATACCACGAATGTGTAATGTACATTCTCGGAATATATCCCATATACATACCATGAATGTGCATTACACATTCTTGAAATATACCTTATGTAAATACTATGAATATACATTGCATATTTTTAGAATGTAACTATGTATGTACTATGGATATCCTATGTACATACATTTGGTAATTATTTCACATATGATATGCGCTGTATATACTTTTCACATTCTTTACATATACATAGAATATAAAATATCCATGTATGTATATACATAAGACATACATAGGATGTCTTAATGTTTATTGGGAACTGACATTTACTGAATTACTCACGTGCATCGATTGTTGTTAGAACGAGGAAAAGGATGATCGTGTCAATGAACATCATGTTTATTTGTGGCATCAGCAGGTAATTCTTTGCCAATCAATCTAGAAATCGCTTTGTAGTATTTTTCTTTTCCTCTTCTCTCTTCTGTCCCTCGCAAATCAGGGCAAGCAGGAATTTTCCTGTTTCGCTACAGTGCCTCTCACTGATTAAGGATACCGACATTACAGCTCATTTCGCTAATGAGCAAGATATCATCGAATTGGCTTTACGGATTAAAAAAGCCTTTGACACGTATAAAGTACGAACGAAAACGTGGGGTGCCGTGCCCAATTGAAGACCGAAAAAGGCATAAAATTAAATCATTATATTAATTATCTATTGTGAACAGTACCTTTTGCACTCTTGAGCTGTCAACACACAGAAACATTCATTCATATAAAGGTTATATGAGGTTAGATAACATAAACCGAGTCACGGCACCCCACGGACAGGAATAACGAACACTGTGGTAGCGATGAAAATACAAACAAATGTCTAATAAAAAAGATATCTTGACGAGATCACTTTATTCACATGCACCTACGTAGTGTACATGTGGAGCGGTCAGCAGACCAGTGATTACATATATACATAGGTCGACGATAGTTCTGGAATTTTCTAGAAGATGGCATTGGCGTGTCGGTGTGACACTTCCTTGTGTTAGTAACTTAGCACAAGGAAGATTCACACGTATACACTACTACACACAACCCGAGGATACGCGCGTAGTCAAAACACGCGAACGTAAACGGAAAGAAGTTGACCGAACTGTCAAAGCGCGCGAATGCCTGTTCGCTCCGTGTATTTTGGAGTGTAATCGTGTATTTGTACCGTATTTCATGACAAACGACGAGACGGACAATGTCGTGACAATTAGTGATAGTCGTGATAATTAGAGTAGCCCTGAGAGCAGTCCCGAGCGCGTCGGCCACCACGCGAGGAAGCAGCAGCGCTAGCAGAACGAGATTATGAAGTCGAGCAGCGTGGAGGACCGGCTGCTGATGAACAGATCGGACGAGGAGTCGACGTGGCGCAGTCGCAACGACTCGGACTCGAGCGAGGGCCGGTTCTCGAAGAACTCCGAGTCCGAGAGCCGGTCCTCGATACCGCGCTCCAGCTCGAGCGGTTTTCCATGCGGGCCAACTATGACTCGTCGGACTTCTCGCGCGCCAACTCCACGTCGAACGAGCGCTTCCACTCGGACTTCTCGATCGCGGTGACGAGCCTTTAGAATCGTGAAATAACATAATTTCAAAGATTCTCAGTCCCGATTTCTAATGGTATGTACAATCAAAATCAGAAGCGTCTATTTTGACGGTACTGAGTATATAAAATTGATATATATAAAATTGCATGATTATATGTATATTACATATAAAAATCAGAAGCGTCTATTTTGACGATACTGAGTATATAAAATTGCATGATTATTTGTATATTACATATAAAAATCAGAAACGTCTATTTTGACGATACTGAGTATATAAAATTGCATGATTATTTGTATATTACATATAAAAATCAGAAGCGTCTATTTTGACGATACTGAGTATATAAAATTGATATATATATAATTGCATGATTATATGTATATTACATATAAAAATCAGAAGCGTCTATTTTGACGATACTGACAAGGGAACGGTCGCAGGTGTCCCTCACCGATTTCAACGAGCTTTGGATATGTTGTAGAGCATCAAAAAATATTAGAAAAATATTTTTTTTAGCGGCGTATCTCGACGTTTAGGGGTTGAAACAACCCCTCGAAGATAATTGTTTTTTTCGTTTTTTACGAATATCTTGGAAAATATGAGGAATATGAAAAAATGTTTTATACAAAAGTTTTACAGTATTTTATACTCTTTACAACTGTGTACTTACATTTTTCAAAAATGTTAATTTTTTTATTTACCCCCAGCCCTACTTCTTATTTTGCAAAATTAAAAAATTTTGTAAGAACAAAAATTATAGATTATTGAGAGCCAAATCCATCCGTATATATTAATGTATGGGTTCCGCGATTCAATTTTTCAAAAAACGAGATGATATTCTCGTGCTATAGGCGCCGCGCTGTAAATAGTATTGTATTATTTATTTTTAGTTGCGCCACATTTAACAACTGCCTCTTGTACAATATCTTCTTATATAACATAAAAATGGATTAAGTCTAATGATATAATGTGATTGATTTCCATCCGCAATATGCAATATGCAATATGCACAACCAGATCAAAGCGCATCAAGGAAATCAATAGGTCAAGGAAAACGGTTCGGACTTCGCACGCATAATATTTTGCGTTGTATAACTTCATCCAGGCATCTAGGAATAGAATTCACTCGTGTCGTGTGCAAAGTTATAATCAGATATAAGTGTCCGTAACAGACGTCTGTCGTTATAAACGTCCGTCTTTCCATCTCGTAAATTAGTAATCTAAAAAGTGTATGTTGTGTACTGTCATTTGAACAAGTATTTGTTATTAACTTTTATTACTTTCTTACTCTTGTCAATCTTTGATTAACTTTGATTATTGTAATTATAAAAGTTCGTGAAATTATTAATGTAACATAATTAATATACGATGAAATGAAACGAAATAAGTACTGAATTGTCAATTATTTCGTTTAAATAAAAATTTTATTTAGTTTTTATTCAATAATATATTTTTTTCAAGAAATAAAGAGGCGATATAATTAACACTAAAGACAATTGCATTATTTATGAAGTCTATGATTTATATATATTAAATTTATTATTTTTATACATAATTAGAGTTTTATATTTAATTTTAATATTTTTTTAGAATGATGCAGTTTAATCCATACAATGTAGTATTCTTACTTTCTAGAACTTTCATGGGTTTCAACGTTCCCCAAAGTCCCATAACTTCGCAAGAAAGACAAGTGAATGAAAAAATTGAACATATGCTGCGGAAAATAAAAGACGAACAAGAATATGAAATAGAAGAAGAAGAAACGTTAGATTTTTATGACGAATACGGGATTCCAGAAGCGGAAAAAATTGATTTATTAGAGGCAGAACAAAATGAAGTATATCTCCCAGAAGAAGTTATCTGTAGTTCTATTGAACAAACGATATCATATGACTATAAGAGAGAAGCTGTGGAATACTGGAAAAGCGGTAAAACAAGACCAAGATCACTTGAAGGAGTTAGACAAAAGTTTAAAAAAGTTACATCGATACGGCAACTACGACGATGGGAAGACCAAATCAATGAAGGTGATAGTAGATATGACAAATTAAAAAGAATTTCTCAATACGTCTTAAATCATTTCAATGAAGCAGTTGAGAGAGGAATTATTATCCATGATATTGATATCGCTCGATGGGCTTCTCGAGCACAAGAAAATGAAAATGTGCCAGGATTCAGTGCTTCAGAAACATGGGTAAAAAGATTAAAAAAAATACATACTATTGTGTCTCGGAAAATAACAAAATTTATAACCAAAAAAGGTTTGATATCAAAACCAGATTTGGAAAATAAATGCGATACATTTATTACAAACGTAAAACATTATATTGATCGATATGGAGTGGAAAATATTTATAACTCGGATCAGAGTGGATTCCAATTAGAACTTCACTCTGGTCGTACTTTAATTTGTAAAGGTGTAAAAAAGGTAGAATCCGTAGTACAATCTGTATCAGCAACCATGCACAGTTATACGATACAACCTACTATTTTGGCTGATGGTAGATTATTATCACCTCTTTTCATAGTATTAAAAGAAGTTACAGGAACATTTGGTCCGAGAGTACAGAATACATTATTCAACGCGCCTAATATTTTCGTTACGGCTTCAACATCAGGCAAATTAACATCAGGTCATGTAAAAACTTGGTTAAAAGAAGTATTTTTTCCGAATGTCGGTCCAAAATCAGTATTATTATTAGATTCATGGAATGGACATTGTCCTAACGTACTTTCAGAAACTAGACCAGATTCTGTAACAGATATTAGTATCCTAACTATCCCAGCAGGTACGACAGGAAAAATACAACCGTTAGAGGTCTACGGCTTTCGCCTGTGGAAAAATTTTGTTAAACACTTTTCTGATACAGTTATGTTGTTAGATCTTGCTTTAGATCTTCATGTCAGAAATAATATTTTGAAATTGCAATCATTAACACATAATCAATTCTCATCACCCAGATTTCAAAACTTGTTTAAATATGCGTGGTTTAAAAGTGGATATATACAAAATAGACCAACAGAGTTTGAAACACCAGTTGAATTTTGGTTTAAAAACAATTCTAAAGTAAAATGCAATATTTGTGGTGAAACTGTTGTAATTACTTGTTCTTGGTGTAAAAAATCACTTTGTATAACACATTTTTTCCATGAACATCATTTTTGTGATGAATACGTGCCATAAATATAACATATTTACAGTAATACGTTTATACAAATTCTGTACTGATTTTTTTAAAAAAGATAAATTTCCAAATCATGAATACTGGTAAGGTTTTTGGCAGTTTTCTTTATCCATGCAACAAATGTTGGTATTCTTTTATTTCTGCCTAACAAAAAATTTTTATTCATATAAAATTATGTTTGTAACACTCTTTTCAAACTGTTTTCCTTTCTTCCTTTACTCTTTCTTTCATTTTCACTTGTTAAAGAATATTTTACAAACAATATTTCAAATAGTTTATCAAAATAAATTATATAATTATAATGTATTAAATTATATAATTATAATATATTAAATTATATAATTAAATATGTAATTATATCATAAAATTTTAACAAGAAGTTCTTACCATTGAAGAAGTTATATTATATTTTATTTATTTTTTATAAATTTAAACTGGAGTAAAGAATTGAAAAAAAAAACGTTATTTTAGTTAAGAATTCATAACTGTTATAATTTTTTAATTAAAAAAATTCCTTTTAGACTAAAATATTTCGGGATACGTATTTGAAAAAAAAAGTAATATTGTTACTTCCAAAAAATTGAATTCTTTAAACACGCCAAAAAGTTTTTTCAATTTCTTAAATTTTCCGACACGAAGTGCATTATAATAACTCACAATGCGTAAAATTGAAAAATTAAGTAATAAAATTATTTAAAGTATAAAATACATTACTAGATAATAAATCGTGTAATATGTTGCATATTATGTCATTAGACTTAATCCATTTTTATGTTATATAAGAAGATATTGTACAAGAGGCAGTTGTTAAATGTGGCGCAACTAAAAATAAATAATGCAATACTATTTACAGCGCGGCGCCTATAGCACGAGAATATCATCTCGTTTTTTGAAAAATTGAATCGCGGAACCCATACATTAATATATACGGATGGATTTGGCTCTCAATAATCTATAATTTTTGTTCTTACAAAATTTTTTAATTTTGCAAAATAAGAAGTAGGGCTGGGGGTAAATAAAAAAATTAACATTTTTGAAAAATGTAAGTACACAGTTGTAAAGAGTATAAAATACTGTAAAACTTTTGTATAAAACATTTTTTCATATTCCTCATATTTTCCAAGATATTCGTAAAAAACGAAAAAAACAATTATCTTTTAGGGGTTGTTTCAACCCCTAAACGTCGAGATACGCCGCTAAAAAAAATATTTTTTCTAATATTTTTTTATGCTCTACAACATATCCAAAGCTCGTTGAAATCGGTGAGGGACACCTGCGACCGTTCCCTTGTGAGTATGTAAAATTGCATGATTATTTGTATATTACATATAAAAATCAGAAGCGTCTATTTTGACAATACTGAGTATATAAAATTGATATATATAAAATTGCATGATTATATGTATATTATATATAAAAATCAGAAGCGTCTATTTTGATGGTACTGTGTATATAAAATTAAAATATAAAACTGCATGATTATATATTATGTATAAAAGTCAGAGGCGTCTGTGGTCTGACGGTACTGATTATAATAAAAATCAGAAGCGTGTATTTGACGGAACTGAGTATATAAAATTAAAATATAAACTGCTGATTATATATTATATATAAAAGTCAGAGGCGTCTGTGATATGACGATACTGATGTTAATAAAAATCAGAAGCATCTCGTTTTTAGGATGGTACTGGTTATTACAAATATTTATAAATTTGATTCAGAGAGACGAGAAAAATTTATTTGTTGCGTTCTCACGGGAATGAATGTTGGAGGGGCCCATTCACTGTTCCCAATATTCAAAATCATAAAATAATATGATTTTATATAATACTATAATTTTAGTCACACTTCAAGACAAAACTAGTATTATACAAGTCATATAGTACAAATTACTGAATATATTTCTTTCATAAGATATAATAAAGTCGTTATATTATTATATGTATTAAAATCGTACGCGACTTTAATATTTGTTAAAATATTATCAGGATGAGGGGCCCACAATTTGTAGGGCGGCCCTGCAGTGCCTGGTAAAAGGAAATTCGGATGCTCTAGCCGTCTCAGAACATCGAGAATCTTGGCAACATCGAGATTCTTGGTAACAATGAGAGGAAAAGGACGAAAGATTATATATCTATCCTGCTCGTATCGTAAACAATCGAGGCGGCAACATTGCACGCACAAGCGCGCAATGTACATATGCTTGAGCTAGGATCGATAATATAGGAAATTTTTATACCATATTCTAGATTATCGACCCTGATCAAGTTTGGCTGTCACTCCAGCATCCCCTTAACGCGCTTCGGACAGAGAGCTCACACTCCGTGCGGAATGTGATAAATCCCACTCGCCCTTTGCATCAGTCTCTCGTATTGAATACACATTCAAGCCGAGATAAATCACAAATTAGAACCAGTATCAATCGGCTGTCCGCGAGTCGCCGATCGACTAAGTTCCTTCATTACTTGCTGGGCCTATGAAATCTGTCTGTTCGGTGGGGATAATTGTCGATAATACACAAATTAGAACCAGTATCAATCGGCTGTCCGCGAGTCGCCGATCGACTAAGCTCCTTCATTACTTGCTGGGCCTATGAAATCTGTCTGTTCGGTGGGGATGATTGTCGATAATAGAGCTTGCTCATCTGAAGCAAACTTAAAAAAAATATTATCCAGGATGTAAAGAAAAGAAATATTAAATAAAAATCTTGTTTTCATAAATGCTGGCACATCTACGTAGTATATAAGGAATACGATTAACTAAATATTTTAATCCTTTAATTGATCACAGTCGACGAAATTACGTGACTTGATTAAATGCAATGAGACAAGGGTAAGTAAAAAATAAAGGACAGGTAGAAAAAATAAAGAAAAATTATTACGTGATTTTTCGAACGCATGCTTACATAATTGATCGGATATACGTTATCGAGAAGGTATACTAATAAGTCTTCGGTTTCGCTTTAATCACAATCGTGAAGTGACACGCGGAACGGGTCATGATTCAAGCGGATTCCCCATTTTTCTTCCTTCTCAAGCGATATTGTTCGGTACGATAGAATACTAATGGCACGCTTATCTTCTATTTTTCTCATTACATTCGTCAGCCGACGTTTTACGTGTTGCCATGGACAAATGAAATGATACGACCCGATTCATGGTTGCCTCGTCTTGTGATACCCCATTACCGTGTCAACCGAACGCGCCTTCGCGCGGAAACTGTAAACGTGTTTCGAGACGTTTCGATAGATAACTGATCAGTCTCGGGAAGGATCGGCAAAGCCGTTGGAGCGTGGCTTCAAGAATTAGTACGCCGGAGCTGGTTGTCATCTGTGAAAGTATACTAATTTAGTTCTGATTAAATACTGGAGATTTCGGATCATCGAGAAAAGCTTCAGAGTGATTTACTAAGAATAAGTATGGTTTGGGAATAAGTAGAAATAAATTGTAAATAAGTAAATAAGAATATGTGAACTGAAAAGCTATAACTATTAAATAAATAAGAAAAAAAAATGAAGTGAAAAGAATTATGATTCGATAAGGTACATTCATGACATTCATAAGATACATTCTAACGGGTATTAAAAGCATTATAGTGTTCTATAAACACGAGAGATACTGATGTCGACAGTAAAAACAATACAATAAGGCATGTTGAAATAGATTAAATCTAATTTCACTATTTAAATCGAGGCGCTAATTCTGCGCTGGTTATATTGGAAACACGCGAAACGGGAGCGAAGCGAAAAGTGGAAAAAAAGGAACCGCGGAGCAATATGCTCATCCCTTTCTGCGAGCGACGTTCTGCTGTGCAGACGTGCGGGCGTAGGGTAGTGTGAATCCACGACTCCGGCGTACAGATAAAAATAAAGATAAAAATTGTCTTGATATCTTCCATATTAACGAATAACAATTTCTTTGTATTGATAGCTCAATATTCGATCAATTCTTCCAAATTATATTATACTTGTTTTTATAGCGTTTAGTGATTACATCGTATTGTCTTTGTGATTCTCGTCACACTGAATTTGTTTGCTTCATTCACGTTATATCAATTTTGTATTATATTCTTTATTATAAAATTCAGAATTATTACTTTTTTGTTTTAAATATATATAAATTACAAAACAGCAAAACGGATCTGTCTTTTTCTACTGCATTTCCTTATTCCGATTTGAGTTCACCCGTAAAATTCAACAAAGCAGAATATTAAAGTGAAGATATACAGTCATGCGTTAATTACTATTAAAATTTGAAGAATTTCTATTCAAATTTAATAAAGGGTAAAATGATATTACATGTAATTCGCTATATTACCGGTTCGATGACTGTTAAATGATTAAAGTATAAGATGAATATATGATTGTGGAATGCTTAAGCTACTCTAATTCGCACGCAGCTGTCGATTCGCTCTGTGGAATCGTTCTCCTTTTAACAATAAGTATAAACGCTTGGAAACGTGACTGAAAACGTGATTGAAATACATTATCTATTTATTGTCTAGAGCCAATATCTTTTTGACAAACGATATCTTTCCTGAACAGATTCCTGAACGGTATTAAAAGATTTTTTATTCAATGTTGGTTACTTAGTAGAATTATTGAACTGTAATTGTACTTACATTGATCAATCTGTTGTAGCTCAGAAGCTACCACAGTGCAAGCTTGCATTTTCGACTGCATAGCAACGATCACGCCATGGGCGAGCGGAAATGCAAGATTGCTGAGATATAGAAATTAATCCGTGAGACCGTGCACGACTGACACAGCATTAACCAAATATGGTTCTATTAAGAAGTATCACCCCACCTAAATTCCTGACAAATGACACTAATATAAGACACTAAAATAAAATCGCCCGCCTAATCGCCACTCGCGGGAGAATCATTAACGAGCTAATAACAGATCCATATCGGGAGAAGCTGAATTTATAACGGATCCCTAACGGGAAAATCCATAAAGAAATCTATAACGAAACTATCAAGAATATCAAAATCAAAATTATCACTGTGTCAATTGCGACACGGAAATTATCGTCGAACGCGGACGCGTTCTGTAAGAAGAAATTGTAACGAACCTTCGAAATATAAGTGTAAGTGATATCTAGCTAACGTGTTGATTGCTGAACCTGGAAGATTTCCTATCTGCACTCCTTGAGTTCTAACTCTTAAGGCGAAACGAATCCCAAAAAATTCCTTGTTGCGTCGAAAGGTACAACAAAATTGGTGGCAACGGTGGGATTCACCGAAGCAAAATTAGCCAAGGGCCTGATTTGCCAAAGGCATACAGAAAGGATTTCAGGAGAAATCCGATAAAACGAGCTTCACCGCCAGGAGAACAGCAGCGAAGACCTGTGAAACCGCGCAGTGGTAACAGGCAGGAAAACATATCTTTCTTTCGCTCTCTCAACCGAGAGGAGACGGTGACAACAGACAGATATCACCTTACAACGAGGGTCAGTATCCAGCAGCCAGTGTTATCAAATTGTGGAGCACGAGATACATATCAGCAGCACAGTCAACGACCGTGATACCTGCCAATCGCCGACGACCACAGAACTCCGAGTCATCACCGGACCAAACGACGTGCAGGACAACATCGGGACAACACGACGACAGTAGCAGTCATCGCCCGCACGGAACGAGACACTTCGTGGGACCAGCGCGGAAAGCTGTACGTCACCATGCGAACCGCTCTGATACTGTAAGTCGATCCATTTGTAAAATTTAGCGACGCGAATGTCCAATAATAATAACGCGAAAAGCGAACCGAATAAATCGTGGCTGTTAAGTGAATCGGCGCAACGCACGCTTGAAATAAGCCAGCGATCTCCCGTGCAAATCGCGACCGAAGCTCTCGAAGAAATATTAACAAACGTGAATAGGGTCTTGTCAAAAAGCGACTCAACAGATAGTGATAGGCAATTACCGACTAACGTCATAATCGAGCGCGAATTCCCATTCACAGAAATTGACACTAGCTTGTTAGCACTCGACGTACCCGATCAGCGACAGACTGACGAACGTACGCGACATTATCTAAGCCGAATTCCCAGCCAGGCGAGTCTCAGGCGCGAATTCTCTCTTACATCTTACGACAGTAGTATATTTGATCCCGAGGAAATATACCAATATCAAAGAGAAATGGCAAAAAATACCTCTGACCTTCCCGCAAGTATGTCAGCGAGCAGAGAAGGAAACGAGAATTTAAATACACGAAATCGCGGAACGGCAGACGCCGAAGCAGCCGGACCTAGTGGAATCGTCACTCACACGGAGCAAGGAGAAGCCTCGTTATTATACGAGATCCTAAAGAATTAAGAGAAATGCGAATGCGCATAAATAATCTCGAAGAACGGCACGAATTTAATCGCGAAGGACAAGGCAGATTATATCGCGAATCACATGGTAACGCAATGGACGTTACATACGGGCGCACGCGCGATGACATACGATACCAATCGACCGTTTATCTACGAATGAAGGAAGCTAGAGACATGATACCAGAGTTCGATGGCACGTCGCGAAGTCGCATCCGAGAATTTCTAAGCGCGAGCAATTACGCGATAAAAAATATTAAACCTACGGAAGAGCAGACATTGTTAGAAGCAATTATTTGTACTAAATTAAAAGGAAAGGCGTTACTAGATTTTCATACTAGAGATGTCCGTAATTATGAAGAATTAAAAACCGCGCTAGAAAGAGAATATCTAAGTAAACGAAGTACTACTCATCTTCAGGTCGAATTTAACTCGCTCAAACAGCGAAATAGCGAAAGTGCTCAAAATTTCGGTCGACGAGTGGATATACTAGCAATGGAACTATACGAATCCATGATAGAAGAAGGGGAACATTCCCTCGAGCAGCAACGTACTATACTAGAGACGATAAAAAGACAGGCATTACAAAATTATCAAATAGGATTGAGCGACGAAATAAGACTATTAGTTCGTACCCAGAAGTACAATACGCTATAAGAAGCAATCGCCGGGGCTAGCGCAGAAGAAAAAGTTAAGGGATCGAGTCCGCGACATAATTATCAAAATCGCGGAAGAACCGATGCAAATAGACAATTTAAAAGTTCAACCCCGCAATGCCGAAAATGCGAAAAGATAGGTCATTACGAACGTGAATGTCGTAGTAACCAGCAAACGAATAAATTTGTTTTACCTAAAGCCGAAGGGCATCCATGAATTAATATCGTGAGTAAATTTTGCAAGTACTGCAAAAAGACCGGACACCTGCGCGAGGAATGCTGGTCGCTGAACGGACGACCAAGCAAGGATGGCTCAACCCAACGAGGAACGAACATAAATAAAATCACTCGTAATAATCATAATAACCACAAAGGCGCTAGGAATGATAAGAAGAACTCAGCAACGCACGATAGCAATAATGAAAGCGGAGAAGACGCGAGTACTAAAACTACGCGCACCGTGGCCGAGTATCGAATTACCCACGTGAGAAGCAAAATAAACAACGGGTTAGATTTAATATCTTTGCCCGTTCGAGAAGCCGAGAAAAAGAGAATTAATTTTTTATTTGATACAGGAGCCACTATATCATTCTTAAAATTTAAAACATTAAAAGGAGAAACGAAAATTTACGAGGAAAAAATCGAATTGACTGGAATTACAGGACATTCCATCACTACCCTCGGAAAGACATATATAAATGTCACATTAATAAATGGCATAATTAAACATCCGTTTTACGTAATTAACGATAACGCCATGGAATACGATGGAATTCTAGGAGCCGATTTTATTAAGCAACACAAGGCTACATGCGATTATCAATCAAAAGAAGTAATAATTGGAAACACAAATTTCAAACTCTATCCGTATAAACGAATAGCCTTAGAACCGCGCAGCGAAACAATTGTACAAGTAACAACTAATCGAAACGTAATCGGAGTAAAAAAGCCGAAGAAGCCGCACCCAGAATTTTTATCGGGAACTGTTTAGTCAAACCACGTGAGTTTACGTGCCCCGTGAGTATCTTAAATACTACGGAGGATACGGTAAAAATAAATGTACCGCAAGTAATAATGGAAGAAATAATAATAGACGAAATGACGGAAAAGTTACCCATTAACACTACGAAATCTTGCGAAAAAATTTTACCAGAAATTTCCCGTAAAGCGCAAATAAAAAATCTACTAAGAACCGAGCATTTAAATGCAGAAGAAAAGAAAAGTTTAATGCATATATGCGAAGAATTCAGCGATGTATTTCATTTGGACGGAGAACCACTGACATGCACGGAAAGAATCACGCATCAGATAACCACACGAACGGATTCATTCAGTGTGAATGTGAGGCCATATCGCCTCCCAGAAAAACATAAAGTAGAAGTAAATCGTGAAATGCTGGATCACGGAATAATAAGACCCAGCATCAGCCAATGGAACGCGCCGTTATTGGTAGTACCAAAGAAAACTGACGCGTCTGGCAAAGCAAAATTACGAATAGTAGTAGATTTTCGAAGATTAAATAATCTCACAATAGGCGCCTCATTCCCATTACCAAATATAATCGACATACTAGACCAACTAGGGAATGCGAAATACTTTACTACGTTAGATCTCGCTTCAGGTTATCATCAGATACCAATAGCCGAACGCGATAAGCAAAAAACAGCTTTTTCTACGCCGCATGGTCATTTTGAATTTAATAGAATGCCTTTTGGTTTAAAAAACGCGCCAGCCACATTCCAAAGACTCATGAATACGATTTTAACAGGCATTCAAGAATTAAAATGCCTAGTATATCTTGATGATATAGTAATTTACGGTCCGAGTTTAGAAGAACATAATAAACGAATAATAGAAGTATTAAAAAGATTACAAGATAGCAATTTGAAACTGCAACCAGACAAGTGCGAATTTTTGCGCAAGGAAGTAATCTACTTAGGACACGTGATAACAGAAGATGGAATCCTACCCGATTCATCTAAACTAGAAGCAGTACGAAAATTTCCCACACCACAAAAAGTTAAAGATATTCAATCATTTATTGGATTAGCTGGATATTATAGAAGATTTATAGAAGATTTTTCCAAAATAGCCAGACCTCTAACAAAATTAACAAAGAAAGATGAAAAATTTATGTGGACCTCTGAACAACAACACGCTTTTGATACATAAAAAATATTAACCACAGCGCCCGTGCTAAGATACCCCGACTTCACTCGTGAATTCATTATCACCACGGACGCATCGGATTACGCCATCGGCGCTATACTATCTCAAGGTACGATAGGTCAAGATCGCCCGATCGCCTATGCTAGCCGCGTATTATCGCGAGCCGAACGAAATTATAATACAACTGAAAAAGAATTACTTGCTATTGTATGGGCAGTAAAACATTTCAGACCATATTTATGGAACTAAATTTAAAATAGTTACCGACCATAAATCACTGATATGGTTATTTAACGTAAACGATCCCGGATCAAGATTAATCCGCTGGAGATTAAAACTCGAAGAATATGATTATGAAATAATCCACAAGTCTGGAAAGACGAACGTAAATGCCGATGCATTAAGCAGAAACGTTACAGCAACTGTATGCATTTCGGAAAATACTAATAAAGAAGATGAAGAAATTAATAATCCACGAATTTATAGCGAAGATGAAAAACAAAAAATACTTTACGAATATCATGATGCTCCAACTGGTGGACATCAAGGAATAGAGCGTACATTAAAACGAATACGTATGAATCATACCTGGCCTGGTATAACTAAAGACGTGGAAAAATATATTGCTAAATGCGATTTTTGCCAAAAAAATAAATTAAAGCTTAAACCAAGGGCACCCCTTGTACTGACAGACACGCCCGATAAGCCTTTTGAAAAATGCGCACTTGATATTGTAGGACCACTGACGATAACGAATGCAGGAAATAAATATATATTAACATTCCAAGACTGTCTAACGAAATTCAGTAAAGCAATACCAATATCGAATCAAGAAGCCACAACGATTCCCAAGGAATTTGTTATAAAAATAGTATTTGAACATAGAATTCCAGAGAAATTATTGACCGATCAAGGAAAAAATTTTGTAAGCGAAATGTTTAAAGACGTATGCAAACTATTAAAAATCGAGAAAATACAAACAACCGCTTATCACCCCGAAAGCAATGGAGCTCTCGAGCGTTCGCACCGAACTCTAGCCGAATACCTTCGTCATTATATTAATGAAGATCAAACGGACTGGGACGAATGGATACCATATGTTATGTTCATTACGTTCAATACGACGCCACATACAGCTACGGGATATACACCGTTCGAACTCGTATATGGACATCCAGCTACTCTACCGTCAGCCGTAGCACACCCACCAAAACCGTCGTACTTTCGACAACTACGCACAAGAATTGAAACAAAGGCTACGAGCAACAAATCAAATCGCTAAAGAACGATTAAAAGAAGAAAAGCGGAAATCAAAAGAATATCACGATAAAAAATCCAAAGAAATTAAATTCAAAATAGGAGACAAAGTTCTATTATACGACGAAACGCTTCGCCGCGGACGATCTAAAAAATTAGACGCCCTATGGCCCGGCCCATATACAATATTACAGAAAAACTCAGATGTAAATTACACGATAAAAATGGGTCGAAGGAAATTATGTACGCACGCGAATAGACTAAAAGCGTATATAAGCGCATAGAATTATAAAAATATGTACAAATAAATAAAGAAAAAGTAGAAGTAATAAAAGAAAGAAAACTCATCAGACGAAGAAGGAAAAAATCCAACAGGCGAAACACTTAAACTATTTAAAAAGCACTTAACTAGAAAAAACATTAAAACTACACTAAAACTAAAAGCACTTAAATAATTAAAACGAAAAAGTATAAAATTAGTCTACTTGATTAATGATCTCGTCATCAGAGTCGCGAGGAGCGCGACGCGTGACGGGAGGCCCACGCACGAAAACCTCCCCCTCGTACTCAAATTCGGAGTCGCCAGAACCGTCGAAAGAATATTCAAATTCCTCGACATTGAATGCATTAGAATTGGGAAGGAAAAGTGCAGAAATGACGGTATCGGCAAGCGCCCAAACGAGGTTGTCCACCTCAAGATCGGACCCATTTTCAGCATCGCCGGTATCACTGGAAGTAAGATCGGCGATAACTAAGCCGACGACCTCCCGGACAAGATCGTCAAGAGTGCCGGGAGATTCCGCATTTTCCATGAAAGATTCCTCCATCCCGGCAGGAACACCATCGGAAACCACGCCGTTCCCAGTAGGAGGATCCTCGAAATCCCCCTCATTTTCTGCAGGAGGACCCGCCAAAGTCATCTCCCATGGGAAGATCCGCAAAAAGAGGAGGGACAGCATCCTCCTCAGCACCATCCTCCTCGAAACCATCCTGCACACTCTCCTCGACACCCCAAATGTTTCCATAAAAATCATAAAAAGCAACTATATCGACAAAACTATCGAAAAGCGCACGAACCGTACAAGTCGACAGACAAGGCACTACTGAAAACGCACTCGGCAACAGCAACGAGAAGAGATCTCAAAAACGCTGACAAATTAAAAAATAGACTTCAGAGAATTGCTATATGATAAAAGTAAGGATGAGAAGAACTGATAGAAAATAATACCATAAGCGAAATACGAACAGGTGCGAGATAACCGCAGCGCAACGATGCACAGCATCCAGCTACTCTTAGAATAAAAAACTTTATAACGAAAACTTAACAGAACAAAAATAATAAAATAAATACTTTAAAAAGGATAAATAAAATAATAAATAATCTTATATCACATTACAGAATGATACTGTGGACGACATTATGTCTCGCAGAAGAACGTAACGAAACGAAAACGTTATATGAAATCGAAAACTTCACTCATCACCCAGGAATATATTTCGAAAAACTAGGAAAATTACATCAAGTGGAATCATCCTGGAAATTAGTCATCAAAATAAATATTACAACGTTTACGAGAAGGTTAGCACAACTAGAAATATATATTCAAAAAACAAACAATCTATGCAAGATAATAGCAGTCGCGAAAAGAGAAACATGTGAAAATTTCAATGCTATTGTAGAAAAAGAATATCAAAGGACGAACCGTCTAATAAAAAGAATAATTTCTATATATAAACAACCAACAATACAGAAAAGAGGAATAATTGACGGAATAGGCTCAGTTGCCAAATCATTATTTGGAACTATGGACGCTAATGACGAAAAACTAATAAATGAACAGTTGACGATGCTACATGATGCACAACAAGTAACGCAACATTCAATAAAAAATCAAATTAAAGTAATGCACGCAACTATAGCTCACATTGACGAGACAGAAAAAACGATACAAAATAACGAATACCTCCTCGCAAATACAACAAAAATTCTAAGAACAGAATTGTTAGAAAGCGAACGACAAAGTAACATACACGAAAACTTTATAATAATCAATGCGATATTAGCAGATTTAAAACGCGATACCGAGGATATATTAGAATATCTAACTACAGTAAAAAAAGGAATTATGCATCCTCGATTAACGCCTATTGATCAAATAATAGAAGGCCTTAAAGATGCGAATTTTCAATTACCAGAGGGACTTTACTTTCCATTTAGAGTAAAAAAGGAAGAATGGCCAACAATTGAAAAATCCGCGACTATAAGCGCGTATTGCGATACTGAAAATATTTATACCATTCTACGATTTCCTTTAACTTCACTACCAAAATATGAAATAATAAAAGTAATTCCATTACCCACTCCAAATCACGATAACATTTTTACCCTTATAGATGTCGTTAATCTCCTTATAGCTATCAATACGGAACGACATACATATATAATACTTAATAATAATGAATTGCGAAAATGTACAGAAATCAACAGCGAATACTTGTGTACACGAAACTATCCAATATATCGCGTGGATACAAATTCTATTTGTAAAATAAAAACTTACTTAGAAATTAAGGATTATTATAAAGATTGCAAGATTAAAAATATAACGTCAAATCATAGCATTTGGATAGCATTAAGTAACTCGTGGATATATTCAGCAGCAAATAAGCAAATAATTACTATACAATGTAAAGACCACGGAGAAATAAAGGAAACGATTGAAAAAACTGGCAGAATTAAATTAAAAAATAACTGCAAACTCGTAACAGAAAATACTATAATAAAATCGCAAAAGAGAACGTATGAAGCAAAGATAGAGTCATACTTGCCTCAGTATAATATCTCATTACTACGAGATAATATAAGTTCCGAGAATAATACAAACGGAATACGAGAAATAAAATTAAAAGAGATTAGTCAAAATCCTTCAAAAACGAGAGAATTAAACAAACAACTAGACGAAATAAAAGAGGATCTAGACAAAAATCTCTAATTTTCAATCGTCACACTTTATTTATCCAATGGCAACAAGCGAGACCACATTGTTAATAATAATAATAGCTATAATAATAATTGGAATAATAATTTGGAAGAAAAAACGAAGCAAGCCAGTGAAACGTGTAACATTAAATGTAAACGCGGAAGATGAATTTCAATTACATAGATCTATCCTGAGTCGTAGCAGTAGTACACGTTTCTAAAATGGGAATTTTATAGATGCATAAAGTAGAAAAACTCTGTACCTTCGTTTTTCTTTCCAACGGGGGAAGGATGTTGTAGCTCAGAAGCTACCACAGTGCAAGCTTGCATTTTCGACTGCATAGCAACGATCACGCCATGGGCGAGCGGAAATGCAAGATTGCTGAGATATAGAAATTAATCCATGAGACCGTGCACGACTGACACAGCATTAACCAAATATGGTTCTATTAAGAAGTATCACCCCACCTAAATTCCTGACAAATGGCACTATAAAAGCGCCCGCCTAATCGCCACTCGCGGGAGAATCATTAACGAGCTAATAACAGATCCATATCGGGAGAATCTAAGCTGAATTTATAACGGATCTCTAACGGGAAAATCCATAAAGAAATCTATAACGAAACTATCAAGAATATCAAAATCAAAATTATCACTTTGTCAATCGCGACACGGAAATTATCGTTGAACGCGGACGCGTTCTGTAAGAAGAAATTGTAACGAATCTTCGAAATATAAGTGTAAGTGATATCTAGCTAACGTGTTGATTGCTGAACCTGGAAGATTTCCTATCTGCACTCCTTGAGTTCTAACTCTTAAGGCGAAACGAATCCCAAAAAATTCCTTGTTGCGTCGAAAGGCACAACAAATCTTTTGAATATAGATTAATTTGAAATATTCATACCAATTGAAAACTTAAATGAAGTTATAGAAGTGAAATTATTATCTGTGCTGAATTCTTCATGACATATAAGCGTTTAATCTTTCAAGGGTTATCGAGCAAAGAGTAAATATGGATTGCGTTGCGATATTCACTACTAGTACTGCAAATCTGTAGTTTATGTCACGCACATTATAGATTTTCAGTACTGACAGTGAATTTCGAAACGCAGCTATAGTACTATTCGATAATACATTTAATGCGCATTTAATGCACAAATCAGTTCTTAATATTTTTTTATCATGAAAATTTCTGCATGTTAATAAAAATTAGTGTGATATGGCAAAATTTATTGCACAAATAGCTTACAATAATTCTGTTATTTAAAAAATAGGTTTATACATTAAATTAGAGAAACTAATCGATATAGCGTTCTAATGTTCGAATTAAATTATTTAACGTTACATGTTGAAAAATTACAAAAAAAGTATAATGTGAAAAGTTCATAAAATATTAATAAAAAGAAAATAATTTCAGTTTAACAAAATATAATTTTATTCATTAAATGCTTCTGTTAATGAACACGCATTATGCTCGAATATTGAATTTATCATATGACAACCTAAAGTCGGTGCTCCATTTGTGGCCACTTTAAGGCCGTTTTTGGCCAGTATTTAAATTTGTCATCAAATCATAACACAGGCCTACAAAAAAAATTTTTTTTCTGCGCCATGAATGCCACAATCATTTTCCTATGTATTTTTTGCCGCTGAACCCGAATCCGCAGCCCGTTTAACCCCTAGTTGTCAGGATTTTTTCCTAACCTCAAAAAACACTGTAAAATCCACCGAAGCCATTAAATAACATTACACAGTTCCACAAAAAAAAAGTTTCTGACCTCGGGGTCTCAAAATTCTTACTATATGTTTTTGGGGTCGCTGAATTCGAATCTGAGTTCTAAATAGCTCCATCGGGTCTGAGAAAAAAATACGTTTACTGTATGTTTTTAGTGTCGTTGAACCCTCACCCCCATAATCCCTTAATCACGTAATTCTGATGGAATTCTGATGGACATTTAAGCTAATAAAAACTTTAAAACAATGTTAGATTCTTGTTTCGTCCTTGAGAATTTCTTTTGAATATACTTAGTGAATCATACAACTAATATGTCGTTACATATTTTCAAAAATCCTGCTGCCTTAGAGAACTCTGGAAATGGTGACACTGCTTCATAAGATGTGTGGAATGATCCACTTTTCAATTCTCTAAGGTAACGAAACCAGCGAAGGCGCGCTGCCCTGCAGGTGGGTGGTAGGGTGTGAGAATGAAGCCTTCGAAATGATGGAGCTATTTAGACCTCAGATTCGAATTCAGCGACACCAAAAACATATAGTAAGAATTTTGAGACCCCGAGGTCAGAAACTTTTTTTTGTGGGGCTGTGTAATGTTATTTAATAGCTTCGGTGGATTTTACGGTGTTTTTTGAGATTAGGAAAAAATCCTGACGACTAGGGGTTAAACGGGCTGCGGATTCGGGTTCAGCGGCAAAAAATGCATAGGAAAATGATTGTGGCATTCATGGCGCAGAAAAAAATTTTTTTTTGTGGGCCTGTAATTATACACGCATTTAGCAAGTTAGTATGATCAGCAGAAATATTATAAAAACAAAATTCATCTATAGATAAGATCAACAAGAAGCATAAACTAAATAATTCGAAAACTGTTGAAGTTGCCAGAAATGAAGCAGTAGCCATAAATGGTGCACCGACCCTACTAAAAACAATTCGAACTTATCTGCGTATTCTATCAGTTTTCCTGGTTCGCTTGTGGTAAATAGTAATAAATCATTTCGTATTAATCGTTTTAAATTTTATTTAAAACACAGTCAATTTTTTAAATTCTTTTTGAAATAATAAAATTTCGTTCCGGATGGAAAAACGTCTGAAGTTACTCATCCGTTTGGTAATATTTATTTGAAAATTAAATAAAACATTAAAAACGATTTGTAAAAATAAATTACTTTATAATAAATTATGTATTTGGTTTATAATATACTACTAAAAAAAAATATGGAACACTTTTCACGTGCTAAAAAAATGAGTTATTTTTAAACTCTTGTAACTCAGCGAAAAATTATCGTAGGCTCAAAATGAAAAAAGCATTTTAAAACTTGAACCTTCTTCTATCAAATTCTTTTTGCGGATTCTAATTATCTCATTCCTTTATAAAACTGCAGAACGATGAAACTTGGTCAGTCAAAATAACAATTTTTAACACGACTTTGCTGTGTTACATCTGTCGTGCAAAAATCGTAGAGAATTTATATTATTTGCGTCTTATAGCAGAGTCTTTTCCCTTTAATTTGAATGGTTGTTGATCGCTGTGTGATTTTTTTGATCGAGTTATCGAGGATTGAAGAAAAAATAATTATTTTTTGATTGATGAAATGATGAATTGATTTGATGAAATGATTATAATCATTTTGAGTTTGATCACTTATTACTTGTAAACAAATCGACATACGGTATTCCTCGAAAGATCATTAAAAAGCTGAAAGTCAGCTCTTTCAGACGCTGTTATTGTTTTTTCTTAGCCTTACTTTTTCTAACAAAAAATTAAGTTCAAATATGCTGTAAAAAGTCTCATATTTTTCGTCTTTTCTTTAATTCAATATATTGTTGTGAAAAAAGATTCAATCAAGTCACTAAAGCAAAATTTTGTAGTTCAAATATACCACAATAAAAAACAATAACGTTTATTAACTAAAACGTTTTTATTCTATGTATCCACCGTTCTCGAAGTTGTCTAAATTGATAAAAACTAAAAAACTATCGATATTGCGTTAAAATTAAAACTTTAAGCTTGAAAAATGCATGTTTAATTTATTGAGATTTTTTCATTCGTCTATTATGGTAAAACAGGTCAATTCTCTTTGTTTTCAACAATTTAAATTAAATCAGCGATCAAAGTCAAAATGACTATTTTGTCTTCAAACCTCAATGACTTGGTCAAAAAAAATCGTACCGCGATCAGTAACCACTCAAATTAAAGAGGCAAGCTCTTGCTACAAGACACAGATAACAGAAATTTTCTACGAAATCTTGCACGCCAGATGTAATGCAACAAAATCTTGTCAAAAATTTTATTTTGACGGAACAAACTTCATCATTCTGCCGTTTTATAAAGGAAAGAGATAATTAAAATTTACGAAAAGAATTTGAAAGAAGAAGTTTCAAGCTTCAAAATGCTTTTTGGATTTTGTCGCTGCGATGATTCTTCGCCGAGTTACAGTGGCGAAGGTGCATGCTAAAAATAGCCCAATTTTTTAGCATGCAAAAAGTGTTCCCTATATTTGTTTGAGTAGTGTGTAATAACGATAAATTTATAACAGAGCACTACAAGATGGCTAAGATATGTATCCTGAGCGCGTTGTTGCTGCAATTACTTTACACATCAGTAGAAGGACAAAATTCTCCATGTCCAGACAGCTTCACATATATAAAAAAACCTAGCTCAAACGAAATGATAGGATAGATAGAAATTCGAAATCTACCAAAAAATAATTTTGAACTCCATTTAAAAGTGGATTTAAAAGTTACTACTCTGCTGTCTACGGTAAATATCCTTTTTTCGTATTAGTATTAATAGAATTAAAGAAGTATGAACACATGAATTTATAACCGTTAATGCAGATAATTTCTAATAATTTCTAGTTCTTTAAAAATTCAACTACAGCCAGAAATTTTTTCCTTGAAGCATTGCTAAAATAAATTTTGATTACATAAAACAAAAGGTGAAGTCGTTTTATTTCTACGATTAGTATCTCGGAGAAGAAAAATTTTTGACTTTTGAAAATAATCAAAATATAATTTTTAAAAATTGTACTAAAAAATAGATTATTTATTGTATTCTTTAAACTACAAATAATTTTTTGATATATTTAAATAGTTGAAAAACAAATGTTTGAACATATATTTTCTTGCGTTTCAAATAGTTAAAAATGATCATAAAATAATTAAAAAATTTTGCTTTAAATTTTTATTTAACTTATTGATAGTATCTTCTAATAAATAGAAATAGTTTAATTATCGATGTGTATTTCAGTCGTACGTCGGTGGTGTGGACTTGACAAAATCTAGAGAGGATGCTGCTCGTGATGTTCTAGAGGGCAGGCCTTTGTTGTATCATATTTATTTTCCTGTACAAAATCCGCTTCCGACAGTGCATAGAATATGGTTCAACAATGATAAAATTTGTTCCGGCCCCGAAGGTAAGTATTTGTCTAAAAAGTAATATATAAATATCAAATGTTTAATAATGTAAGAGCAAAAATTATAAGCTGCTAATCTTTCATGTAACAAATTAATTCTTATTTTGTATCCAATTATGCGTAATTTTCAAGTAAATTGGCAAAGGTAAATTGAAAGTTAAGAGATTTACTGTTATGGAGCGCGCTAGCGAGAGCACACAATAGAGCGAAATGGAAAGGACGAGTGAGTGAGCGAGGGGCAGCAGTTGGACACGGATAGCGTTGATCGGATGACAGACAACATGACACTTACCAATATGACAATTTAATAAAAACTTAGTTACGATATAATATGGTTGAAAATAATTTAGAAAATGTAATTCGCGTGACACGGAGACTACCGTCAAGGGAGGCTGAACGACGAAAGAGCGTGGAGCTCGGTCCGCTGAGGGTTTTTATACGTGGTAAATTCTTTGTCTTGATGTTGAATCATTCGCACTTGCACGTTCGTTTCTCGCTAAGCTCGTTTTTTAGAATAAACGCAAGCCTATAAGATTTACGCGCAGATGTTTATGACTCATAAACGCGGATCGATAGATGCAAGGTCAAGATCAGCGAGCAGCATCTCGCAGCTTAAGATGCAACTCTGTTTAATAATTATCGCCGGTGTTTTGAATCTTGAAACACTGCGGCGTGATAAGCGATAAGAATGGTTGCTTGTGAATTCTCGAACACTTACTAAAAACCTTTAAATTGTTTTGCTTTATAAAACAGGCGATTTTAATAACATTGCTACATTTTATTTCAGCATCAGGAAATGTAATTATTATCACGTTGGAACATACTCTTAGGATTATTAGACCCCCGCAACAAGCTCCACTACCATACTCACAATCAACCCCACAACCAGCCCCACCAGCACCCGTTGATATAATTGAAAATTATAATGAATGCGGTAGTAGTGGACGTCCTAATCTTTTGATCTCTCATGGAAAGAAAACATGGCCAGGCCAGTGGCCGTGGATGGTGGCAATCTTCCGAGTTATATACGAATATGAGTATATATGTGGTGGTATTATTCTGACTACAAAACATGTTTTAACAGATACATTAATTAAAACAAAAATCTTTATGTTACTTGTATTCTATACATCAAACAAGTTTTTTTTACTATGGCTGCGTTTATCATACTATTCTCGCTTTTGACATCACGTATCAACATGGCTGCGGTACCCAAGAGCTTTAAGATTTTCTCTAGATTTTCAGGCACCATCAGCTTTTTTTCTTGGATTGCTTTATTTATTCTTTTTTATACTCGCTATTTTACTATTATTTATGTAATTGAATATAATATTATACATCTTTCGTAAGTATTCATGATTAATTCGAATGTAATCGGGAAATACGCATGAAAATATTTGTTATAATTAATTGTTCGTTCATTAAATATTTATTTATTTCAATGTTAACGGGAGTTAACCCTGTCAAATATTTTGATATAATGGATTGTTAAGATACGCAGATATACAAGAATATCTCTGAAATATATTTTTGTTTCTTTGTATTTTTCTGTCGCGAGAAAGAGAGAGAAAAAACTATAAGAATATGTATTTCATGGATATGTTAATTTTTTATAGCGGGGCATTGCTTGAAGCAGTCTTCCCGTAACAACGTGACCATACCAGCCAACATATTGTCGGTGGTTTTGGGTACAAATTAATGGACTTTAACGAATCGGAATCGTGTCACTAGGGATGTCGCAAAGTACATCTTCCATCCCGAATACACGCACACAGTCTCCGCTGACTCTGATCTGGCGATTTTAATTTTAATGTCTCCCGTCGAGCTCACCGCTTTCATCAGACCTATTTGTCTATTACCCCCATCGGTCGACTCTCGTAGACTCGAACAAACGGATGGAATCGTCGTGGGATGTGGCGAAGATGAACGCGGTAATCGTTACAGCGAAGAACCAAGATTGGCGACCATGCCGATAGTGAGAACGGTAAGAAGCTTTACGAGCTCTGATATGCCATTTTCTTTGCCTTTAGATCAAGACACATAGATTGAATTCCAATCGTGAGCGAAATTCTTTAAAAATGAAATGTTCAAAGACGTTTCGATGAAAATATCTTGATGACAACAAAATCGGGATATGTATATATAGAGAAATGCTTAGAGATTTTTGTAACGTTAATAAGGCGATACTTCATTTAATGTTACTATGTTTTATGTATTATAGGACGTTTGCCTCTGGAGCAACCCGATTTTTGCCACTATCATTTCAGAACGCACTTTTTGCGCCGGTTGGTTAAACCACAATGGTTCTTGCAACGGTGACAGCGGGAGCGTTTTGGTGATTTACGACTCTATCACGGGCCGATATCATTTGCGTGGCGTTATGTCGCGAGCACCGCGTGGCAATCAACCGTTCTGCGATCAAACAAATTACATTGTCTTTGTCGACGTGTTTAAATATCTACCTTGGATTAATAATATTCTTAAGATTATTATCCAACGTCGATGACCAGGCCCACAACCAGCCCCACCAGCACACGTTGATAAGATTGTATATATAATAAATTATAATGAATGTGGTATTAGCAATAGTAGTGGACGTCCTAATCTTTTGATCTCTCATGGAAAGAAAACATTGCCAGGCCAGTGGCCGTGGGTGGCGGCAATCTTCCGAGTTATATACGAATACGAGTATGTATGTGGTGGTACTATTCTGACTACAAAATATATTTTAACAGGTATGTACATTAATTAAAACAAAAATGTTTATATTACTTGTATTCTATATATCAAACGAGTTTTTTTTTACTATTGTTGCGTTTCTATATTCATTGCCAAAGCTAAAACTCTATAGTGTATTGAGTTATATACATGACGTTAAGGCTCCTGATCCCTCGCTGACTATATTGAAATCGTAACGTCAGAAGTGAAAAATTGCACGTTGAAAATCCTTGCAACGTATTGCCAAATAAAAAGATATTGGAATAAAAACACACTGTAGATTACTGTGGCATACGTGTAAAATATACAGGAAACTAAGATTACCAAGGCATACACAACGTAGAAAAGCGTCTATCTATTCACGAGAACTGTCAAATCACGTGTGTATTCGTGTGTTTCGTTATGTATGTATGAGTATGAGTATACTCTGTATCATGTTCATTTTACAGTTAGTCTTTTTAAGAATAGTGTCCTGTACATTTTACAAGTGTGCTAAAGCCATCTGCAGTGTGTTTTCATCCAAATATCTTTTTATTTGACAGTACGTTTCAAAATAATTTTCGTATAATTTCTCGCTTCTGACGTCACGTTTCAAGATAGCTGCGGTTAGTACCCAGGACGATTTTCTATAGATTTTCAGCCTGCTGCTTTACTTGGATATCAAAAGATTTATTTATTCTTTTTTATATTCGCTATTTTACTATTATTTATACAATAAAATACAATTTTATACGTCTTTCATAAGTATTTATGATTGATACGAATGTAAACCGGGAAATATGCATAAAAATATTTGTGATAACTATTTGTTCGTTCATTAAATATTTTAATGTAATAGATTGTTAAGATATGCAGATACACAAGAATATCTTTGAAATATATTTTTGTTTCTTTGTATTTTTCTGTCGCGAGAAAGAGAGAGAAAGAACTATAAGAAAATGTATTTCATGCATATGTAATTTTTTTTAAAGCGGGGCATTGTTTGAAGACTTCTCCATATATTAACGAGACAGTACCAGCCAACATATTGTCGGTGGCTTTAGGATGGTACAAATTAATGAACCTTAGCGAATCGAAAAGTGTCTAGGGATGTCGCGAGGTACATCTACCATCCTGAATACACGCACACAGTCTCCGCTGACTCTGACCTGGCGATTTTGATTTTGATGTCTCCCGTCGAGTTCACCGCTTTCATCAGACCTATTTGCCTATTGCTCCCGGCCGATTCTCGTAGACTCGAGCAAAAGGATGGAATCATTGTGGGATGGGGCGAAGACGAATACGGTAATCCTTACCGAAGAACCAAGATTGGCGATCATGTCGATAATGAGAACGGTAAAAACCTTTATGAACTGTGATATTCCATTTTTTTACTTTTGCCTTTAGATCAAGGCACACAAATTGAATTCCAATCGTAAGCGAAATTCTTTAAAAATGAAATGTTCAAAAATGTTTCGATGAAGATATCTCGATGACAACAAAATCGGGATATGTATATATTGTGGTAGAGAAGTGCTTAGAGATTTTTGCAACGGTAACAAGGCGATACTTCATTTAATGTTACTATGTTGTATGAATTATAGGACGTCTGCGTCCGGAGAAACGCGGATTTCGCGGGTATCACCTCAGAACACACCTTTTGCGCCGGTTGGTTAAACCAAAGCGGTCCTTGCAACGATAACAGCGGGAGCGGTCTGGTGATTTACGACTCTATGACGGAGCGTTATCGTTTGCGTAGCATCGTGTCGCGAACACTGCATGACCAACAACTGTCATGTAATCAACCAAAGTACGTCGTCTTTGTCGACGTGTTTAAATATCTATACTGAATTTATGACCAGATGTATTCCACGTAAACCTAGTGTTTTACCTCAGAATGCAAGAAGTACTAATTGACAAATTTTTTGGTTAAAGTTTATTCGGAGACTATGCACTTATAATATACAAAAATGTGAAGATCAAAGTTTCAAGTTTTACTTTTGACTTTTTTACTGTTACTCTTCGTAATGCATTTATTATAAATGTAAAATATCCCAGACAGCACATGATCTCTAAAACATGTCCTATAGACATTATTAGAATATAGGGACGTTCTTAGAATGTTTTTGAGACGTTTTTAAAAGATTTGTACTGTCTTTATTATAATCTGAATTATTATAAATGTATCTACTTATCATTGTGGACTTGTTAAGAATTAAGAATAAATCGTATCATGATACATTATGATATACATATTTACAATTAGATAATAAACTTATGTTACATCTTACATTGTTACTTAATTTATTAAATGCAATCAATATTTTGTATTATAAAACGTAAAATGGAATTTCGGATCACATGGCGTACGTCATGGAGGCATAGGATTATCGGCACGATGGCAATTCCTTCAATTATCGGCGCGAACCGAGTACATTTATCGCGAGGGAATTCCCCGTGCGCTATTTCGGTCATTCGCGGAATCTTCTCGAAAAGGGACGTGTTTACGTTGCTTTCAAGAAGTCGGCAGACAAAGACACGCAGTTTTTTATCGACGGCATATTGACATAGCGCCGAGGTGATAAGGGGACTCGGCTTTGCTGCACACGTGATTTCCACGGCCGAAATCAGCTGTTTTTGGCGGCTCTCGGTGTCCGACCTTTGAGAGGATTATTGCTGAGAACAAAGGCCCCCGATGCTTTAAAAGGCCAACGACGAGGCCGATCTCGCTCAGTTGCTAATGGCCTTTTTCTAGCATTAGTCATTTCACCTGCTTTCGAGTTGCTTGCTCCATCGCGCTATTTTTGCTTATTCTTGCGCCTTTCCATCCTAGGCGGATTGCTTGTCCGTGCTTTCAATACTGTTCGCGATACGATTTTCTGTACATAGATTGTAAATATTCTGTAAATACAGTGTGTTCTACGTGACTTTGCTTTGCTTCATATTGTGCTCGTCTGCCTTACTTTCCATCGCTCGCTCTCGAACATAAAAAATACAAAAATATTGTCATTTTGTTTATTAAAATTTTGTTCATGACTAGAAATATATTAAATAGATGTATATATTTACATAATTGTAAGATTAAACAAACTTACCAAGTCAAGTTTGATTTTAATTAAGCTAGGGGTTTCGTTCGGATGAAAACTCTGTAATCGCGCCCTCGCGCGCACTTGGCAACAAGTTTCAGATCCACTCAGATTCAAATTCCCGCACCGAAGGTACACTATCCGTGGCGCTACGTGCCCTCACCATTACTCAGATCCTGACAGCATATTGTAGGCAAGAGCTTGCCCTCTCGGTGAGTTGTCTTAGCTGTGGGTGGAAAGTTCATCCTGACGAGACCCTCGACATAATTAAGTTCGAACTTCACTTGGTAAAATCGTTTAATCTTACAATTATGCCAGGGGTCTCATCCGGATGAAAACTCTGTAGTTGTTCAGAATGCGACTTGCTACCTGGTGAAGACGGATCTAGGAAGACTGGTGATTTGAAAATAGCGTATTTATTAAGGCACAAGCGGTACAAAGATGAAACTACTGGGCTTGAACAGCATTCATGAACGCGTTAAAGTCAATTGTTGGTCTATTATAAAATCGGATGAAGACTTGTGAGTCGTTGGTCCAGCCTGTCACTCTTTTGATTATTTCTACGGGCACTCCTTTTTTCGCTGCCAGCGATGTAGATGCGTGGTGGGTGCTGTGGGCAGTAAATTTCACATCCACTCTGCATTCCTTCAGTGTTTCTCTGATCCATCTACTTATGATTTGTATCCCTGTTGCTTTATGTGGGTGCTTTAGCGAGATGAATAGGCTATCACAAGTCTTGAGAGCGTAGGTTTTTGGATCGATGTACGAATTGTTCAAGAAGGCTTACTATGCATAGGTTCTCTCTAAAAGTGAATCAGTGAAACTCACTGTCAATCAGCGATTATACACTGAAAAATTCAGTGAAATACTTAACACTGACAATCAGTGTATAATCACTGATGAATTTTTCAGTGGAATACTTAACACCGACAATCAGTGTATAATCGCTGATTGACAGTGAGTTTCACTGATTCACTTTTAGAGAAATGGTACATTCTGAGAAGGACGAGAATGACAGTAGCAGTTGCTTGCGCCCTGGGGCTAATGTTTTAAGACGATCTGGAACTGTAATGATCGCCCTATCTTCGCTGATAGAAATTTGGGAGATGCGTAGTGCTGCGAGCGTCAGGCATTGTTGTCCTGTAGCGAGAGCGAGAAGGAGGACCAATTTCTTAGTGAGGTTCTCTAACGTTGGGCTCTCAAGAGAAAACCAGGACCCCAGTTTTGATATTACAGACGAGGAGTCCAAGATATGGTTATATCGGGGTTTGAGTGGTTTCAGGGCGGTCGCTCCTTTGCAGTTTTATTAACGGGTCGTCTCCTATTTTGTTGTTCGACAGTAGGAATACGGCGGACCTCGCGGTGTTGAGTGTAGAGAAAGATCGTACCGTTTTTAGCTCCTCTGACAAAAAGGTGAAAACGTCCCTCGCCGTCAGTGAGAACGGCGAAACCTGACGTAGTTGGCAGAAGGACCACCAAGCTCGAAACGGGCGTGTATACTGTTTCACCATCGCTGGAGCGAGGGATGCTAGAAGCACGTCTAAAGATGATTCCAGCGCCTGGAAGACTCTGAATGCTTCCCTGATAACCTCGCGACTCCCAGGGAGAGTATATTGTACGCCGGATGTTTCCTGAGAGGGGCCGAAAATAAATATTTAGTAGGTGACAGAATAATTAGGCAATTCTTCCGAAAAATCGGTGACCAGTCCGGTGAAAAGTCAGAGGTCTTGACGTTGAAGAGGAAAGCCAATTGTTGCCCGCTGAAGGTGTCGATCAATGAAACGGCGGAACTGATTGAGGACCGCAACGAGAAGTTATCTAGTAGCGACGACCAGTTTCATAGTGATTACTGCTGAAGAGTAAATCAAACCGATAATTCTAATTATCATGCAATTATTCTGAATGTCAGGTTCCTATGTCTGATTAATTATGATAAATTAGAAACTATTACGATAATTAGCTAAACTTCGACTAAGCTGCAATTTGAAATTATCTGAAGAGTAAGTTTTTTATCTGTTCAGATTTATTATATGTATTAAATTGCATTTTATCTTAAATATTTTCATATTTATAATTATTTATAAGGATAGAAGTCTATAGCTAAGTTTCTGATACGCTGATATTTATCTAGAAAGAACGGCTTTGTAAGTCAATTAAAGAATTATTCAAAGCTACTGCGATTTATTCCGGGAAGTTCAGTGTTATCGTGAGTAACGAGAAATAAGTCTCGTAGAACTTAGGGAACAAACAACACATTTTTGTGGAAATATCGTACATTTTCAATATGTTATAAAGCGGAAAAATAACGTAACCTTAACATATAAGTTATAATCACGTATCATTGAGAACAAATAGATAATGTCTATTTCTCTCTCTCTCTCTCTCTCTCTCTCTCTTTCTCTCTCTCGCTTTCTTTATTTTTCGTTTTTTTTTTCTTCTTATTAAAGATGTTATATCATCACACTTAATGCAATAATCAAATTTAAGTCGCAATCCCGAGAGATCTACGTCTAAAGAAATAAAGTTGTATTGGCAGTAAAACATTTTATTCTAATAAAAGGATAACAAAAGTTTGTAAAATTTACCACAATTATTTTTACTAATTAAAAATACTCACAAATAGTATTCACTTGTAAATCACCTTCCTAATGGTGAGTCCAAAGAGTCCAAAAAGACACCAAAATCGCTTATTTTCACAAGCATTGAAAATTTATGCTTTTCCTACCGCTGCAGTTTTACTCGTTCTGCCGATTCTCTTAAAATCATTTTTATCTATCGTACTTATCGAATGCCTCAAGAAAGCATTTCTAATTCTTATTGTGATCTGAATTGCCGCGTCTGCGTTGTTATAAATCTCGAATATATAAATTAGAAGTATTGTAAAAGACTTGTATTCCGGAACATTTTAGTCATGCTTTATTGTCATCGTGTCAAGGATCCAGTCCATATAGTAGGCGACTTTGGTATAGACTCCGGGGAAGCCTCCGTGGTCGCACTCCCTCGTTCCATAGCTGAATATGCCATATTGGATGAAGCGCACTGACCTGCCCATGTATATACCAGCCGCTTGCAAAGGCCCACCGCCATCGCTTAAGCAAAAGTCGATGCTCAATTGGCTGGCACATAGCTGCCTGTACCAATTCTGCGAGGTCCGATTGTATACATTTTTACACTGCTCGTAGGCCATCAGCGGCAGTCTCGCCTGTAGAAGAGTCTGACTGTGCGGGCCCTTTTCCGTTGAGTCGGTCGCTACGCCCTGTCAGTCGCAGAAGAAATTTCGTAATAAAAGTAATCGGTCTTTACAAAAATCGAGAAATAAGTCTCTAAAAATCAAAACGGAATTTTTTAAAAGCGGTTAGAGAATGTTTCTGAAAAATATTTAATTGATGAATTGAAGATACATAATTGTGTGAAATTTTTTAATTTGAGAGAGAGTGAGAGAAAGACAGGGAATACGAAATATGTTATATAAAGATTGCTTTTTTGAGTTATCGTAATTAAGAGTAGATTTGAATACTTTTAAATAAAATCAATATAATTCATAAATCTATTCTGCTTCTTTCTTTATTACTTTCTGATTGGAAAAATTGAATGAAAAGAGTGAATGATTGATCATTTTCTCACCTTTCAACGATTTAGATTCGATGCAATACCAAAGGGTAGACGAATGGGCTTGGCATTTCGGGAATTGAAGTCCAAGGAACTATTCAATCTAATAAGCGCGATGTCATTTTGCAGCCTCTCTCTATTGTACTCCGGATGGAAGTGAACGGATTCCACGACGAAATTCTGATACATCTCAGAACACGAGATCTCGAGCCCCTTCTAGTGAGTTTTTGATAAGTTGCAGCGTCTGCTCCGAAAGCGGACGAGTCAAATTTGATGAAATTTCTGGACAATTGCGAATGTTAATGCAACTAATACTTGTGTCTGTACACCTATTCTCTGTAACGATAAATCATTATTCAATTTAATCCATCGACATTTCTTAACCAACAATTTTTTAAACATACAATTCAAATTTTATTAAAGTTTAGAATGAATCCAGCATATCGATTTTTAAATGTACACATACGGATATCGTTTGGAATACCTCAAATTTATCGAGGAAAATAAAGTATTTATTTCTTTATTATATTAATTAATTGTCAAATGTGTGTGTGTGTGTGTTCTTATAATTTAAAATTTTGATTAAGAAAATATGTGCCGTTAAAACTGACGTCTTTTTCAGGTGAAAATACTCATGTAAGAACTGACATGAAGAACTGACGTTAGAACTGACGTCTAATGAACTACTCACGTGCATCGATTGTTGTTAGAATGAGGAAAAGGACGATCGTGTCAATGAACATCATGTTTATTTGTAACATCAACAGGTTACTCTTTGCCAATCAATCTGGAAATCGCTTTGTAGTTATTTTTCTTTCCCTCTTCTCTCTTCTGTCCCTCGCAGATCAGGACAAGCCAGGAATTTTCCTGTTTCGCTCCAGTGCCTCTCACCGATTAACTCTCTTCGGACAGAGAGCTCGCACTCCATTGGGGAATGTGACAAATCCCACTCGCGCTTTGCGTCGTCATGTTGAGTACGTATTCAAGCCAAGATGAATCACAAATCAGGATCAGTATCAAACGGCTGTCCGCGAGTCGCTGGTCGACTAAGCTCCTTCATTAGCTACTTGCTGAGCCTATTAAATCTGTCCATTCGGTGGGGATGATTGTCGATAATGAATCAATGATCGTCGTCATTCGTTGTCGATTAAAGCTGAATCGCGCCATTTGCGCGATACTTTCTCGATTTTTTTGGAGACAATAACCGTAAACATTTTGTATAAGAAAAAGTAGAGTTTGCTCATTTGAAGCAAGCTTGAAAAAAATATCATCCAGGATGTAAAGAAAAGAAATATTGCACAAAAATTTTTTTTTATAAATGCTGGCACATCCATGTAGTATATAAAAAATATGATTAACTAAAGATTTTAATCCTTTGATTTGTTACGTCCCTAAGGATTTTATAAGGAGGACAGAAGCAAAGGAAAAGGTTCCGTCGGGGAAAGGAAGGAAGAGTATGGAAGGACGTAACTAACTGCAATATTTGCCTGTTTTTGCCGTAGCAAAATAGATGGGTAGGCGAGTCGGAAACATGTGTCGAGGCTTCGGTGTTGGGTCGTCTCAAATAGACGCTATGACGCCACGTTAGGAACAATGTGATCCTTATTTCAAATCAGAGAATTTAATCTCTTTTACCTGAGGATAGGACCATGTAGGATTCTTAATGGGACGAGAATTTATAAGAAAGGAGCGAAGTCAAGGAGGATCAAACAAAATACATGAAATAAGAATTAATTTGCTTTAACAATTAGTAACATTATTTATTCTTAAAAAAAATATACACATTAAAATTGTCATAATATCAGTCGAATATACACACTAAAATTTTAAAAAGTTAGGTAACATTCTAGCGTGTTATAATATGATTTAATGTATTTAAATGAATGTGAACGTGTGTGTGTGTGTGTGTGTGTGTGTGTGTGTGTGGGGAGGGGGGAGGAAGGGAAGGAAACATTCATGGTAACTCCTGTACAGATGCCGAAGAAGGAGAAAACAAGTTATAAAAGTGGAAAACTGGAAGCAAGGGGGGGGGGGTTCGGAATCGTGGATTAGGTAGACGAGAATTATTTCGTTTGGTCGTGCTCGCAAGATGATTTTGTGGAGGTCTTCGGGATCAACTCTATTGAGAGTTAAAGCAAAAGGATAAGGGGGGAGAGGATCGGAGGATTGTTCGAACGTCAGGATTGAATCTGCGAACTCCGAAAACGACAAACGGTGTGGGCTGGGGGGTGAGAGGGACTTCCTCGAGGAATTCAACGCTCGAGGAAGAGAGAGCCGGAGAAAAAATTCTAAGCGTTTCAACTGAGGAGTGAGCAGGGAAGTGGGAAGGAGAAGGCCAGTGAAAAAGGCTAGCGTCTTCTCCAGAGAGGTGGTCAGTAATACTGTGATCAGTAATACTGGCCTAATGCCGAGGGAGGAGATTTGCATGAGGGTGAATCTAGGTGGTACGATTGAATCCGCTTAAGTGGATTCGCGGCACTTCGCGATTATGTCCACCTCTTCCAAGGGGTCTGATAAAATGTCAGAGACGATCTGACGAGCTTGGCGATAGAGACGGTTCCGTATGTACCTGGCGGCCGGTAGTGCGGGGCAGGAACACGGAGACGGGGTAGTCGGACACTAAATCAACACCAGGATTAAATGGGGAAGGTGAGGAAGTAATTTTTAAGATAGCGATCAATCGAGAATTTCTCGAAATTGGACGGTGGAAGGAAAGGAAGGAGTTCGCGGATCCGCGTCCGAATCAAGAGCTTCCGACTCTCCTGGTTGACCGGGTGTACGAAACATTCTCAAAAAATCAAGATTTCGAGACTCAGAAAGGGGTGCGAAGGAAGGAGCGAGGGTTGCCGATAAACGATCCGGGAAAATCAGACGACTCGGAACGGCATCAATACGAATTAAAGAAAAGAAGTGAAAAGATGATAGGAATTTGCTGATGTTGATTTCACTTGAATGGAAAAGCAGCCTCTCGTGGAGAATTGCTGGCTCGGTGTCTTGGCTCGGGACTTGGGAGACGGGCGCAGGGTCAAATCGGCTCACGAGACTGATGTGCCGCTACGTCTAACTTACTAGCTTAACTCGCACGAACTGGCACTGACCGATAAATAAATTACGTAGACGGTAATGAATTGAGACTACTGAGAGTACTGAAAGTACAGAGTGTGTCGATGGATTGAAATCAGGGGTTTTATATGGAAAAGTTGAAGGGTGGGTGTGTCTGAGTGACGGATTTGGGTTTTCGGATTCGTTGAGCGTTTTTCGCCTTTTCTAATATTAATTGGAGAATCGGCTTGTTTAGGTCCTATAGGCAGCTTGGTCGTTAAAATCCCTTTTGTTTTATGGATCGACCAAACTGCGCTTTCTAAAAATCTAAAATAATCGAGAGACAATTCCTCCGGGGTTCAAGTGGGTTTTTGTCGCGACAATTTGGCGCTACAAGTGCAATAATTCTTGAATAGACCCATAAATCTAATGTTTCGGTTTTCGTAACTCACTTGGTTTTTGGAGAAATCGTCGATTTATACATATATTTGTTTACAGAGGACTGGCATCCATCGACGGCACGTGTGAGTGGTCATTTTAGTTGTGTTTAGTTTTTTCTTCAAAGATAAGGGTTAGTAGAGGGCATGTGTGGATCGCCCGTTACTAGTCACCCGCCTTAGATCTTAAAAGATAAAATTTGTTTTTCTTTCTTTGCCCGAATGGGAGAAATCGTGCAGTCTGCTGGACGAAACAGATTGATCGCATACGACAAAACGTGATTTTATTAAATACAATGAGAAAAGTAAAAAATAAAGGACAGGTAGAAAAAAATAAAGAAAAATTATTGCGTGATTTTTCGAACGCATACTTGCATAATTGGTCAGGTATGCGTCATTGAGAAGGTATACTAATAAGTCTTTGGTTTTGCTTTAAACACAGTCGCAATGGTCACATGGGTAAGTGACACGCGGAGCGGGTCATGATACATACGTCAGCGGATTCTTCATTTTTCTCCTTCTCAAGCGATATCGTCCGGTACGAGAGAAGTACGAGAGATAAGAGTGCTCGTGGCACGCTTATCTCATATTTTCCTCGTTACGTTCGTCAGCCGATGTGCTGCCACGAATAAGTGAAGTGACCCGACTCATGGTTGCCTCGTCTCGAGGTACTGCATTACCGCGTCATCCGAATGCGTCTTCGCGCGGAAACTGTAAACGTGTTTCGGGACGTTTCGACAGAAAACTGGTCAATCTTATGAAGGTTCGGCAAGTCGTGGAAGCATGGCTTCAAGAATTAACATGCTGAACATCCGGAGTCGGTTGTCGCAGAATTAAATACCGCTGGAGATTTCGGATCATAGAGAAGCGCTTCAGAGTGATTTACTGTGGTTCGGCAATAAATAGAAATAAATTGTAAATAAGTAAATAAGAACGTGTGAAGTGAAAAGCTATAACTAATGAATAAATAAGAAAAAAAAGTGAACTCAAGAGAATTATGATTCGATAAGGTACATTCATGACATCCATAAGATACATTCTAGCGGGCATTAAAAGCATTATAGTGTTCCATAAACACAATCAGAACTCTCATTCATAGTAGGCAGTATGTAGTGATATGTACCAATACTGCCTACTATGAGTGAGAGTTTTGATTAGGCTTCTGCTTTTCTGCTAAAGTGTGAAGCCGGCCTTACAACTTACCCCTGATACTTTTAACCCCGGTTTTCCCTATTCTGATTCGCACGCAGGTGTCGTTTCGCTTTATAGAATCGTTGTGCTTCTAACAATAAGTGTAAGCGCTTGGAAACGTGACTAGAAACGTGATTGCAATAAATTATCTATTTATTGTCTAGAACCGATATCTTTTTGATGAAAATTTAAAATGTTCTTCAGTAAAATTCAGTAGTTGCCAAATTTGTCAGAATGTGAGTTACGCTATTAAAATTCTCATTTTTATTATCTGCTTGTTTGGATACATGTATCATATACATTTGCTGTCGTCCATATGCTACATCGTCCGTCACTAACATCCCAGACTTTCTGTTTATTAATATGAACCATGATAAGTATTCACCGTTTCTTTTGAATTTTAATGTAGATTTACATAATAATTTCTCTATCCTGAACAGATTTCTAAACAGTATTAAAAAATTTTTTTATTCAAAGCTGGTTGCTTAGTAAGATTATTGAACTTTAATTCAACTTACATTGATCAATCTTTTGAACATAGATTAATTTGAAATTGTTGTAGCTCAGAAGCTACCACAGTGCAAGCTTGCATTTTCGACTGCATAGCAACGATCACGCCATGGGCGAGCGGAAATGCAAGATTGCTGAGATATAGAAATTAATCCGTGAGACCGTGCACGACTGACACAGCATTAACCAAATATGGTTCTATTAAGAAGTATCACCCCACCTAAATTCCAGACAAATGGCACTATAAAAGCGCCCGCCTAATCGAGAGAATCGGGAGAATCATTAACGAGCTAATAACAGATCCATATCGGGAAAATCTAAGATGAATTTATAACGAAACTATCAAGAATATCAAAATCAAAATTATCACTGTGTCAATCGCGACACGGAAATTATCGTCGAACGCGGACGCGTTCTGTAAGAAGAAATTGTAACGAACCTTCGAAATATAAGTGTAAGTGATATCTAGCTAACGTGTTGATTGCTGAACCTGGAAGATTTCCTATCTGCACTCTTTGAGTTCTAACTCTTAAGGCGAAACGAATCCCAAAAAATTCCTTGTTGCGTCGAAAGGCACAACAAAATATTCAAATCAATTGAAAACTTAAATGAAGTTGTAAAAGCGAAATTATTATCTGCGCTGATCACATCATGACATATAAGCATTTGATCTTTCAAGGATTATCGAGCAAAGAGTAAATATAATACAATAGTATATTTGATGCGCATTTAGTGCACAAATCAGTTCTTAATATTTTTTTATCATGAAAATTTCTGCTTGTTAATAAAAATTAGTGCAATGTGGCAAAATTTATTATTGCACAAACAGCTTACGAAAATTCTGTTATTTAAAAAATAGATTTAAATCAGTGGGACTAATCAAAAGCGTTCTAATGTTAGAATTAAATTATTTAACGTTACATGTTGAAAAATTACAAAAAGTATAATATAAAAAGTTTGTAAAATATTAATAAAATGAAAATAATTTCAGTTTAACAAAATATAATTATATTCATTAAATGCTTTTGTTAATGAACATGCATTAAGCTCGAATACTGAATTTATCATATAACAGCCTACTAAAAACAATTCGATCTTATGCATATTCATTGAGTTTTCCTTCGCTTGTGATAACACAGGTAGAACAAGAAGTCACAATTATCTCAAAATGACATCAAAATGACTCTAAAATGTCATTATTATGTCCTTTTAGAGTCACTTTGATGTCATTTTGATATTATTGACTTCTTGTTCTACTTGGGAAATAGTAATAAATCATTTCGTACTGATCGTATCGAAATCCTGTTATCCAATCTCATTGACATATCAAAATTTAATGTACAATGAATAAATGTTTGGATATGTAAATGTCAATCGTAAAATTTCATTTGCATAATAAACTTGTCAAATTTCTTTTAATTTACTTTTAAATTTTATTTAAAACAAAGTTAATTTTTTAAGTTCTTTTCGAAATTATAAAATTTCTTTCTAGATGGAAAAATGTCTAAGGTTACTGATCAGTTTGATTAATAATATTTATTTTAAAATTAAATAAAACATTAAAAACGATTTGTAAAAATGAAGTACATTTATAAAGCATGTATTTGGTTTATAATATAGTATATATATATATATATAGTATATATATAGTATATATAGTGTGTATATATATATATATAGTATATATATAGTATATATAGTGTGTATATATATATATATATAGTATATATATAGTATATATAACGATAAATTTGTAACAGATGGCTAAGATTTGTATCCTGAGTGCGTTGATGCTGCAGTTGCTTTACATATTAGTACAAGGACGAAATTCTCCATGTTCAGACTACATCGCGTGTTTAATTTCACATATATAAAAAATCCCGAATCAAACGAAACGATAGGACAGTTTGTAATCCGAGAGCCACCAGTAAATAAGAATTTACAAGTCCGTTTAAAAGTGGTTTTCAAAGTTGAGACTCAGCTGTCTACGGTAAATATCCTTTTTTCGTATTAGTATTAATAAAATTAAAGTTGTCTGAACACATAAATTTATAAAATTATAAATTTATAAAATTAATGCAGACAATTTCTAATAATTTCTAGTACTTTGAAAATTCAACTATAGCCCGAAATTTTTTTCCTTGAAGCATTGTTGAAACAAAATTTGATTAAGTAAAACAAAAGATGAAGTCGTTTTGTTTCTACGATTAGTATCTCGGAAGAAAAGAAAAACTTTTTACTTTTGAAAATACTTAAAATATCATTTTAAAAAATTGTTCTTAAGAAATAGATTATTTATTGTATATTTTGAACTACAAATAATTTTTTTATATATTTGAATATTTGAAAAACGAGATTGAACATATATGGTATTCTCTTGCATATTAAATAGTTAAAATAATCATGAAATGATTAGAAAATTTTGCTTTAAATTTTTATTTAACTTATTGGTAGTATTTTCTAATAAATGCAAATTTAATTATCGATGTGTTTCAGGCCTCGATAGTCTATGGATACTTCGGTAGAATAAACTTGACAAAATCTGAAGAGGATGCTTCTCGTGATGTTCTAGAAGGCAAGCCTTTGTTATATCATATTTATTTTCCAGTACAAAATCCACTTCCGACTGTGCATAGAATATGGTTCAACAATGTTCAAATTTGTTCCGGCCCCAAAGGTATTTGTTTAAAAAGTAATATATAAATATCAAATGTTTAATGATGTAAGAGCAAAAATTACAAGTTTCTAATCTTTCAAGTTACAAATTAATTCTTATTTCGTATCCAATTATGAGTAATGAGTAATGAGTTTTCAAATAAATTGGCAAAGATAAATTAAAAGATAAGAGGCTTACTTGTTGCGGAGCGCGCTAGCGAGAGCATACAGTAGTGCCAAATGGAAAGGACGAGTGAGTGAGCGTGGGGCAACAGTTGGACACGGATAGTGTTGATCAGACTTCAGATAACACGACACTTACCAATATGACAATTTAATAAAAAAGTGGTTACGATATAATATGGTTGAAAGTAATTTAGAAAATGTAATCCGCGTGACACAGAGACTTCCGTCAACGGAGGCTGAACGACGAAAGAGCGCGTAGTTCGGTCCGCTGAGGGTTTTTATACGTGGTAAATTCTTTGTCTTGATGTTGAATTATTTGTACTTGCACGTCCGTTTATCGCTAAGCTCGTGTCTTAGAACAAATGCAAGCCTATAAGATTCACGCGCAGATGTACATGACTCATAAGTGCGGATCGATAGATGCAAGATCAAGATCAGCGATCAGCACATCGCAGCTTAAGATGCAACTCGGTTTAATAATTATCGCCTGTGTTTTGAAACTTGAGACACTGATAAGCGGCGTGATAAGTGATAAGAATGATTGCTTGTGAATACACTTACTAAACACTTACTAAAGATTTTAAATTTTTTCTTTTTATAAAACAGGCGATTTGAATAACATTGTTACATTTTATTTCAGCATCAGGAAATGTCGTAACTACTATCATGTTGGAACATACTCTTAAGATTATTAGACCCCCACAACAAGCTCCACGACCAGTTCCACCAGCACCCGTTGATATAATTGAAAATTATAACGAATGCGGTATTAGCAGCCGCCGTAGTGGAGACCTAATCTTCTGATCGCCCATGGAAACAAAAGATTGTTAATGTACGCAGATACACAAGAATATTTCTGAAATATATATATGTTTCCTATATTTCTCTGTCGCGAGAGAGAGAGAGAGAGAGAGAGAGAGAGAGAGAGAGGGAGAGAGAACTATAAGAAAATATATTTCATGCATATGTTATTTTTTGTATAGCGGGGCATTGTTTGAAACGGTCTCCTCGTACCAACGATACCATATCAGCCAATATATTGTCGGTGGCTTTGAGACGGTACAAATTAATGGATTTTAACGAACAGGGAAGTGTCACTATGGATGTCGCGAGGCATATCTTCCATCTCGAATACACGCACACAGTCTCCGGTGACTCTGACCTGGCGATTATAATCCTGAGATTTCCCGTCGAGTCCACCGCTTTTATCAGACCTATTTGCCTATTACACCCATCGGTTGACTCTCGTAGACTCGAGCAAACGGATGGAATCATCGTGAGATGGGGCGAAGACGAATACGGTAATCGTTACACCGAAGAACCAAGGTTGGCGACTATGCCGATAGTGAGAACGGTAAGAAGCTTTACGAGCTCTGATATTCCATTTTCTGACTTTTGTCTTTAGATCAAAACACACAAATTGAATTCCAATCATAAACAAAATTTTCTAAAAATGAAACGTTCAAAAATGTTTTGATGAAGATATCTCGATGATAACAAAATCAGAATAAGTATAAATTGCTGTAGAAAAAACCTTAGAGATTTTTCCAGCGTTAATGAGGCGATACGATAAATTTAATGTTATTATATTGTATGAATTATAGGACGTTTGCTTCCGGAGTGACCCGAGTTTTTACTTTATCACCTCAGAACGCATCTTTTGCGCCGGTGAGCCAGATCTCACAATCAGTGGTGCTTGCAACGGTGACAGCGGGAGCGGTCTGGTGATTTTCGACTCTGTCACGGGCCGTTATCATTTGAGCGGCGTTGTGTCGTGAACGCTTGGCAATCAAGCGTTCTGCGATCAAACAAATTACATTGTCTTTGTCGACGTGTTTAAATATCTACCTTGGATTAATAATAATCTTCAGATTATTATCCAATCTCCGCAAAATCAACCGAACCCACCGCCTCAAAATATATCAGTGGAGCAGAAACCGCCTAGACCTTCACAACAAGCTCCACGACCAGGCCCACAACCAGCACACGTTGATAAAATTGAAAATTATAACGAATGCGGTATTAGCAGCCGCCATAGTGGAGACCCTAATCTTTTGATCGCCCATGGAAATAAAACATTGCCAGGCGAGTGGCCGTGGGTGGCGGCAATCTTCAGAGTTACACACGAATACAAGTTCGTATGTGGTGGTACTATTCTGACTACAAAACATGTTCTAACAGGTACATTAATTAAAACAAAAATGTTTATATTACTTGTATTCTTTATATCAAACGAGTTTTTTTACTATTGTTGCGTTTCTATACTTATTGCCAGAGCTAAAACTCTAGTGTATTGAGTTATATACGTGACGTTAAGGCCCCTGGTTCCTCGTCGACCATATTGCAATCGTGACGTCAGAAGCAAGAAATTATACGTTGAAAATCTTTTTAACGTAGTACCAAATAAATAGATATTTGAATGAAGACACACTGTAGATTGCTGTGGCACACATGTAGGATAATATACAGGACAATATACAGGAAACTAAGTTTATCAAGAAATACACAACGTACAAGTCGCAGTGTCTATCTCTTTTCATGAGAGCTGTTAAATCACGTGTGTATTGTGTTATATGTGTTTGGTTATGAATGTGACTCGCTCTGTATCATGTTCATTTTACAGATAATATCTTTAAGAACAGTGTCGTGTACATTTTATAAATATACCAAAGCAATCTACAGTGAGTTTTCACCCAAATAGCTTTTTATTTGACAGTAAGTTGCAAAGTAATTTTCGCGTAATTTCTCGCTTCTGACGTCACAAGATGGCAGTTAGTACCCAGAAGCTTCAAAATTTTCTATATTTCTATGGATTTTCAGCCACCATCTGCATCTTTTCTTGGATTTATTTATTCTTTTTTATATTCGTTATTTTACTATTATTTATATAATAAAATACAATTTTATACATGTTTTATAAGTATCCATAATCAATCTGAATGTAATCAGGAAATACGCATGAAAATACGCACGAAAAATTTGTGATAATTAATTGTTCGTTCATTGAATATTTTGATGTAATAGATTATTGAGATACGCAGATACACAAAAATATCACTGCAATATATTTTTGTTTCTTTGTATTTTTCTGTCGCGGGCGCGCGCGAGACAGAGAGAGAGAGAGAGAGAGAGAGAGAGAGAGAGAGAGAATTATGAGAATATGTATTTCACGCACATGTTACTTTTTTTTATAGCGGGGCATTGTTTGAAGATGTCTGAATTTACCAACGAGACAATACCAGTCAACAGATTGTCGGTGGTTTTGGGACGGCACAGATTACAGGACTTTAATGAACAGGGAAGTGTCACTATGGATGTCGCGAGGCACATCTCCCATCCCGAATACACGCACACAGCCACCGGTGACTCTGACCTGGCGATTTTGATCCTGAGATCTCCCGTCGAGTTCACCGCTTTCATCAGACCTATTTGCCTCCATCGGTCGACTCTAGTAAACTCGAGCAAAAGGATGGAATCGTCGTGGGATGGGGCGATGACGAACACGGTAATCGTTACACCGAAGAATTAAGATTGGCGACCATGACGATAGTGGCAACGGTAAGAATCTTTACGAGCTCTGCTATTCCATTTTCTGATTTTTACCATTAGATCAAAACACAGATTGAATTCCAATCGTAAGCGAAATTGAAATGAAACGTTTAAAGCTGTTTCGATGAAGATATCTCGATGACAACAAAATCGGGATATGTATATATTGCAGTAGAGAAATGTTTAGAGATTTTTGCAGCATTAACGATGCGACACTTTATTTAATGTTTATATATTGCTTGAATTATAGGACATCTGCGTCTGGAACAACCTGATTTCCGCCACTATTACCTCAGAACGCATCTTTTGCGCCCGTTGGCTACACCATAGTCCTTGCAACGTTGACAGCGGGAGCGGTTTGGTGGTTTTCGACTCTGTCATGGACAGTTATCAGTTGCGTGGCATAGTGTCGCGATCACTGCATGGCAATCAATCGGTCTGCGATCTATCACAGTACGTCGTCTTTGTCGACGTGTTTAAATATCTAACCTGGATTAATCAGCATTCCACTGACGATAATTTTGCTGATATAATATAATTATAGAAATATGTACATTGACGGTTACTTTGCTCATGATTTTATGATTTACAATTAGTTTTAGAGCTTTAATATATATAACAATATTTTTTAAACTTTTAAATTTAAACTACAAAGTTAAACCATAATCTATACATTTATATATGTATATTCTTTTTTACATCGTAAATTATTTTGTATTTTGAAGAACATATAAATGTATAAACATATTAATCAAAATAATTTTTTTTCAGTACAAACAATTTGTCATTATTTTTTAAAATGTATTATAAGTAATAATAAGGCGAAAATGATAAAAAGAAGAAATACTGAAAGTGCAGTGACAGCATGGTTTAATGCTACTCACGTCCGTAATCACGAATCTTTATACCGTTCCCGATCGCAAAAATTCAATTCTCGATATCAATATGCGCACTCGTACGGTTTAATAAAAGTCATTTACAATCACGCACGTACACATAGGTTCAAACAATACCTTTATATATATACTTTCTAAATGCTGACGACAGTACCCAGGTAGCAAGGTGTCAGTATTTTTTAGTATTTTTCTGACGAAGCAGACGTCTTATAATGACGTTCGAATATCGTAAAACTGACATACTTTTGTTTCATCTTAACGACGTTATATATCGACGTCGAAAATACGTCAGTTTCGACCAAAAATGACATTATATAATGTCGACGTGAAAATGACGAGCCTAAGACACAGAACGATGACGACATTTCAAGACGTTAAAAAGACGTGATTTTATGACTATTTTTGGCCTATTTGTAACGTATTAATAACGTATTAATAACATCTTTGACGACAATAATATAGCGAGTCAACGTCTTTCTTAATTTATTGGATCTTAGGTTTATCTTGCATTAATAACAAAAAAATACATAATATAAAACACTTAATTTTCCTTTATGGCCTCAAAATTAAAATTTTGTGCTTCGACTGATTAAAAGATTTTTACGTTAAGCTTGCTTATATAATCAACCAAACAGATTTTACTTACGGGAAAGTTTATAGTTCTTCGACTCCTAGCAGAATAAACACTTACGTGAATTTGGGAGCACAATAATGACTTAAAAATCACGATATTATGACATTTTTATAGAACGTCATTAAAAAGACGTTTTAAGTTAAACATTATTTGGTCGTGATACATCATTTGACTAATAATGACCAGTTTTTGACGTCAAAATAACATGTGTTCGCTACTTGGAATATTTGATTCGTCCTCTTACTATTATTATATATATATTATACGTATGCGCGTGCGTTTTCGCATAACAATTTTATTTGAATACTCAGGTAACATGACAAATGCACACGATTTGATGTCAAATAACGTCAATTAACAAAATGATATTTGCTACGAATATGCATATATACATATATGAAATATCAAGAACTTAACATCACAAGTATATTGTAAAATGGAAATAAATGTTATTATTAAGTAGAAAATTATTGCAAATTGACATTACAACTGATTATTAATTATTTATTAATAATTAATAATTAATATTAATATTAATAATGTTAAATTGACGATCAACAATTTAATATTATTGCTACGTCGAATTTAAATAGTTAATGTTAAAATTGATAATGTTAAAATTGAAATATGTCGCAGATACATTACAGAACAGATTGTAATTAATATCAATAATTGGTCATTGGCCAAACCTTTTTAATACGTCATTAAATAATCAACTTATTGACGTTGCTAATTAGTGAAAAATATGACGTTGCAAATACGTTGTAGAGTGGGCAAACAGCTAACGTTATTAATAGGTAAAAAAATGACGTTTTTATTACATCATAATTTAATTACATGACGTCCGCGACTTTAAGTGACGAAATATTGACGTCTAATAGACGACACCTTGCTACGTGGGTACAATCGAATGAGCTCTTAATACAGAAAATATGTTGCTCCATTGTGGTATACTGATCTATTTGAATTTATTCTCGCGAAATCATCCAAATCATTTGATGATACCGGATGATATTTCTCATCTCTGGAGAGAAAATTGACGTTGAAATTAAAAACGATAGCTAGAATGAAACACAATCTCGGAAAAGTCCTTTACGACTTGCCGGTAAATTTCCGCTTCTGGAAAACAGAACATAATAAGTCATTCTTACGTAAGAAGTCTAAAATGGAATCTCAATGAGGAAAATACACTTTTGAGATAAATTAACAGAAAAAGTTTGAATAAGTTCCATCCAATCGTAAATGATATAGTTTTACAGATACATTTCGATAATTTTTATCTAATGTATTTTTATTTCGGCTCCAAAATTTACGCCATATATTATTACTCATTCACTTGTTTCTTTTTTCACAGATACAGAATTAAGAGATGCATCGCTCCGTAAAAATCATCGAGGATTACTTGAAAAACGGCGGTTCACTGCTCGAATGTCTCGACGTCTTACTTTCTGTAACGTACGCGCCTATCGTGGAGCAGATAGACATCCTTGAATCCATGGAAGACCGCTTGCCCAAGTATCTCCTGCGGCGATATCCTTGATACGACGATATTTGTCGGAGGATCTTCTAGACGCCGACGAAGTCAACAGACCCACTTTCGGACTGCCGCGCCGAAAGCCGACTCACTGGAGAACGTCTCTCTGAGAGAGCTGAAGGAAGCGGCCTCGCATCTGACTTATCGCGTATCGGTCAAGAACGTGAAAGGATCAAGACCGAAGATTATCGACGAGACGACGACGTTGATCCACGATAAGATTACCCATCCACGTTCTCAACTGATCACGTACATGTTAGAATGATGAATCTGCGGCTACCTGACGCGACAGCGAATGTGAGAGAATCAATCGTGCTTCTCATCGAATATCTAAGGTCGCATGTCAATCGCGAATTGACCGGCTTAGCGTGCCCTCTGATCCGTACGCTCTGGTCGGCAACGCCGTCTCGACTCTGTCCTTGCAGAATGAGACTCTGATAGCCGCCAACGTGTTGCTGCCGTTTTTGCGAAGGCTCTTAGACTGTCGTGGATCCGCCGATTTCGCCAACCTCTTTCACAACAACCCTCTGAATTACGCTTTACTGATATCTCGAGACAGGATGATCTCTAAGTTGAAAAACGACATCGTGTTTCTTTCCATTCAGCAGAACAATACGGATGTATCGGATATCATAGAACAATTTTTCTCCTTTGAATATGCATCCTGGAGAGATCTGTTGCAGGCGTCAGCCAACTCAGGCGTCAACAGTTCCTTCAGGGCGAGGTATCCAAAGTTGTAGACAGGGTTTAAGGTGAGTTGATTCCGAAAAATAGCCGACAACGCTGGCAACTTCTGAGGAACTCTATTATTGCCGCACCGGTCCTATCCGCGATAGCCGTAAGAGAGAACTCCGCCGAGATCGCCGTATCAGGATTTGAAGACTACCCATGGATATAGCTGCGGACAAAACAGTAAAGTTTGAAATCTGGCGAAAGGCACTAGCTTTCCCTTCTTCAAACGACAACAGTGGAGTAAACGCCGCACTGAAAACGCTCTGCTGGTTTCGAATTTTCTTCCACATAGCGTTTTGTCGATGAATATCGCCAAGCTGATAAACACGTTCGATAATAGACTTGATCAAGGACAGTCCGATTGCTCTAGTCGATTAGAAACATATTTGGTTAATTTTACTCAAGTAGAAAGTGAAAGCGACAGAAAGAAGGCGATTGTGGACGTTGATGTCAATGATCTTCAAGCTTTGAAATGGTTTGGATCCTTATACGGATAAATATAAAAACTTGGAGAGTTTTCTGTCGAAGAATGGCTTGAAGACAAAGATAGGACTAGTTGACCTAAATGCCCATCCCACCAGGGGTAGATTACTAGTGCAATTGTTGCAAATGATAGAGCGTGCCGACAGTGTTGACAATAATCTACGCCGTTTGGTCGAACAGCTTGTCGATAATATGGCTTACGAGAGCTACGGCGCTGGTGCTTTATCATATCGTTCTGGTTAATTCGTTAATTGGCATGTCTTTGCTCTCTTTTGATTAGTAAATCTCATATTTGACAGTTTCGTCAATGAACGTATATTTTAATCCGTAACGTCATCTTTTCGTGATTAAGACATCGCAAAACTAAAATGTGTAGTTAATCATATTTTCTTTAAATTATGTGATTGTCAGTTGTACGAAAGCAATAAGACGTTTATTTAATGTTTAGCTTACAATAATTTAGTTGCCAGAATTGTGAAACTGCACTCATTATGATTGTTGTATTTATCTCATGATTCTAATTAATAAAATCACGGAGAATTTTTTACCTACCACTTTTCTGATAAAATGCTGTTTAACGAAAACATTAAATAAAAATCTTATTGTTTTCATATAACTGACAGATCTGTAATCAGTCGACCCAAAAAACCTCTTAAAATAAACATTTAAAAAAATCGGTCTGATAGAAAAATGTAGGACTTAACTCTTTGAGTCACAGTGGGTCACCCAGAGACCCACCTACATCTTTTTGAAGTTCCCTTTTTTCTAATTATCGGTATTTCATAAAATGTAGTATATAAGGGTTTTTGGGGTCGCTGATTACGAATCCGTTGTCAGATGTTCAAAATTCAAAATGACGGATCCAATATAGCCGACCATAATTTGAAAATCAGTACTAATCTTAATAAAAATTTGTATATAGGGGTTTTTGGGGTCGCTGATTACGAATCCCTTGTCAGATGTTCAAAATTCAAAATGGCGGATCCAATATGGCGGACCAAAATTTGAAAATCAGTAGAAGTGAGGCATAACGGGGATGTCTTTTTTCTAAGTAGTATAGAAAATAAACAGAGGGAGATAAAGAAATAAATTGTTTGTAATATGAAATATAATCATTTATTTTTCATAGAAAAAGGAAATATATATAATTAACAAAATAAAAATACTTCTTTTGAAAAAAAAACCAGAAAATTATGCAGCTCCCGCATCCCGTTGTGCCCCACTCTTCCTTACTAATCCTAATAAAAATTTATATATAGAGGTTTTTGGGGTTGCTGATTGGGAATGTATCATTAGATATCCAAAATTCAAAATGACCAATCCTACGAACGAAATCTTCAGAATAATTAGGATTCTAGTTGTTTCAGGATTTTGCTACATATTATTTACTATGAAATTTCAGAAAACAATTGTTTTCTGTGCTCAAACACAGAGGTACCTCGCAGAACTTACAAGACCAGAAAGTTTTTTTTTCATTTGTCTTGTTGCTGCATAATACACAGCGACGTCGTTTCTTATCCGGCAGCAGAATAGGCAGATGTGGGCCTGGACTCAATCTTTTTTCTATAGCAACAATCGGTTTGTGCTTAGAATGCTGAAGAGATAGAGATTTACGACTCTGTTTCACAGGAATCGTAGCACTAAGCAGTGCATCAACGATCTTCAGTCTGAACTTTTTCAAAGTTATTTGTTTATCAATTTCCTTTTTGTCAAAAATAATGAAGGCATTCGTGCTAACATCAACAAAGTGCCAAAAGATCCTAAGCCACCACTTCTTCGATTTCCTGTCTCGTAGTAGGATTTCAGCATATCTGCTTTATCGACATAACCCATATGGGTATTATAATCTTTCACCATTACAGGACAAGCAACTTCTTCATTTGTACCATCTCTTAGTCTCCGACTGACCTTAGAAGTTTCTATGGGATCATGAAAATTTGACAATAGAAAAACAGGTTTATTGTCCATCCATTTCACCCATGCTAGACCCGTAGAAGAGGAACGATAGTCCATATCTCCTCTTTTCATCAATCTATCTGGCTTATGATCTTTTGGTAGACCTTTCCGATTCTTTCTTACTGTACCACAAGCGAACACTTTATCTTTTTTCAAGGAGATCAGTAAGTCGACACTAGTAAAAAAATTGTCAAAATACACATGGTGATGATTGCCAACAAGTAATCGGGTCAAATCTGTAACAACTCTAGCACCTAAATTTATTTCTTTACTGTTCGTTATCTTACCCGTGTAAATCTGAAACTCACATATGAAGTCAGATTGATCAGCACGTACCCAAACTTTATAGCTCCTTTTTATTGGCTTGTTGGGTATATATTGTTTTAGAGAATTACGCCCCTTGAATTTTATCATGCTTTCATCAATCGATTGATTTTGATTTGGCTCCCATGAATTTCTAAAAGTTTCAGATAAGTTGTCTAGCAGTGGGCGAATTTTATATAACTTATCATAACCAGGTTCATCTTTCTTTGGTTCCTTAGTAGCGTCATTTAGGTGTAAATGACTCAAGATGAAACTAAATCTGTTTACAGACATTGCGGAAGAAATGTATTGATCTCTGAGCTGAGGGTTTACAGACCAATAATCTTTATAAGATGGCAATTTTTTTATACCCATCAGGATATTGATACCTAAGAATATGAGAATTTCTTCTTTCGTGACAGAACTGATTCTTTTATTTTTTTCATTTCTCGATGATACTGTAGTTTGAGCTATATACAAATTAGTTTCATTGACAATAAGGTCTATCAAATGACTCGGAAATAAGCAGAAAAAAATTGCTAAGGGTGAATCTGCAGTTTCTTGTAAATTTGGTCCGAAATTTTGTGTGAATGGTGTTTCAACCTTTGGTTGACCTTCTTTTTTCCAATATTTATCACTCTCCTCTTTACTATAAACATTGCTGTCATCGAATTCATTTTCGTTCATAACTATGTCACTGCCAATGACTGCATTAGTATCAATGGGACCTTCACGATTCTCATCATCGGAATCACAGAGACCATCATTTGATTCACAATCGCTCGGAATTTCAGTCTCTATAATTTCTAGATCCATTTTCAGGAATGTGAAAGAGGTGTGAATGGTAGAATGCACGGGAGAATGCAAGAAAATATTCACGGTGATAAGCACGTAAGTGTACAAAGTACACGTAAGAATATATGCAATGTGGTATGAATGGGAGAATGCACGAAAAGATGCAAGGAAGTATGTACGACGATATGCACGTAGGTGTGCACCAAAGTATGCACAGGAATATGAGAAGAAGTGTGAATGGTAGAACGCACGGAAGAACGCAAAGGAATATGCACGATAGTATGCACGTAAGTGTACAAAGTATACACAATGTATGTTGTACCGCGGGAATATACACAATGTATGCACGTAAGTGTACAAAGTATACACAATGTATGTTGTACCGCGGGAATATACACAATGTATGCAATGAAGTATGAATGGAAGACACGGGAATATGTATGAAGATATGCATAGGAGTATGCACTAAAGTATGTAATGAGGTATGTGCATAGAAGTATGAACGAAAATATGTACAGTTTTGCACTACGAAGATCCTATCTAAAATTTTTCTCGAATCAAAATTCTTCAAGAATTTGCTAATTCAGAATCTGACGATACATTCGCATCCAGCAACATTAGAAACGTTCACATGCCTACTTCCGTGCTAATCAAGCATCATTTTGAAAATTTCGTCCACCATGTTGGATCCGCCATTTTGAATTTTGAAAATTCAAGAACGGATTCGTAATCAGCGCCTCGAAAAACCCCCGGATGCAAAGTTTCATGGAAATTGGTTGAATTTTGGATTTTACGTCCGCCATGTTGGATCCGCCATTTTGAATTTTGAAAATTCAAGAACTGATTCGTAATCAGCGCCCCGAAAAACCCTCGGATGCAAAGTTTCATGAAAATTGGTAAAGAAGAAAAATTCGTGACTCAAAGGGTTAAAGGATTAACCTAACATATACCTATAAAAATATTTTTTAATATTACAAAATCAAAATATAAAATTAAATTATGACTTACTCATATGTGCTTTCTATGATATACGCATATATGCTTTACACTATTTTATAAGTCTTAAAAAATATTTAACTGCATTAATAAAAATACTTTTCTTTATTTAAATATATACATTATGTTTTGTAACTTTTTAAACTTTTTAGAAAATGTTATAAATTAAAGAAGACTAAAAAAAGAAGTCTTGAAATCATAATTCACATCGCTTCATGACAAGGTCATGACTTAAGCGGTTACACCACTTTGAAGACAAAAAAAGAATAGCTTTTTTGAGAATTTATTTTAAGAAAGTTATAAAGTATATTAAAAAGTACAAACAGGTACTCATTATACTACCATTAAAGTACAAGAAAAAAATTTTTTTGTATTTTTTCAAATAAAATGGTAACGCCCTGGCCAATCTCCATAAGCGTCTTTTTTTTATGTCGGCGATATTTTAAAATTTGATTTTGCTACGAGACTTTTTGTACTAAATTTTTAGGTAAAAAATGACATTTTTTGTTCAAATGTTTATCATTTTGCCAAAAAACCATATTATGCAAAATCCCTATGTACTTCTTTAGTAAATGCATAAACTAAAAATTTTTTGTTTTCTGTTCTACATGCAACTGTTTCGTCACAATCGTGTACGCCGATTTGAAAAATATCGTTTCGAGATAAACGCATTTAAAGTTTTAAGTAGTAAAATTTTATGAATAAAATTGCAAAATTAAAAAATTCTTTTAGCAGCAATTCCTGCTCCATACAGCTGTCCTTCCACATTAAAATCTGCTAGAGACTACTTATAGATGAAAACTTTCATAGATCTTTAATAATAAAACAATTCTTTAACCCGAAGCGCTTCACTAAATTCCCTCTACAGCTTTCTTAAATTTGAAATTCAGTATTCTAATACTACTTTATTTTTAAGATAATACACTATCATTTAAAGCAAAAAAAATTTCGATTTTTTGAAAATTTCAAAGTGGTATAACCCCTTAATAGGTCTGTATCGATATCGCATTATCTTTTGATACTTGTAATTGCAAATAAAAGTAAACTGATTTTAACATGTCTTCCGACATGTATTCGTTCATCGCCAAAATATCATCTCAATTCAGTCCTTGTAAATCTTAAAATGGCTTTAGACACTCGCCTCTCACTTGGATTCCTCTAAATTTTCGTCGACTCAAATAAAACACACAAAATTTATGTTTTTGGAAACATATAATTTATTTTCGCGCAACCATTCTAAGAAAATTCCTATTCTTTTTTCTTCAACATGGTCCGCCGTCTTTAGAGTTGAAAAAATTTTAGTGATAAGCGACGTGCAAAATTGACAATAATTTATCGAACGTATATCCCTTTGGGAATTCCCAATCTTTTCTGTTTTCATACAATAAGTAAAAAGTAAGTGTAAAATAAGAGTTAAAAGATATCCAGGAAAAGAGGGTATTTTAAGCACACTTATCTCTTACTTTACTCTTGCGATCGTCAACTTAAAATACTCTGTCATCTTGGACAAATTAAATGATACGACCCAACTCACATGATTGCCTCGATTCGCGGTACCCCACTACCACCATCCGAACGCGTCTTTGCGCGAAAAATGTAAACCTGTTTCGAGACGTTCCGATAGAGAACTGGTCAGCCCCGTGAAGGTTCGGCGTAGCCGTGGGAGAGTGGCTTCAAGGATTAGTACGTTGAACATTCGGAACCGATTGTCACAGAATTAAATACCGCTGGAGATTTCGAACCATTGAGAAGCGCTTCAGAGTGATTTATTAAATGTGGTTCGGAAATAAATAGAAATAAATTGTAAATAAGTAAAGAAGAACATATAAACCGAAAAGCTATAACTAGTGAATAAACAAAAAAAAAGTGAACTGAAGAGAATTATGACTCGATAAGATACATCCTTGACATCCATAAAGTACATTCTAGCGGGCATTAAAAGCATTATAGTGTTCGATAAACACGAGAGATACTGATATCGACAATAAAAGAAATACAATAAGGCAGAATATTAAAGTGAAGGTAGACGTTAATTTCTATTAAAATTTGAAAATTTTCTATTAAAATTTAATAAAACGGTATATTATATGTTATACGCTATGTTACCGGTTCGATGACTGTTAAATGATTAAAGTGCAAGATGAATATGTGCTTGTGGAATGCTTAAGACACTCTGATTTGCACGCAGGTGTCAATTCGCTTTATGGAATCGTTCCTCTTCTAACAGTAAGTGTAAACGCTTGGAAATATAACTGAAAACGTATTTGAAATAAATTATCTATTTATTGCCTAGAGCCGATATCTTTTTGACGAATACTTAAAATGTTCTTCAGTAAAATCCAATAGTTGCCAAATTTGTGAGAATGTGAATTGCATTATTAAAATTTTCATTTTTATTATTTGCTTGTTTGGATACATGTATCACATACATTGCTATCATTCATATGCTACATCGTTCGTCACTAATATCCTAAATATTCTGTTTATTAATATGAACCATAAGTATTCACCGTTTCATTTAAATTTTAATATGGATTTACTTAATAATTTCTCTTTCCTGAACAGATTCCTGAACAGTATCAAAAGATTAAATTCAAAAATTTAAACATTATTGTTATATACATATATTAAAGTCGTAAAACAATATTGTTATATATGAATATTAAAGCCGAAAAAATAAATCATTAGAATTATAATATATATTTAATTTATTTTGAAATCATGATCAAAGTTATCGTCAATGTACATATTACTAGAATTATAATATACACAGAAAGAACACGTTTCTTTGGATTTAGTAAATGTGTTTGTGTAAATTATATTTGTTTGATTAAAAAAAAATTTGAATATACAAAACATTATTTTATTGAATAAAAACTTACTTGTTTCGTTGCACTAAATTTTCCTTGACAAAAAAATAAGTATCATTTGAAATACTATAATATTGTAAATACCTTTGATTGAAACAAATGCATTATTTCTTTCAATTAATCGCCATTTCTTTTCGAAAATCGCCATTCGTCTACGCCGGTAGGCGTCGCATAAGACCATAACAACTTTCTCGTAACTAAAATTCATTTGGAAATATATATAAGTAAGTAAAGTATACTTCTTAATAAAGTGAATTAAATTTTGGAAGTTACACTTCCAACGACATTAGAGTTGGAACTTGAGAATGAGATGTGCAAAAATATCTTATTCTAAAACAATATTTTCAAAATATACATATAAAATATACGTGAAGCAAAAAATTATTTTAATGAAGTAAAAAAATGTTTTATAAATAATAACAATGTTTACATGAAATAACAAAATTATTCAAAGGACCATAATAAATTTTTAAAATAAAATAAAATTTTTTTACAAAACCCAACAAAATTATTTGACAGTACAATACAATTGTTTCAGTATACGAAAAACTAAAATTCTTCCAAACAACATTTTATTTCAAGTAAACATATATGTTGTTTAAAAGTTTCAAACAATCATATTTGTTTGTTCAAACATTAGTTTGTTTGACCCTATGTCAATAATTAAATTTCTTTGACTTTAATATAATTTATTATATCCAAACAAACAGTTCTCTCTGTGTATGATTATCGTCAATGGAATGCTGATTAATCCAGGTTAGATATTTAAACACGTCGACAAAGACGACGTGTTGTGATTGATTGCAGAACAATTGCAGTGTTTTGTGTTTTGTATAAATGCAAGATATACAGACATATTAAAGGAGCTAAAGTAAATATGCCTTAAGATATAATGAATATTATAAAATAAAAAAGATATACGTTAACATGCGTTTTTTTTTATTTTAAACGCAAGATATGTTTCAGCAAATATTCCATACGGATATTTCATTGTAGCAATATTTTTGTTTTACAATTACTACATAAAATGTATGAAAATTTCTCAAGATAACATTTTGCGATTTTGATACGATGTCTTTAAAGGCGAGATATTTCAGTAAGTTTTTGAAATAAATAATTCTAGATTTCATTAAACTGATTAAAAAAATTATTCCGCATAGCGAAATCTAACTAGTTGCTAAACGGATCAAACCGCGATATAATTTTTCTTGAAGAACTAATTCTAATAGGCACTGGAATTTTGTCAGGGAGCATTTGAAATATATTTATCTTAGTCCCAAGATGCTAAATTGAAACAGTAAAATAAAAACTGCTAAATATCAGAATGTTAAAGTTCAAATAATACAGGTTAGCCAAATCCGCATGCCTGCATTTAAAAAGAAAAGAATTAATTGATATTTGTATCAGAAAGATTGTTATCAGAAAAGAAAATCTACATAAATTGGTTCTTGAATATTCTTAGGAACACCATTCTGGCAAACAAAAATAAAATGTAATTTTTGTAAAAGTCTCCAGGGATATTTAACCAACAGATGTCACAATGACGTGTGCTGTAATATTACGGTGTGAATGGTGACGTCAATAAGAAATAAAGTGTGAATAAAGACTAATCAATCACATTCGATAATACCTGAAGTTTGACGTAACATTGTTGAAAAGTTATAAGAAGTTTTGAAAAATTTTCATTAAAATCAAAATTACTATGTCGATTAATTACATTTTTATTGATAAAGTTAAATGTAAAGCAAAAGAAAATGCTACATAATATTTATAGTGACATTTTTAATTAGTTCCTTTTCCAAGCAATTCAAAGTTTTATAAAACAAATTCTAATAAAAATTATATAGTCCATATACGAATAGCTTACTGTTTTATTTCTCTTCTATATTTACTGTTGAGTTATTCAAAATATTCGCTATTCGAAATTTTATTATATCTTACAAGGAGATGCCGTCAACTGCGAACTCTACTTTTAAATGAGCCATAGTGCATTTGAAAGAGTAGGTCGCGAATATAAACCGTGCCAGGTGCTTTTGGGTGTATGGGCCTTAGTTTCGGAGAAAATTAATTATAAAAGTGTGTATTTTTCAACTGTAATGTAAGTACAATGGATAGCCATGATTTTGCATGAAGCGCGCTAGCTGTGCAGGTTAGGTGTGCGCCTACTATTTTGCGTCCGTTGCGAGGCGAGTTCAAATCCGCGTAGTGACAAAATTTTTTTTTTTTAGAATAGATGACTATTTATGAATTAGTTGTAAATTTATTTATTTTTTCATTCTTTACAGTAAAAGAACGTATATATAATAAAAAAATACCAATAAATTTTGTGTTTTTATTGTATTATAAATTTATTGTATTGTGTCTTTTTATTTATTATAAAATTCATATGTACAATGAAATTTTTGTAAACGATGAAAACAGACTAACATGCAATTTGCAAATAATATCGCCAAAATATACTCCAATCTGTCAATCTTGCAATGTCTATTTTTATAAACAAGCAAAAAATTATTATAAAACGTATTCAAAACTGTCCGGATATTATGATTAGCGGTGAAAAAAGAGAATTAAATATGATGCAATTCGAATTCAATCATTAACTCATTATTTATGTGCTCCGCAACTTATAAAAATGATTGAATTCGCTTGGTATGTGGCGTCAAAATTAGCAGATAAACGTGACATATTTTATAATATTAATCAGTTGTGTTTTCCACCGGATGTACATAAGAAAAGTATCACTCGCAACATTGTACAGCGATGTCAGAATTTTATAATAAATAAAAAGACACAATACAATAAATTTATAATATAATAAAAGCACAAAATTTATTGGTATTTTTTATTATATATACGTTTTTTTACTGTAAAAAATGAAAAATAAATAAATTTACAACTTATTCATATAAATAGTTATCTATTTAAAAAAAAAAATTGTCACTACGTGGATTTGAACTCGCCTCGCAATGGACGCAAAATAGTAGGCGCACACCTAACCTGCACAGCTAGCACGATTCATGCAAAATCATGGCTATCCATTGTACTTACAGTACAGTTGAAAAATATACACTTTTATAATTAATTTTCTCCGAATCTAAGGCCCATACACCCAAAAGCCCTGGCACGATTTATACTCGCGACCTACCCTTTCGAATGCACTATGGCTCATTTAAAAGTAGAGTTCGCAGTTGGCGGCATCTCCTTGTTAGCTTATATTCTATTTTTGTGTTGTAGGCAAACAAGTAAACAGATATAATTTGCATAATTAGCATCATTTGGAGGTGAAGGTATACAAAAAAGTTGCAGATGCATTAATCTTTCTTAATATAAATTCAGTTTTAGTTGTTCGATTATTCCCTCACAGCATATTCCTTACAAGCATATTTAATTACAACATATACATTGTTCTGAAAAAACAAAGATAAAAATCTTTTCCACTATTTTATATTTATACATATAATTTTTTTATATATACCAAATAAATTGAATAACCTACAATCTTTAAAATTAAAAATTTTTAGCTTTAAGCTAAAAATTAAAACAAGATGCATGTATAATTATATTATCATAAGATATATTAATTTTTTTCGCATTATTCTTTTCTCAAACATATCGTTTGCATCAAAAGTCGTAAAAAATAATTTAGTTTTACAAGATAATCTTCTTCCTTGATAATATTGTCCCGCTTTTCACTGCACTCACGCAATCACGCGTCTCACTCGCTTACGTCGCTCAAGAAACGAACTGTTTGTTAACTAGAACCCTCTTTATTATGAGAAGTACAACAGAATTGAACGTAATAGAAAGATTTCGAAGCTTTCGGCAAAAACGTCAACTCCGGAATATAACCCGTCAAAATCTGACAACCGCTCTCTGTTTTGCTTTCGTTGCTAAGTAGCTTCTTTTTCTTTCTCGAGAGCTGAGAGATAGCGAATCGATAACATCGATTTCCGCGGTCAGCTGTTAAAGTATCGGGCGCGATACTCAATTTCGGCTCGAAGACGAGGATCGTCCGAGCGCGGATGCAACGATATAAAATTTCTTGTCAGCCTTCCTGTAGCGGAAGTATGACCACCACCAACTTATACTTATATTTACATATTTCTACTACTTTGTAATTGAAAGTATCAAGGAAATCCAACAGAGAATTAATAATTTAAAAATTCTCGTTTTACTTTGTGTAGCGAATGAGTACGGAGCGGAGTAAAGGAGCGGTAGGCAAGGCGAACTGAATTAAGGCGCGAAATAAAATCGGTTGCACTTAATAAAGAGTTTATTCGGCTCTGAAAGGCCGTACGTCGTTTACAAGAAGCAAATCACGAGCAGGCAAGAAGTGCCCAGGAAGTCGATGCTCGTCGTGAATTCGTAACAGAATAACGGCGCGAAAACGTTGTGGAAACCGAGAGACCCAAATCGGCTCGTAGTCGGCGCGAGAAGAGAGCCGCGGTCGCTGCGGCGACGGCATTTATAACGTCTGAATCTTCCCGAGGATTCCGCCCGGGAGGGAGGACATTGAATCGAAAACAAGAGTTGTTTGTCAGCTCGAATTCCTCGGGAAGGCCAAGAAACAAAAGAGAATAATATTTGCCATCGCCGCGCGATCAGCGAGCACGAGCGTGGCGAATGGAAGCGCATGGACCGCAGCGCGCGCCCGAGAGCACACCGGGCATTAGTCAAATTAATCGCCCGGTAATAGCTTTTCGGAACACTTTGTTTATAATATAATGTTTAAGCAACTACTTTTTCAGATTGATATTAAATCTTATACTGAAATTTTTTGGGAGCAAAAGTTGAAAAAAATAGTAATCACTGTTTTGACATTTTCGCCAAACAAAAATTAATTTCTAATTTATTAAAAACTATTAAAAGTTGATTGGACAATAAAGTATTATGTATATTGTAGTATACTCTAATGAATGTGTAAGCGACAAATTGGATTTCGATGATTTTTCTTTCTTATTTGTTATTTTTATACTTTTATTGCACGGTGAAGTATTTCTGTGATGATGACTGCGTCATTTCGTTTCCTAATTTTTTGTCATGTATAGTGTGATAAGTAATTCATTTTATCGACATCTCTCTCTGGATTCTCCGGATTTGTCGATAACCCATCTGGGAACCACTGGGAAGGACATCCACATCGTTGAGCAACTTGTTTTTCTTTCTTCATTGATATTTATTGAAAACGAGTTTAAATAGCGGGCAATTCCTAATTTGGAAACACGCGACACGGGAGCGAAGCGAAAAGTGGGGAAAAAGGAACCGCGGAACAATATGCTCATTCCTTTCTGTGAGCGATATTTCTGCTGTGCAGACGTGCGAGCGTAGAATAGTGTGGATCCACGACTCCGGCGTACAGATAAGAATAAAAATAAAAATTGTCTCGATATCTTCCATATTAACGAATAACAGTTTCTTTATATCGATAGCTCAATATTCAATCAATTCTTCAAAATTATGTTATACTCGTTTAATTTTCATAGCGTTTAGAGATTACATCGTATTGTCTTTGTGTACTTCTCGTCGCACTGAATTTGTTTGCTTCATTCGCGTTATATCAATTTTGTATTTCATTCCTTATTATAAAATTCAGAATTATTACTCTTTTGTTTTAAATATATATATATGTATATATTACAAAACAGCAAAACACATCTTTTTCTATTGCGTTTCTTTATTCCGATTCGAGTTCACCCGTAAAATTCAACAAAACAGAATATTAAAGTGAAGGTATACAGTCATGCGTTAATTGCGTTAATTCCTATTATGATTTGAAAAATTTTTATTCAAATTTAATAAAGGGGTGAATTACACGTTATTCGCTATATTACCGGTTCGATGACTGTTAAATGATCAAGGTGCAAGATGAATATATAATTGTGGAATGCTTAAGATACTCTGATTCGCACGCAGGTGTCGATTCACTCTGTGGAATCGTCCTCCTTTTAATAAGTGTAAACGCTTGAAAACGTGACTGAAAACTTGATTGAAATACATTATCTATTTATTGTCTAGAGCCGACGATATCTTATTGACAAACGATATCTTTCCTGCACAGATTCCTGAACAGTATTAAAAGATTTTTTTATTCAAAGCTGGTTGCTTAGTAGGATTATTGAACTTTAATTGAACTTACATTGATCTTTTGAATATAGATTAATTTAAAATATTCATACCAATTGAAAACTTAAATAAAGTTATAAAAGCAAAATTATTATCTGCGCTGATCTCTTCATGACATATAAGCGTTTGATTTTTCAAGGGTTATCGAGTGAAGAGTAAATATGGGTTGCGTTGCGATATTCACTGCCAGTACTGCAAGTCTATAGTTTATGTTACGCACGTTATAGATTTTCAGTACTGACAGTGAATTTCCGAATGCAGCCATAATAATATTCAATAATACGTTTAATGCGCATTTAGTACAAATTAGTTCTTAATATTTTTTAACATGAAAATTTCTGCATGTTAATAATAATTAGTGTGATATGGCAAAATTTATTATTGCACAAACAGCTTACGATAACTCTGTTATTTAAAAAATAAATTTATACATTAAAGCAGAGAAAGTGATCGATAATGTTCTAATGTTCAAATTAAATAATTTAATGTTACATGTTCAAAAATTACAAAAACAGTATAATGTAAAAAGTTCGTGAAATATTAATAAAAAGAAAATGATTTTAGTTTAACAAAATATAATTTTAATCATTAAATGCTTTTGTTAATGAACACACATTATGTTTGAATACTGAATTTATCATATGACATCCTACTCAATACAATTGGAACTTATGTGCGTATTCTATCACTTTTCTTGGTTTGCTTGTGGTAAATAGGAATAAATCATTTCGTACTATTGATCGTATCGAAATCCTGTTCTCTTATCTCATTGACATATCAAAATTTAATGTACAATGAATAAAAGAATGGATATGTAAATGTAAAAGATCGTAAAATTTCATTTGCATAATAAACTTGTCATATTTCTTTTAATTTACTTTTAAATTTTATTTAAAACAAAATCGATTTTTTAAGTTCTTTTCGAAATTATACAATTTCTTTCTGGACAGAAAAATGTCTAAAGTTACTGATTAGTTTGATTGGTAATATTTATTAGAAAGTTTAATAAAATATTAAAAACGATTTGTAAAAATGAAGTACATTTATACATCATGTATTTGGTTTATAATATAGTAACGATAAATTTGTAACAGATGGCTAAGATTTGTATCCTGAGCGCCTTGCTGCTACAATTGCTTTACACATCAGGACAAGGACAAAATTCTCCATGTCCAGACCATTTCACATATATAAAAAAATCTGGATCAGACGAAACGATAGGATTGATCGAAATCCGAGATCCATCAATAAATAATTTAGAAGTCCATTTAAAAATGGATGTCAAAGTTCCCACTCAGTTGCCTACGGTAAATATGCTTTTTTCGTATTAGTATTATTAGAATTAAGAAAGTCTGAACACATAAAATTATAGAATTATAAATTTATAAAATCAATGTAGACAATTTCTAATAATTTCTAGTATATTAAAAATTCCACTATGGCCAGAAATTTTTTTCCTTGAAGCATTGCTGAAACAAAATTTGATCAAATAAAATAAAAGGTGAAGTCGTTTTGTTCCCACGATTAGTATTTCGGGGAAGAACAACTTTTCACTTTTAAAAATAATCGGAATATAAGTATTAAAAAATTGTTCTAAAAAAATAAATTATTAATTGTATATGTTGAACAACAAATAATTTTTTCATAGATTTAAGTATTTAAAAAACGGGTTTGAACATATATTCTCTTGCGTTTTAAATAGTTAAAAATAATCATGAAATAATTAAAAAATTTTGCTTTAAATTTTTATTTAACTTATTGGTAGTATTTTCTAATAAGTAGAAATAGTTTAATTATCGATGTGTTTCAGTCATTCGTCGGTGGAGTGAAGTTGATAAAACCTGAAGAGGATGCTGCTCGTGATGTTCTAGAGGGCAGGTCTTTGTTGTATTATATTTATTTTCCTGTACAAAATCCGCTTCTAATAGTGCATAGAATATGGTTCAACAATGATCAAATTTGTTCCGGCCTCGAAGGTATTTTTTTTTAATAGTAATATATAAATTTCAGATGGTCAATAATGTAAAAGCAAAAATTAGAAGCTTCTGATTTTTCAAATTACAAATTAATTCTTATTTCGTATCTAACTATGCGTAATTTTTAAGTAAATTGGCAAAGATTAATTGAAAGATAAGAGGCTTACTAAAAAATTTTTAATTTTTTTGCTTTATAAAACAGGCGATTTAAATAAGATTGTTACATTTTATTTCAGTATCAGGAAATGTAACTACTATCACGTTGGAACATATTCTTAAGATTATTATCCAGCCTGAGCAAATTATTAATTCGAAAGATAGACCGCCTCAATATAGACCAGCAGAGCCGAAACGCACTGTCTCTCTCTCTCTCACGGAATTCGCAACAATATATTTCTTCAACAAGTCAGAGCCAATCTCACAACATAGTAATAGCTCATTCCTTAGTCCGAGAGCTCCACCAAGAAATACAAATGACTATCCATTTAACAACCTATTCTTGGGGCCAAATTATAACGAATGCGGTCTCAGACCTACACTAAGGGAAAGAAATTCTGTAAGTTATGGCTATGGTGGCTATAGCTATGGTGCCTATGGTGGCTATGGAGAGAACACATTGCCAGGCCAGTGGCCGTGGGTGGCGGCAATCTTCCGATATATACACGAATACGAGTTTATATGTGGTGGTACTGTTCTGACTACAAAACATGTTCTAACAGGTACATTAATTAAAACAAAAATGTTTATATTACTTGTATTCTATATATCAAACGAGTTTTTTTACTATGACTGCGTTTCTATATTCATTGCCAGTGCTAAAAATCTGTAATATACATGACGTTAAGGCTCCTGGTCTCTCGTCGACCATATTAAAATCGTGACGTCAGAAGCGAGAAATTGCACATTGAAAATCCTTGTAACGTACTGCCAAATAAAAAGATATTTAAATAAAGACACATTGTAGATTGCTGTGGCATACGTGTAAAGTATACAGGAAACTAAGATTTTCAAGGAATACACAACGTAGAAAACGCAGTGTCTATCTCTTCACGAGAGCTGTCGAATCACCCGTGTATTCGTGTGTTTGGTTATGTATATGACTACGCTCTGTACCATGTTTATTTTACAGATAGTGTTTTTAAGAATAGTGTTCTGTACATTTTGCAAGTGTGCTAAAGCAGTCTACACTGTGTTTTCATTCAAATATCTTTTTATTTGACAGTACGTTGCAAAGTAATTTTCGTGTAATTTCTCGCTTCTGACGTCACGTTTCAAAATGATTGCGGTTAGTACCCAGGAACCTTAAGATTATCTAGATTTTCGGCCACCATCTTCTTCTTTTCTTGGATTGCAAAAGATTTATTTATTCTTTTTTATTATTCGCTATTTTATTATTATTTATACAGGGTGTTCGGAAATTCAACCGACAAACTTTCAGAGAATGTTGGGGACATCCTAAAGATAATTTTTTGCAAATGAACTTATGTTCGGAAATGGGTCGTTTCATCGCTACGGTATACGGAATGTTCGGAAAAAGTCGAAATTATCTCAAATATATGTTTCATAAAAAATTGTTTCAGACAGAAGTTGAAGAGTGTATTGATCTAAAAGTATCGCTCCATGCCGTACTTGGTCAGAAAGGAACAATATTAGAAATCAAATACTTTATTTTCTCGATGATCACCTCAATCTAATACGTGCGCAGCACGTGTTTACATAAAATAATGTATTAGCCGTTACATGGCAGGTCGGCAGTCGATCCTCTCGTGCTTTGCGAATTTTCCAGACACTGTGAATGACCAGAGAATGGCTTTCACCGAATACCACAAAATTATGTAAACAGCAACCTTTTCCGAACATTCCGTATATCGTAGCAATGAAACGACCCATTTCCGACCATAAGACCATTTGCAAAAAATTATCTTTAGGGTGTCCCCAACGATCTTTGACATTTTGTCGGTTAAATTTCCAAACACCCTGTATAATAAAATACAAATTTATGCATCTTTCAAAAGTATTCATGATTGAGCCGAATGTATTCGGGAAATACGCATGAAAATATTTGTGATAATTAATTGTTCGTTCATTAAATATTTTGATGTAATAGATTACTAAGATATGCAGAGGCACACGAATATTTCTGAAATATATTTACGTTTTTTTTTTTGTACTCTTCTGGCTCGCGCGCGCGCGCGAGAAAGAGACCTATAAGACAATGTATTTCATGCATATGTAATTTTTTTTAAAGCGGGGCATTGTTTGAAGACATCTCCATATACTAACGAGACAATACCAGCAAACATATTGTCGGTGGCTTTGGGACGGTACAAATTAATGAACTTTAACGAAGAGGAAAGTGTCACTATGGATGTCGCGAGTTACATCTTCCATCCCGAATACACTCACACAGTTTCCGCTGACGCTGACCTGGCGATTTTGATTTTGATGTCTCCCGTCGAGTTCACCGCTTTCATCAGACCTATTTGCCTATTACCCCCATCGGTCGACTCACGTAGACTCGAACAAACGGATGGAATCGTCGTGGGATGGGGCGAAGACGAATACGGTAATCTTTACACCGAAGAACCAAGGTTGATGAGGATGCCAATATTAAGAACGGTAAGAAACTTTATGAACTCTGATATTCCACTTTCTGACTTTTGTCTTTAGATTAAGACACAAATTGAATTCCAATTGTAAACGAAATTCTCTAAAAATGAAACGTTCAAAGATGTTTCGATAAAGATATCTCGACAACAATCGAGACAACAAATTTACGTCCACTGTATATCCTTGAGATATCATGCCAATCACGAGATTTCATAAGATCGAAAATAAAACGCTTAGAGATTTTTACAGTGTTATCGAGGCGATCATTCATTTAATGTTAGTATATTGTATGAATTGTAGGAGGACTGCTTTAGGTACAACCCGATTTTCGTCAGTCTCACCTCAGAACGATCCTTTTGCGCCGGTTCGTTACACAGCGGTCCCTGTCGGGGTGACAGCGGGAGCGGTCTGATGATTTATGACTCTATCACGAACCGTTATCAGTTGCGTGGCATCGTGTCGCGAACACTGCAATCGCTCTGCTATCAATCACAGTACGTCGTCTTTGTCGACGTGTTTAAATATCTAACCTGGATTAATCAGCATTCCATTGACGATAATTTTACTCATATATTATAATTCTAGAAATATGTACATTGACGATAACATTGCTCATGATTTAAAAATATATTAAATATATATTATAATTCTAACAATTTATTTTTTCGGCTTTAATATACATATATAACAATAATGTTTAAACTTTTGAATTTAAACTACAAAGTTAAACTATGATCTATATATGTATATTCTTTTTTACATCATAAATCATTTTGTATTTTAAAAAACATATAAATATATATACACACATTAATCAAAATTATTTTTTTTAATATAAACGATTTGTTATTCTTTTTTTAAATGTATTATAAGTAATAATAAGACGAAAATAATAAAAGGAAGAAATACTGAAATTGCAGTGACAGCATTACGGTTTAATGCTGCTCACTCACGTCCGCAATCACGAATCTTTATACCGTTTCCGATTGCGGAAATTCAATTCGAGCTATCAACGTGCGCACTCGTACGCTTTAATAAAAATCATTTACAATCACGCACGTACACATAAGTTCAAACAATACCTTTATATATACTTTCAACTAAACGCTGACGACAGTACAATCGAATGAGTTCTGAATACGGAAAATATGTTGCTCCATTGTGGTATACTGATCTATTTGGATTTATTCTCGCGAAATCATCCAAATCGTTCGATGATACCGGAAGATATTGCTCATCTCTGGAGAGAAAATTGATGTTGAAATTAAAAACGGCGGCTAGACTGAAACACAATCTCGGAAAAGTCCTCTATGAGTTGCCGGTAAGTATCCTCTTCTGGAAAACAGAACACAATAAATCATTCTTACGTAAGAAGTCTAAAATGGTATCGCGATGAGAAAAATACACTTTTGAGATAAATTAACGTTACAAGTTTGAATAAGTTCCATCCAATCGCAAATAATATAGTTTTACAGATACATTTCGATAATTTTTATCTAATGTATTTTTATTTCGGCGCCAAAATTATACCATATATTCTCCTCATTCACTTGTTTCTTTTTTCACAGATACAGAGTTACGAGATGCATCGCTCCGTAAAAATCATCGAGGATTACTTGAAAAACGGCGGTTTACTATTCGAATATCTCGACGTCTTATCTTCCGTAATGTACGCTACCTATCGCTTAGCAGATAATGTTTGCGACTTGTTATTTTTTAAAAATGGATTATACGTACTAATAAAATAAGAAAGCCAGAAAGAAAAAAGTATTGAAACCGCAGGCTACAAAAATTGTCATATCCTTTATAATCAAATTATGTATATTTTTGTGAAAAAGCATTTGTCTAATTCCATCTAGAAAATAAATATTAATATTAATATAACTTCTAATAACTTCTACTAAATATAAGCTTTTACTAAATAATAGAAAGATTCTGTTACTTATTAAAGTATTTAAAATACTTATTAAAGTATTTAATTGTTTAAAAAGGAACTTTTTCTACTCATTTATGAAAACACATGCTTATATAACTGAACAATTATGCATATGATTGAAAATATACATTAATAAGTCTTTGATTTCTTTGTTAACAATTGCGATATGATAATGAATCAACATGTGTTTGCAAATATTTCAATTCTTTTTCTTCTCGAAAAATCGTTCCAGGTACTTTTCTTATTGCGTTTACCTAAGGTAATTCATATTATCTTATAAAGTAAATGACATAGCTCGACTCATGATCATCTTGACTCCCGGAAACTCACTGCCGCACCATCCGAACGCATCTTTAATATTGAATAAACTTTCGAAGCGGTTCGGTAGAAAACTGATCAGTCTTGACAAGATTTAGTGAAGATGAGCTATAATTTCTAAGATGCTGAATGTCCGCAATATACTAGTGAACGCATTGAATTCCGTTTTAGACCATTAAAAAACACATTAGAATGCCTCACAAGAATGTCTAAAAAAATATTGCGTCTGGAAAAAATATTAACGAATAAATAATGAATAAATAAGTAAGAACATGTTGACGGAAAGATTTCTAAATATATTTCGAAATATCTGAAGTTTATTCTAGTCTAGTAAGAAATTGCATTATGATACTTCGAGAAAAAAGCGAAAGATAAATAATATTAATATCAATAGTAAAGAGATGTAATAAATAATAAAGTAAAACTAAACGAAATTGTACGAGAAAATTGCGTTGAGTTTTATCACAGTTTAAAATACTTTAAATATCACGATGATATTATACTCCCTACAATCGGTTACATAAGCATCAATGTCCAACTGAATAATTACTTTCCAAGATGAATATAAACTTGTAGAATGTACGAAATATTGTTATTTGCAGTTAGAGATCCATATTCGCTATACGGAATAGTTTTCTCCTCAAGTGTAATCTGGATAGGTGATTAACGATTAAAGCAATTCTTCTAAAGCATGTGAGTCCTATAGTGTAATTTGTATATATTTAAAGAAATTAACTGTTTAAAATTTTTATATACAGAGCTGGAATCTCTCTGATGACGTTCAATTGATTTTGAAGTAGGGACGCTGTTTGTGATGCAAAGTTAAATGCACCATTAAAATTTTCAGTTTCGTTGTCTGTTTTACTATAATAATTGAATATAAGTAGAGATAAACTAGAGCGCAAGATACAGGAACGGATGGAGGAAAAGCGACGGGAAGAGATACTGAAGTTCAGAGAGACGCTGATCGGTTAGAAACCCGCGTGGAAAGCTATAAGATCAGCCGCGAGGTATGTACTGGATCTGTAGATCTAAGCGCTCGTCAATTTTCACGATCGAATATTTACTTGATGTTATGAAAATAAGACACGAACACGATAGAGACCTTAATAGGCGGACGTCCCTCCGTCGCGACAAAATACGAGAACAGGCCGAACGTCATCGACTGCAGATGGAAGTGATGCTAGACCATGTAATGCAAATACCGACTCTCTTCGAACGACATTCTCAGGTATTGTGAGTTTTTTTACTATTTGTATGCATTATTATTACCAGATAATTTCACGATATTAAATAATTTGTTCAAGAAAAAATTAATTGAATCTTATCAATTATCCATTATCATCTTTGTCAAATAAACATATTTTAATATTTTATACATACATTTTATGCATTAACATGTAAGATTAAGATATTGTGAATATCTAAGAAAATATCGTGTAAACTATACTTTATACATGATTCCATAGAGCTTTTAATTGCTCATAAAAGCACAACAAAAAGCTTCTCCGAAGAGCGTTCATGCTCGAAAGAAAAAGAAGAACAAGAAGAAACAGCAGCAACCGAAAAGGTCTACGTCAAGTAGCTTGGATTCGTATCTGAGCTTCGCCAGTAACTCCAGACCAAATTCCGGATCATTAATCAGTAGTAGTATGGATATGAGAGTTTCAACTCTGGTCCTCCGAGGGGGGAGCGGGGCGCGGGGGTTCTCGGAGCGCGCGGGGGTATGACGTCACAGGAGTGGTGGGGATGACGCCACAGGATTGAAAGCGCTTTTATGACCGTCATAAAATTTTTTGTAGGTAGACCCAAGTTTGAGATACCTACCTTTGTATTGTATTTTAATAATATGAACAAGGATAAAACTATCTTTTCAAAATTTTTTCGAGCGCCGATCTCGGGCTGCTAAAATTTATAATGTTAAATTTATAATGTTATAAAATAATATTCTTTTTCTCGATAATGCACGTGTAATGGGAATTTTTTGAATGCGTTTCTGTATTTCTGAAAAAATTATCTTTTTTTATCAGCGCCGATCTCGGGCTGCTAAAATTTATAATGTTAAATTTATAATGTTATGAAATAATATTCTTTTTTTTGAGAGTGCACATGTGATAGGAATTTTTGCGACGCATAAAGCTTCATTCTTTCACTCACCAGCTTCAGTTTGTTACAAGTTGTGTGAGAGAGAAAATCAATATGGATTGAATACAGAAAATCAATATGGATCGAATACAGAAGTGTATTCCTCAGAAATCGGGCAAGGGCGAGGGATACAAAACATACTTGATACCACCGAGTCAATCATCGTCGCGAGTACGTGAGTGTATTCCTCAGAAATCAGACAAGGACGAGAAGTACCAACCCTTAATATCGCCGAGTCAATCATCGTCGCGACCATGGGAGAAAATGAAAGATTTTATTCATCGAAAATCGGACAAGGGCGATGGGTACAAACCCGCGATACCGCCGAGTCAATCGTCGCGACCGTGGGAGAAAATGAAAGATTATGTTCATAAGAAATCGGTCGAACGCCAAGGGTACCGTCTTCTAACATCGCCAAATTCATCACCGTCGAAGAAGAAATATAGTAAATAAAATTTTCGAGATCTAAGCCATCATCATCAAAGTAATAAGGTATGTATCCTTTTTTTACGAACGCGTTTTATCGAATGCAATGAATATTCGGAAATTTTTAAAGTATTTTTTTTTTATTTTAGAAAGCGCTGCCGCCGACCTTAGCTCGAACATCGGCAAGCACTACCTCGCGCAATCTATTACTGATGCTTCAATATTCTTTTAATTTATTTTAAATGTAAAAAATTGTGAAAGGAATAAAAAACTAATTATTTTACATTTATAAACGATACATTATTTTGAAACCGGATGTACGGGGGTACTCCATGGACACGGGCAGGGGGGGGGCATACAACTACGGAGAGGGAATCTGTGGTGGAGGGGATGTGTATTAGAGACCCTACGGCTGTGGATCCTACGACTGCGTGAAGGATTTCTTCTCGCCCCCACCCGCTTCCCATCTTCTCTCGCTCCATCGCTCCCGTTCCCCCATGCATCTCGCGTACCTATCCACTCGCTCTTTATACGCTTTTTTTTATTTTTTCTTATTTTATTCTTTTATTATTTTCTTATTTTTATTATTTTTTCTTATTCTTATTCTTATTATTTTATTATTTCTTATTATTCTAAAATAGGAAAGGGAAGGGAGGGATAAAAATTAACGATATCACGTTTCAGATTTTCATTTAAACATTTTATTTATAATTTTCACATACGTTTATACATATTTTTTCTTACGTACTAAAAACTAAAGCTAACAGCTCGCAATCGATGAGCTGATGCTTATCGAAAGCATCGCTGACGCGAATCATGTTTGATACCTCTTTAGGATCCGTCGCAGTGGACGCGATATGCGAGAATTGTGTAAACTTTACATCAACCGAACCAACATTTTGAAATAACTGCTCAAATGCTAAATAGATGCACCGATCCAGATTAAACATGGAGAACAATGTCGATTCGGTCATCGTCAAACGTACGTTCAAAGATTCGAGACGTACGAGCTTAACATTATTAATCTCGCAAGTGCTGATCGTTAGCGGTCCGATGCTCATAGAACTGCTAGTATCCTTATCGTTCCGAAGGAATTTTTGAATGTTCCATCGCTGCTCGTAGAATTTTCTCCACGTTTCGAGAGACAGAATCATCTCGTTTCCACGATTATCTCCCACGACGATCTCCACATAGCTCGGTGGGCCCACATTGATGCCAATTTCGAGGAATTTGTATCCCGTGGCTGTTAGCGCGTATTGTCTACTCAGTACACGAACCGCACGACGCTCCAACGAAATGCTGTAGAAAAATAATGAAATTAGTTTCAAAATAATATAATTTACAATATATAAAATAAGAAGCTCTATACTTACTTGTTAGATTTTTTCTTCTCACACGATAAAGTTTCATCATCCTGAATCGGCACGTAATAGTTCATCGCGCGATTGCCGATGTTCTCTTCGACGGAGTACATTTTTCTCGGTTACAAGAAGTGATCCGTTGATACATGCGGTTGATGCAACACTGATTGCGTAAAATTATCTGCGTAAATTGCATACGTGACAATAGTCGACATTTTGAAAGAATAAGGGAGGGGATTAATGTTTTAAGCGCGATCTGGAGGAGGAGATATGTTTATAGAAACGTGTCAAAACCTGAAAAGACGTCTAGAGAAACGTCTCACATACATCTAACATACATCTCACATACATCTCACATACATCTCACATACATCTCACATACATCTCACATACGTCTCACATACATCTCACATATATCTCACATACATCTCGCATACATCGAGAAACATCTCACATACGTCTCGCATACATCGAGAAACATCTCATACGTCTCACATACATCTCACATACATCTAACATACATCTCACATACATCTCACATACGTCTCGCATACATCGAGAAACATCTCACATACATCTCACATACATCTAGCATACATTTCACATACCTCGAGAAACATCTCACATACGTCTCACATACATCTTACATACATCTCACATACGTCTCACATACATCGAGAAACATCTCACATACATCTAACATACATCGAGAAACATCGAGTAATTATTAACAGAATATTGAGAAACGTCAATCAAGCAAATTAGCAAAACATGAAATAACGTGATTTTACTTTAATAAAACGTGAATTAATATAAAGAACGTAAATGTTGTATGCGTAATGGGGGAGGAAGGAATAAAATAATCGACAATACATATATGTGTAAATAATATGCGTTTATTTTTTATGGTTATGTCACCAATTAAATAGCTTGAATACATTTTGCATTGCACAATTGGATACATGTTTATGGCAACGTAAAGTATGTGCAGCGTCCATCTTTTTCAACGATTCCACGTCTTCGTAGTGCTCGTCGAGGCTCTCGATGTAGACATCGTCTCTCGCATCGTCTAGGAGCAAATCCCGCAGCCATTCTCGTTTCTCAAGTCCCTTTACGTATACGATGGGTGAGTTTTCGCTCTCCGTCACATCCCGCAACGCCTTTGTAATCATGTCTCTAGCCGTGAAGTACGAAATCGTTCCGTCATCATCGCGCCAATGCAATCCGTGATGTTTCACCTCCAACCAGGATACGTGTTTTCTATCCGCTTTGCTGAGAAAATGCCATGGCTCGGAGCTTCCAAATATATAATGAGTGAGAATATATCCATCTCTGAGAGCGGCAAATTCTTTCACGACGAAAGAGTTTCTCCCGACGACGAAACCTTGCAGATCCACAAACGTTGGTGTTGACATGGTTGCAGACATGACTGATTTATGTCGAGGAGCGGGAAGTTGTAGATTTTATATCACTCCCCTCTCCAACGTCGTATTTAGGTGATTTTGCGAACAATGTTGGTCAATGGGTTGTACTGAACTACGCGATCGTGCAAGATGAGGCAATAGGCAGTAGTACTTGCAGGTATATTTTCACTGCAATCGAATTCTATGCGTACATCCACAGTGGCGCTCTTGATCGATTCGTTCTGTCGCGAGCAATCAATGACCACAAATGGTCTTTTCGTTAAAAATGTGCCTAGGGTGAAAAGCACTTCTTGGCTCTCGGATCCATAATAAGAATTACGAAAACGTGAATACATGTCATAAAGCAGAGCGTATCTTTTTTTCTTAAAATCTAGATTCAGATTATCATATGGATAATAATCAGAATTTAGATAGAGTTTTACGTTGGTCAGGTTACAGTGGTCGAATACGCTAGCATCTTGAGACATGGTATTCTTTCGGCCAGTCTGCAGAGCGAAGACAACGTATCGCGATTTTTTCAATTGAGTCGCAGTTTTGACGGCCCATGAATGCTTGGTTGTGCTCTGCAGTAGCGGAAACTCGTACAGATCCCACGAGCGAAAACACATGTTGAAGTATCGCCCGCTTTCCAAAGCCCGTAGCATGGACAATTTATTGACTTCATTTAACATAACGTGAGGCATTCGCCACTGTACTTTGAATAATTCGATTTCTGGCTCCGTCGTCGAATCTCCCATGAGGCAATTGTTGTCATTGCGCGATCGTATTAGAATCAATTCGTGATGAGCGTTGATAACCACATGTTTGTAATCCTCACAAAATCCCAGCAACATGTAGAGCGGTACGCAAAAATTAAAGTTTCCTTCCGGCATGCTGGATCCAACGTCCCATCCAGCATTTATCAGGATCAATGATTTGTCGTACGTTAGCGACACATAGTTCTTGAGCGTGCTGGCTATTCCAACATTTCTGCTGCGATCAATCTCCACACCATTGAGTTCGTATCGAATTTCGTCAAACATAAATGCTACGCAATTATTTGTAAGAACATTCGCCGCCGACGTAGCCGCCGACGTGGCCGCCGCATCATTGTTCTTCTTCTTCTTCAATATTCCTTCGATGTATAGAAAACTTTCGCACGGCAACGTGTACAGATCCTGTTGTTGTATGGGTATCCTTATCTCGTCGTTGTATCCGAACGTTGTATTAGCGTACGGGTTGTACGTGTGAGTCTCGATCTTGATAATGCGATCATCAAAGATCGGTTCACCCTCGATGTTCAAGATGTCAACCATTTTAGATGTTTCGCACGGCGAATCCCAAAGATTTTAAAAATTCAACGTTCGACGCGTTGAGTTTCTTTTTCTCGCTACAACCGGATGATCGGATATTGCCAAATGTCGATGTCGTTGTTCTCGTGACGATCGCGTTAGCTCTGACGTTCTTTGCGTTTGATTCGTTCAACACGAGCATCTCACGCCCGGGTTATCGCTGTCGCCGTCGCACGTGCAGTCTGACAGTAATCTCCTCTCCTCGAAAATCGAGCAGTCGACCGTTTTGATCGACGACGCGTTAGATCCGTAATGCTCCGTACGATGATAGGCAGATAAATGATCTGCGCCGGCGTTTCCGATATCTTATATCCTAGTGGCACGGTGAAAATTCATGTATCGTGTGCACGCGCTTGCTGTTGCTGTACGCGCCCGTGGTCACGTTGCATTCTATGCGGATAATGTTCACATTCATAATGTTAATCGGCATGTCCTACTCGTACCATTATGCGGCTGCAATATACGATTCGACGAAAATCCCAGCAGCGATCCTATGTTGTTGGGCTTGTTAAAGTTTACTCTAAAAGCACATTTTATCTCGCTCCTCATCGTATTGTAATTTGCGCGCATCACTATCGGATATTCTCCATCCTCGTAATCGTTGTGCGTTTCAACATGTTCATCGTGTTTCGACAAAATTGCGCATTTCAGAAACTTGTTTATGTCACGCAGTTCATATGATCCCTCGGGAATTGTAATTTCCACATCATCTTTGTGAAAGTAAAATTTATTGTTCGAGGCATTCACATTCGCTATCGTATGATAAGTCTCAAAGTCCATTAGACCGAGCTCGTAATCGTCATCGCTCAAATCTATGGCTGGAGAGTAGTTTACCGCGAGAACGTTGCTCTTGCCGCTCAGCGTGAATGTCAACGACATGATGGAAAAACTGCTTAGCGTACACTGAGTCCTCGCAACGGCTCGTCAGGCTTTAAATTCGCACGCGTCCACCGTTTGGAGAAACCGCAGGCACATCTGGCCGCAGATGCTCTGATCATAGGTTTGATAGGACGTTCGATTGTATTCTATCACGCAGTTCTCGAAATAACGCACCAGTTCTCTTGGCGGCCGAAGATTACCAAAACTGTCGAAATATACCACGCGATCTCTCCTCTTTGCATACGCCACCCAATGAGTGCCGGGGCCCGTTGCGTTGTCCAGATTCACAATACCGCTCTCGTTTCGACGTGCACCGCTTATCGGTAATGAATCACGCATGAAAACGCCTCTAAAGTACGGTACGCACATACACCTCGCCAATTGATCCAACTGTACGTTTGTCGTTATACCCGCAGGTATTTTTAACGTCTCTTCGAATTTTTTTTTTTTCTTCTCTTTACAACGCCTTGTCCGCGTTTGTATGGAGCGAGATAGAGTCCACGACCCTCCACCGCGCGATTATGACGCTGCAGCTCCTCGAGTTGGCGTCGCGCGGCTTTGCTGTCGTTCACCGCCTTTGCCACACCGGCCGCTCCACCGATCAGAGATCCAAGCGCACCCAACATTGGCAGAATCGGAAGTATACCGCCGCGTTTCGCTACCGGAAGTATCCGTTTTTTCTTCGCCGTTGTCTTCTTCTTCTTCTTCGTCTTCGTACCCATACCGATCTTCATCTTGGCTTTCATCGCTGCCCAGATAGTAGCGGCGGCAGCTCTCTCACCCAGAGTAGAATCTCTCGCGACGATGCGTTTTCGCGCTTTCTCGGCGAGTATTTTGTCCGCCGCGTGTCTCTCGGTAAGATCGTTGCTCCGAGAATACGCTATGTCATGCTCGCGGCACTCCGCGTCCAGTGGATTTATTCCTCGATCACCTCTCGCCAAACGTTTCTCCAAGTGAGTTCCCGGACCGCAAAACTGATAGCCGGGGAGATGTAATTCAAAGGGAAGCGCGTTTATCGCACTATTGAGCAAACTGCCACCGCTTTTTACCGATTGGCTAGACGTCGTTGCAACTGACATTCGCGGCAATCCTTAATCAGCGGCGCCGGACCATCGATATGCGTTCGCTGAGACGGTAAATTATAATGTTACAGGCAACGATGATACTCTTGAACTTCCGAATCAGCCTTAATATGATCTGGAAGTCTATCCCACACATAATCTATGCAATTATAAAACTGCCGTAACAGAACAATCTTTGGTACATAGTTCAATTGTTCAGCGGTTAAATCGCATATGTCACTGTTATCTGACAAAAGCAAAAACATTTCTGAGCGATTTACGATTCCGCGAGACTATAAATAGGCGCGTTCGATTCCGTTCTCTACACAAAAGTGTAAAGAGAAATGAAATTCGTGCGGCAACCGCTGACGATACGCGTCACAAACTACGACGATAGATTGCGGACAATGGGGGACAGAGCAGAGGTGCGAAAGCACGGCGCGATGCTGCCGACCACTGTACGCGCGATCATCTGCGGCCCCTCGAATTGCGATAAAACCAACGTTTTGATAAGTTTGTAGGAAAGTCCGCACGGCGTGCGTTTCGAGAACGTGTATGTGTACTCAAAGTCGCTGCAGCAGCCAAAGTATCAATATCTGGAGAAGCTACTGACATCGATCGATGAAATTGGCTATTTTACATTCTCCAATAATAGTGACGTCATCCCGCCGAGCGATGCGCGTCCAAACTCGATTTTTGTTTTCGATGACGTTGCGTGCGACAAACAAGATACGGTGAGAGAATACTTCTCGATGGATCGGCACTCGAACGTCGACTGTTTCTACCTCTGTCAGACGTATGCGAGAATACCGAAACATCTAATACGCGACAACGCGAACCTGCTGATCCTGTTCAAACAGGATGCCACTAATTTGAAACATGTTTACAACGATCACGTAAACACCGACATGTCGTACGGGGATTTCTGCGCGTTTTGTAACGATTGTTGGCAGCGTGAGTACGAATTCGTAGTGATAGACAAGGACAGTTCGCTTACGAATGGGCGATATCGAAAAGGATTTAACATGTTTGCGATACCACAACACAATTAGTCGTCGATACTCCATCGAGGCAAACGCGAACGATCTGTCGACATGGCGGGGAACAAATTCGTGAACGTGAAAAGATCGCGAGAGAGATTTAGAAGATGAGTGAATCGATTCGCAAGAAACATCGCGCTTTGAAGACTGGTAAGATCGAGGATGATATCGCGGTGAAGACGCACTTCAAGCCTATTATCGAACCGCTGCAAAAGATGGTTGAAAATTCTGGCATGCGCACGATAAAGGAAGAACCGCGTGACGATGACGACAGCGACGGCGACGTAGAAGACGAAACGTTATTTGCCCAGAAGCATGAGGAGGAGGATGCGACATTGAGTAAGACAAAGAGAAAACGATCGTTGGTTCACGCATCGACACCGTACAAAACATATCGATTTGCGCCTCCGCTGAACGTATCACCAATACCGACCGCGACGGCAACAATCGTACAATCGCCCGAATTGCTCGCGAGCGAGAATCTTTTCGAGCGAACGGACGACTCGCTCAACAAGACCTCTTTTCAAAAGCAACTGGAAACGGCAGAAGGTCGAGAAACGTTGCTTGGTAACCTGGGTCCGTTAAGTCGAAGGTACATCGAAGACGTTTTGAGCGACGATCGAATAAGCAGTTTAGATAATGTATACGGCGTTCGTCTGAGCAGTGATGGAGCAATGATGCTCGGTGATAAACGCATTGACGTGGACAACGCTGACAACATAATTATCGATGGCGTGCGATTCGTCGGTACGCCTGGTCTTAAGAAATTGCCTGCTAACAGCGCCTATACAGAGAAAGATAAGCTAAACTACAAGAATATACTGCTGTTGACGAACGCGCATAGACTCAATTATAATGCGTTTAATCGCATATCGGGCAACAGAGGATACAAGTACAAATATATAATCGCGCCGTTACTATCGATCGAATCCAAGAGCAAATCTGGAGAAGGATTGCCTCATGCTATGACGCTGAACGACAATGCGATTGATTACGTGCACTGGGACGATCCCAACGAGCTGGTGGATCGTCTACGTTTGCTCGACGCTTCGCGCCAAGCCGGTCATAACGCTCACGACAACGAGATGCTGTCAATCATCGAGGAACTTCGCGAAGCTGGTATTATTATAAATTAACCGGAGTATCCTCGAAACGAATCAGTCGATTGGCGTCACTTACATCGAAAAATGCCTGTCAATAAATTCGGTCTATTTGAACGGAGAAATGACTCGATCAGCGGCTGGAGCGAACTAGTGAGAAGTTACGTGCGTGATACTGCACTGTGCCGTGTCGGTGTGGAATTTGACGCAAAGTCGTGCAAGATTCGTCGTGTAGCGCAACCTGAGGATAATGATGACGCGGCTAACAAACTATATGTGGAACAGTGCGTTAAAATTTTGAGTGACCAACAACGGGAATTTGTCGAGAGGCTGACAGCGTTCGAGAGGGATGTGCATGCGTTACAGGCCGCGATAAGCGAGCTTCGACGCGACGCTACCACCGAGTCAGAAACGGTGGCGAACGGAGAGGATAAGAAAGCAGTTTAAAAAGTTAAATCTTCATACTATTACCAGTCAATGATCGCATCGCCGAAACATGAGATCTGAAGATGAAAATATCGTCAGTTCCGAGAGACGGCGACTCGTCGAGGAACTGCATGCCCCGGCTAGAAGAAATTTTCCACGAAGACGTGTTATAGTTAGAGGATACGACGATCTGTGGCAAGCTGATATCGTCGAGATGCAGCCGTACTCGCGTTTCAACGGAGGCTATCACTACATACTTACCGTCATCGATGTGTTGAGTAAATACGCGTGGGCCGTGCCGCTCAAGAGCAAAAGTGGAAGCGAGACAGCCAAAGCTATCGCCGAGATAATTCGAGAGAGCGAGAGACATCCGAAAAATTTACAGACAGACAATGGAAAGGAGTTTTACAACGCCGACGTGCAACGACTTGTGAAGAAACACGCCATAAATCATTATTCCACATATTCGGTGTTGAAGGCATCGGTTGTCGAGGGATTCAATCGCACGCTCAAGAACGATATGTGGAAGATGTTTACACTCAATGGAAACTACAAATGGATCAACGCGTTGCCGCGTCTCGTCTCAGAATACAATTCGCGAAAACATCGAACGATCGGCATGCGACCCGCCGATGTTACGCCCGCGATCGCCGAAAGACTCTTAGTTACGGTATACAGCGTGATAAAGATTGCGGGACCGGCAAAGTTCAAAGTAGGCGATTTGGTGCGCGTGAGCAAACACAAGACCGTCTTCGAGAAGGGTTACACGCCAAATTGGACCACCGAGGTGTTTAAAATCATTAAAGTACAGCGTACTAATCCCGTGACGTATCTACTCGAGGACTATTGTGGAAAATCTATCGCGGGAGCGTTCTACGAATATGAATTGCATCGCGCGACCGATCCCGACGTGTATCTTGTGGAGAAGGTACTGCGCAGAAGAGGTGACAAGGTTTACGTGAAATGGCTGGGATTTGATGAGTCGCACAATTCATGGATATACAAGGACAATGTGGTTTAATTTGCATACAAAAAAAAAGTTTATTCATTTCAAACATGTATAAAAAGATGAATACACACACACACATTATAAAAAAAAAACATAGTATAAAAAAGATGAGTACATTATGAGATACACACAACACACATAATATAAAAAAAAAAGATGAATACACACACATTATAAAAAGAATACATATAATATAAAAAAGATGAATACACATACAGTATAAAAATGTAAAATATATGAGATACGATATGAAATATATGAGATACGCAAGGACAAAGAATCTTTTATTAATATACCTTTTTCAGTAATACATAGTATAATATTACATTTACAGAGGTATTCGATAATGTCCCCATGGTAGAGTTTCGGTAGAATCGGGCTTAATGTATCGCTTGTCGTCATACGGACTCAGAGCGATTTTCTTTTCGGACACTGTATACACTTCATGCAGCTTGGATCTTATGCAAGTCTGTTGTCGCGTCATTTCAATTTCCTTTTTCAAACATTGCGTGTAATCGTCGAACGTTATCGTTCGTGCTACAACGTTACTTTTGACGCCTTTTGCTTTTTTAGTGTCCCTCTTACCATCTACTCTTAATGCATACATCTTCGCTCTGAGCCCGACGAATTCCGTCATTATAGCGCCGTTATTCTCATCCTTCATTAATCCCGGCACCTTCTTGTTCGCGAGCGGAATACCGTACGCGTTGTCGATCGGATAATCGCTCGTGTCAAATCTATGAATGTCGCGTTTCATCGTCTCATACACGTCATCGCACTTAATGTGGTATATGAGACTGTCAGTGTCGGTGTACGTGATCTTACATCTGTCGCGATATAAAGGTAACATGTACTCGTGATGAAAATCGTACAAACAGACCTTTGATATGTCGAGGATGCACATACCTACATAGATCGGTTTGTCGAATACCACCTCGAGTTTTCGAAGTTCTACAGCGGCTAGATTTTCGGAAAAAATGCTTCGACTGTGGAAATTCGGTTTCGCGATCAGAGCTTCCACGCCGTAGCGTCCTTCCCATTTAGTTAATAATTTCACGTCGACATGATTACGAACATTTTCCATGGTTTTACCGAATATGGCATTGTTCATTAATTTATACAAGTTTTTTTCGAAATCATTTTTTGCGAGTGTTCTAAATTTCGTATTCAATTCGATGTATTTACGAAGCCATGTGGATTGTGCGAATTGTAGCACGCGATGAATTTTTGTAACGCGAAGACCGTGACGCGTGCATTGCTGCAGGTTACGATAGTGGATGACATAACGCTTCTTGTCGTATAACGTTGCAAGTAGCTTATCTTGCCGCTTGCCGGGCGGCTTATCGCGCGTCGGACAGAACGGTAGGTCAGTATGCGCGTCATGAAGATGTTGCGGGTACTCAAGATCGACCTCGAGAATGTAACCTGTGAGCGAATCCGAAGCAATCGCGCTGTAATCAAAGTCCGCGGCATCGTCGACCCATCGAAATTCGGCGTACGGCAACGGCTGACACATTGCCCACCCATACAAATTATTTACATCGAAATACATTAAATATGAGGAAGGTTTTGATGGGTCGTACGACTGCATGTACTTGTTGTTGGCTTGCGCATATCTGCTGGAGCATTGACTCAGACCGCCGCGTATACCGCGCTCAACAAACATAACCATATCAATGTCTGTGAGCAGTTCGAATTTGACGCGTGTATGTTTCAATCGCGTCCCATGTAAAACCTGGTAAGGTGTAGTAATACGCGGGATCGAGACCATAACTCGTGACGCAACTATCACGAAAATTTTCAAATATATCAGCCAACAACAAGACATCGGTTTTCAAATATAAATCGCTATACTCGCCCAGGGTTCGAATGGAAAACCGTTTCCAGACGTTCGCGGCGTGCGCGTAATCACCGTTCGAACTGTTGACGCGAAAAGGCGTTTTTCCATATGAATACGTGGATTGCGTCGAAAAGTTGGAGGACACGTGTCTACTGCCGCGCGAATCATTTTACAGCTCGTTGACCGGCGACACCGTCGGATACAGTGTCGCCGGTCAACGAGCTGTAAAATGATTCGCGCGGCAGTAGACACGTGTCCTCCAACTTTTCGACGCAATCCACGTATTCATATGGAAAAACGCCTTTTCGCGTCAACAGTTCGAAATCTTCGTTTGATAGATTTGTGAAATTTGAACGTAGAATTTTTAATTTATCCCGGCTGAGAAATGATACCAATTTTTCAAGACTTGTGGTGAGAAATTTATATGAATCGATAAACCTTAATTTTATATGATTTCGCGATTTTGACCTGTCGGCTGTGTCTTCAACATGTTTTGTAAAAGATATATATTTTTCTTTCGTTATAGGCAACAGATCAACATGCCCTTCATACGCTGTAGCAATTTCCTTTATAATAAAATGTGAGTCGTAGCCTGATAAATTATGGAAGACTATAGGGATGGTATACGAATCTTTATAATTCAGATTACAGCTCGAATGCGCGGGACCTCTGTATCGTCCGGTCAGGTGGCAATGATCGCGCACTCTTTCATCATCCGGCCCGAACGATTTCTCGCATATATGACAATATGTAGCATTACGATATGCTATCCATTGTTGCTTCGATAAGATCTCCATAGGGACATTCGCGGATAGAATACCTTTTACGCGATGTGCCAAACATTTTAATTCCTCTGCGAACCATGCAATGCAATTTTTATCGCGATAACACCGGTACGCGGATAACGATTCGTCAAACGAGCAACGCACGTAACATGCAATGCTAAATGCCTGATGGTGGTGTTGGTGCGCTGCCGATTGCACAATCGTTTATTTCCTGGCAGTCGATGCTGTGAGCCTCCAACTTGTCGCTTGAATGGAAGTAGTGCAAGCATCTGAAAAAAAATTTTTTATTTATATTATTCATTTATATTAATCATTTATATGCATATTGCTTAAACTTGTATACGTACCGATCGCAAAAGTATTTCTTGCCATTATGTTTGCTCACCTGCGAGCTCACGAGGCGGGATAGATTTTTTATCCACGTGAAATGTCCCACGTCGGCGTCGTCTCCTTGCATGTATAGTAGGTTTACGTGTCTCTCCCTCTTCTGATCGGTGAGGCGTATCGGCAGAATCACCTTTTCTTTTATCCCGTACACGTTGATTGAGATATTGTTGGAATTTTCAAACTTTTTTATTTGATTCAATGTCACAGGAAATTCAATCTTTCAGATTCAGTATCGTCGTATAATGAGGGTACGACAATTCTCGGTCAGCATTTCTTTCGGCTGGGTACAGTGCGGCTACCACTGACCACGCGAAACACGCATTGTCTTTAGACCGCACATTGATCACCGCTCCCTTAAATTTTATTTCTCGCGGTAATTCAATATAACACCCCGCGTGCAATGGGTTATATTTATTCACATTAATTGTGAGATTAAGAATTCGCGACAACGCCCAGCCACTGTCGCGTTCCTGGAATTCCTCGAGCGACGCCAGAGTACAGGCTTGATAACGCGCTGTTCGTACCACTCGCGCAAATCGGATGTATTAAAAAGTTCGCAGTTACGCGTATTAATACTTTTGTTTGCGCGTTTGTCACCAGTAACAAATTCCCTGTTGAAAATGGTATTTGCTTTAACGCTGTTGCGCACTCTTAAAATGTCTTGCACTTGCTCGAGCACTATTCCACCAGCGTCTTCCAAAAATTGACGCGGCTCGATATAATCTGAGTTAATCACCGCGCCAGTCAGAAGACGATTTTCAAACGCGGTATCGATTTCTCGCCAAACGAATCTCTCCACGCTACCGCTCGCATAATCGCCACCGAAATGTATAAAGCATCTTTCCAGTTGATTTTTTACACCCGCGAGTCGCGCGATGCTCGCCACCAAAGATTGTCTGTGTCCGATCGAGAGCCGCGGACGCTTGACCCGACTTTGTTCTTCGAGCCGTTCCAAGCATTCATCGCATCGCTGCACCCACGCGAAATAATCACTCAAGGTAGCGACTCGACTGGACTGCTCCAGCAGGTCGTGTTCGATTTGTTCCATATTTTACTATATCATATCACATTCCTCTCTAGAACACTTGCACGTAACTCGTTCACACGATATGCAGTAGCGTTCATCAGCTTGAATGTTATATTGATTCTCCCTTTGTTTGTTACGATCAACCCAGACACCTTTGTAATCGTCTATCAAGTCCCACTCTTTAAGGTAATCGTCGACACTCCACATTTTATCGTTTATATATTTCAAACAAATATTAAAACCCGAAAAACGAAAATTGTTTATTACTGTTAACTCGACGCATCTGTCGATACCTGCAGGAAACGTGATGTACTGAGCTTTACAACGTTTATTTTTTTCCAAGATTTCCTTAATGTATTTACGTTTTAATTTTTTGTCCGCTTCTTTATAGTGTGATGTATTACGAATTTTTTTCAGCTCCCATTTAAACATTAGTCGCTTCCTTGTGTATGCCCAGTCCGCAAATCGGAATGTGCGGCTCACACTTTCGATTTCAACTCCCTGTTTTATGAAGCGACCACTGGTTCCGCGAATACCAAGTTCTCGATCGCGTAAAAATTGCACCGGCGAGATCACACGCGTTTCGCTCTGTGATTCTCCTGCTTCAAGACCATCAAAAATGCCTTCCAAATATCGACGTTCATCCATAATTTCCTCACTTATGAATGTTTTTATTGTGCACACAATGGACACATGTTGCACTGGAATATCATAAACACTGGATTTCTGCAACCGGAGCAATACTTGCCATCTATGGCATCATATGGCAAAGTGACGTGTTTGCGTGTAACAGACATTAATTCGTCATTATCCTCATCATCTTGATTAATACTATTGGGCATACACTCTGAACATGCCACATAACTGTTGCCTATAATGTAGTAATAGTATATAGCGCACTGTTCGTTCTGCGCGAATATTTCAGATGCGAGCACTATTTTGTTAAGAAGGCTCTCACGCGGATCTTCGTCATCCAGATCTTCAATGTTCACATCCAGATCTTCAATATTCCATTCCGGATCTTCAATGTTTTCCCGCGGATTCTCAATATTTTCACGCGGATTGTCAATGTTTTCACGCGGATCCTCTTGATTTTCACGCGGATCCTTTTGATTTTCACTGTCACTGATATAATCACTGTCGTTAAACACTTCGTCCTCTAATTCAAGTTCCATTAATTCATTGTCGTCGTTAAAATTATTCACATTAGCCATTATTCAAAGCACAGACACTCGTCGCAATTTCCAAGAACTTACTGTGATCCTACACCCTTGCAGACCGATTTTATATTTTCTCTCTTTTCCAACTTAAATATTTTCAAAATTATTGGTCCTTGAATCTATTTATTACACTAGCAGCCTGAGAACGGCGCTGGAAAAAAGGGTATCTTTAGAAATACAGAAACGCATTCAAAAATTCCAATCGCATGTGCACTCTTGAAAAACGAATATACTTTCATAACATTATAAATTTTAGAAGCCCGAGATCGGCGCTGATAAAAAAGATAATTCTTTCAGAAATACAGAAACGCATTCAAAAAATTCCTATCACATGTGCACTCTCGAAAAAAAAAGAATATTATTTTATAACATTATAAATTTAACATTATAAATTTTAACATTATAAATTTTAGCAGCCCGAGATCGGCGCTCGAAAAAATTTTGAAAAGATAATTTTATCCTTGTTGTGTATTGTTCATATTATTAAAATACAAGGGTAGGTATCTCAAATTTGGGTCTACCTACAAAAAATTTTATGACGGTCATAAAAGCGCTTTCAATCCTGTGGCGTCATCCCCACCACTCCTGTGACGTCATACCCCCGTGCGCTCCGAGAACCCCCGCGCCCCGCTCACCCCTCGGAGGACCTGAGTTGAAACTCTCATATCCATACTACTATCAGTTTTTCCGGTACTTTGATCTTAAGCCAATCATCATCGAAATCATCGGGCGATTTCTCTGACAAATCGGTGACCAAGTCAGAGGCCTCGACATTGAAGAGGAAGGCCATGGCCCGCTGAAAGTATCGATCAACGAGACGGCGTAACTGATTGAGAACCGCAACAAGAAGTAACAATGAGCAGTCTCATAGTGACAACGTCTGCTGAAGAGTAAATCAACCGATAATTCTGATTGTGCAATTATTCTGAATGTCAGGTTTCTATGTCCGATTAATTATGATAAATTCGAAACTATTACGATAATTAGCTAAACTTCGGCTGAGCTGCAATTTGAAATTATCTGAAGAGTAAGTTTTTTATCTATTCAGATTTATTATATATATTAAATTGCATTTTATCTTAAATATTTTCATATTTATAATTATTTATAAGGATAGAAGTCTATAGCTAAGTTTCTAATACGCTAATATTTGTCTAGAAAGAACGGCTTTATAAGTCAGTTAAAAAATTATTCAAAACTACTGCGATTTATTTCGGAAAGTTCAGTGTTATCGTGAATGACAGAAATACGTCTCGTAGAACTTAGGGAACAAACAACACTTTTTTTATGGAAAATTCGTATATTACCAATATATTATAAAGCGTAAAAATAACTTGACATATTAGCATATAAGTTATAATCACATTAACATATAAGTTATAATAACATTTTTATATCATATTATTTAGCACAAATAGCCATTTACAAATAGATAATGTCTATTTCTCTCTCTCTCTCTCTCTCTCTCTCTCTCTCTCTCTCTCTCTTTATTTTTCGTTTTTTTCTTCTCATTGAAGATGTTACATCATCATCCTTAATGCAATAAACAAATTTAAGTCGCAATCCCGAGATATTTACGTCTAAAGAAATAAATTTGTATTGGCAGTAAAACACTTTATTCTAATAAAAGGATAACAAAAGTTTGTAAAATTAACCACAATTATTTTTACTAATTAAAAATAGAATCGGTATTCACTTGTGAATCACTTCTTAGTGGTGAGTCCAGAGAGTCCAAAAAGACACCAAAATCGCCTATTTTCACAAGCATTAAAGATTTATGCTATTCCTACCGCTGCAATTTTACTGGTCCTGCCGATCTCTTGAAATCATTTTTATATATTGTACTTATCGAATGCTTCGCAAAATTTCTGATTCTCATCGTGATCTAAATTACCATGTTTGCGTCGTTATAGATCTCGAATATATATAAATTAAAAGTATCGACTTGTATTCCGGAATATTTTAATCATGCTTTATTCTGTTATCGTGTCGAGGATCCATTCCATATTGTAGGCGACTTTGGTATAGACTTCGGGGAAGCCTTCGGTGCCGCACTGTCTCAATCCATAGGTGAATATGCCATATTGGATGATGTGCACGAATCTGCCCATGTATATACCAGCCGTTTGCAGAGGCCCACCACTATCGTTTAAGCAGGAGTCCGTGTTCCATTGGCCACCGGCACACAACTGCTTGTACTAAATCTGCGAGATCGGACTATATACATTTTTACACTGCTCGTAGGCCACCAGCGGCAGTGTCGCATATAGAATAGACTTACTGTGCGGGCCCTTTTCCGTTGAACCCCAGCCGGACATTATGGCCTGTCAGTTACAGAAGAAATTTCGTAATAGAAGTAATCGGTCTTTACAAAATTCGAGAAATAAGTCTCTAAAAGTCAAAATGAAATTTTTTAGAAGCGGTTAGAGAATGTTTCTCTAAAATATTTGATTGATAAATCGAAGATAAAAAACATAATTATGTGAAATTTTTTAATTTGGGAGAGGATGAGAGAAAGACAGAGAATACAAGAATTGTTAATTAAAGATTGCTTTTGTTACGTCCAGACCTCCGAAATATGGAAAAGGAGGGAAGCGAAGGAAAGGTTTCCCGAGAGAGAGAAAGATGGAGGGGATGGAAGGACGGAACGGACTCCTTGTAATCTAACCCGTTTGTGCGGGCGAGTCGAGCACACGTTTTCAAGCCTCCGAATTTGGGTCAACGTCTGGGACAGACGCTATGACGCCAAAGTCAGAGGAATGTGCTCGTGGTCCCTATTTTGGATCAGAGAATTGAATCTCTTTTACCCGGGATGGGACCTCGTGCGATTCCCAGGCGAGGGAGCGGGAGAAGTAACGGGTGGTTAAAATGAAATTAGAGAAATTATATTTAACTTACATTTATTTCAAATGAAAAAAAGAAAAAAAAAAGAAAAGGGGAATTATAAATTTAAGTATAAGATTGAACTATGAACTTAACATAAGAGAGAAGAAAAGAAAAAAAATGATTATAAAATTAAACTAAAATATACATAGTTGATTAATAGATAGTTTATTAAGACTAATATAAAAGTGATATTCGTGTTTGCGAGCGAAGATTTATACATTATTTCGTATGTATGTGTGTGTGTGTGCGTGCGTGCGTGCGTGCGTGCGTGCGTGCGTGCGTGCGTGCGTGTGTGTGTGTACGTGGAGGGATTTAGATCTTCCGAGCGATCTTCCGAGGGGCCTCCTCCGTTTCGTCGGGTGGATCTTCCGCCGATGATTCGCGGTCCTCTTTTGCGTTCTTCGTGTTCGTCGGCCTCTTCGATGACGCCGCGGTCTCGCGTTCGTCGGGCTCTTCGATGACGCTGCGGTCTCGCGTTCATCGGGCTCTTCGATGACGCCGCGGTCTTCGCGTTCGTCGGGCTCTTCGATGACGCCGCGCTCTTCGCGTTCGTCGGGTTCTTCGTCCTCGTCGGAAGGAGGAGAAGGGGAGTAGGAAGGGGCCCACTCGTCGTCCGAAAAATCGAACGGGTGGTGATTCGGGGAATCCGAAGGAGGAGTCGGCGGAGGGGTAGGCGGAAGCACGGTCCAGAAGGGACTGTGGCGACCGAAAGGGTTGAAATCAAAACGCGGGAATAACTCGGCGGCTTCAAGACCGTCGATCTCGTTTAACAAGAAGTTTAAGTCGCGGTCGAATTCCCCGTCGATCTCGCGGTGTTCCTCGCGATTATTCACTAGATAGGAGAGAAAACAAACCGAGGTTCCGATATTGCGTCTGACACGTACGCGGATTCTGAATTCTCATAAAAGAAAGGCTTGGACTTACTATTGCTGTTGTTAGGTAGACGTTAGCGTTGGTCGGCGGGGCCCTTGAAAGGTCGGTTTGGGTCGGGCGGTGCACGGACTGGTGGACGTGGGCCAATGCTCGGCGGTTTTGCTGCACTCGCGAATACCAAGTATAACGCCCGCACAACCGATTTTGAACTAGAGACTGGGCTGCTTATTAGACGGAGTTGGCAAAAACTGCCGATTGGACTGGGTATTAAATGAAAGAAAAACTGACTGACTGACTGACTGACACTGTTGATAAGGCACCGTATTAGACAAAAAAAACTGACGAAGACTTGGTAGAAAAAAAACTGACTGCGGCCCTCGGAAGCGCGGGTTTTTATATGAAAAATTTAAAGGGTGGGTGTGTTTAAACGACGAACTTGAGTTTTTGATTCGTCGAGCGCTTTTTGGTTTCTTAATGCTAATTGGAGAAACGGCCATATAATTCGGCTCCGAGTTTCTCATAGGCTGTTTAATCGTAAATGTCTTTGTGATTTACGATTAAACTAAGTCGCGTTTTTCTTAAAAATTTAAACTAAGCGTGGGACGATTCCTCCGTGGTTCAAGTGATTTTCTTGCGACAGGTTGGCGCTATTAGAGCAATTACTGTCGCGTGAACTCATAATTTTTCACGCGTCGGCTCTGTACCTCACTCGGTTTTCGGAGAAATCGTGGTTAATTATGGCTATTTTCCATTACGGAGGACCGGCGTCTGTCAACAGCGCACGTGCACGTCGTCCCTTCTGTTGCTTTTAACTCTTTTACTTTAATTTTATGGTTTTTAATATTTTTTAAGAGAGATGAGTGGGTGCACGTGTGGGTCGCTTATTGTCAGTCGCCCCCCTCTTTTGGATCTTAAAGGGTAAAGTTTATTTCCCCCTCTTTATCCGAATGGGAGAAATCGTGGAGTCTACTGGACGTAACACTTTTTTGAGTTATCGTAATTAAGAGCAGATTTGAATACTTTTAAATAAAATCAATATAATTCATAAATCTGTTACGTCCAGACCCCGGAATTTATAGAGATGAAGAGAAGCGAAGGAAAGGCTTCCCAGGAAGGGAGAGATGGAGGGGATGGAAGGACGGAACGGACTCCTTGTAATCTCGCCCGTTTACACAAGCGAGTCGAGCACACGTGTTTAAAGTTCCGAATTTAGGTCAATGTCTGGGACAGACGCTATGACGCTAAAGTCGAAACAGTGCACTCGGGGTCCTTGTTTTGAGTAAGAGAATTTAATCTCTTTTACTCGGGATAGGACCTCGTGCGATTCTCAGGGAGGGAGAGCGGAGAGAAGTTAAGGGTGGTTTAAATAAACTGAAATGGAAATTACAATTAACTTACATTTATTTTAAAAAAGGAGAACAATGAAATTTGGTGCGTTATAAGGTAAAATATACATAATTAGTTAAGTAATAATGTATCAATATTAATAAAATAACAATGCTATTCATTTTTATATACATGGTGTTATCTGATTTTTACAATCTAGAGTTTGAGTATGTATGTGTGTTTGTGTATATACATATATATATATATATATATATATATATATATATATATATGTGTAAAGTGAGCGCTCACGCCCGGGAGGGATCAAGGAATTTCTTCGAGGAAAACCATGGACGGGAGAAACAAATTATAAAAGTGATGGACGGTTGAGATTCGCGGATCCGAATCAAAAGCGCTCGATCCACCTGATTGCCAGGAGAATCAAGGTTTTGAGACTCGGAACGGCGCGAGAGAAGGAGCTTAAGATTCGGAGATTCAAATCCGAATCAAGAGCGCTCGATCCATCTGGTTTCAGATCCAGAGAATCAAGGTTTCAAGACTCGGAAGGAATGAGAGATGGAATTCAAGTTTCGCGAATCTGAATCAAAAGCGCTCGATCTACCTGATTGCCAGGAGAATCAAGGTTTTAAGACTCAGTCGCGAGAGAGGGAATTTAAGAATCGCGGTAACCGATGAGGGGAGGTAGAATTCGCGGGACAGTTCGCGATGGGCAGAACGATTTAAAATAAAAAAAAAGGAAAAAGGAAGAAAATTGATGAGGACTCACTGTTGATGATTCTTTTGAAAGTGGTTGACTTTCTCAAGTCAGAGTCGAGCCGGCGCAGTGGGCAGTGGGCCAGTGATGCAGTGTTCAGCTGGCGGAACCGGGCCTCGTCTAAGCTCGAAGTGAACTAGCACTGACGGCACTGACTCAGACTTTTAACTCCGGGTTTAGTTAGGCGGGTGAACGCGCACAGAAGACTGTCCAGAAAAATAGGCATCATAGGCCCAAAATCGCGGGTTTTTATATCGAAAAAAGGTAGGAGGGTAGGATATTTGGAGATTGAATTTGGATTTGGATTGGTGTAGCGCTTTTCGCCCTTTTCCAATCCCGATTGAAAAATCGCTATATAATTTTGTGTATGTTTTCCTATAGGCAGTTTGGTCGTAAAATCTCCCTTTGTTTTATGACTCGATCAAGCTGCCCTTTTTTAAAAATTTAAACTAATACTTAAAAATCGTAAAACGATTCCTTCGGAGTTCAAGTGTCTTCCTGTCACGACAGTTCGGCGCGCGCGAGCGATAACGCTCGAGCGAACTCGTAAAATTCGTGTTTCCACTTGACAGAATGCACTTGACTCTCGGAGGATTCGCCGCTAAATACATAGCTTTGATTTTACGGAGGACCGTCGTCTATCGACGCCACACGTGCGAGTGATCCCTTTAATGGTTTTTTTGTTTTATGGTGTGGCCCTTTTTATTTGTTTAATTTTTATTATTTTTTTAAGAGATAAGGCTAATGGGTGCACGTGTGAGTCGCTCCGTCGCCAGTCCCCTTCCTTAGATCTTTTAACAAAGAACGTCTCGAACATTCTTTGTTTATTGTCCGAATGAGAGAAATCGGGGAGTCCAGTGGACGTAACAAATCTATTTGGCTGTTTCTTTCTTTATTACTTTCTGATTGGAAAGATTGAATTCAAAGAATGTGAATGATTGATCATTTTCTCACCCTTCTACGATTTAAATTCGTTGCAGAATCAAAGGGTAGACAAATGGGCCTGGCATTTCGGGAATTGAAGTCCATGGAACTATTCAATCTAATAAGCGCGATGTCATTTTGGAGCTTCTCTCTATTGTACTCCGGATGGAAGTGAACGGATTCCACGGCGAAATCCTGATACATTTCAGAACACGAGATCTCGAACTCCTTATTATCTATATCGCAATCACGATCCTTGCTTATACCGTATTGTCCTATTCTGACACCTGTTACTCTGAGACCTGGAAAATAATTCGGATTCGGATTACACACATATATTAATTTACATCAGTTACAAGAGAAGAATGAAACTTCATTAGGAACAATGTTCTTAATATCTTTTTTAGTCTTTATAACTTTATTTCTAAATTTAATCCTTGATTTCCTTTTCTATATTTAATTAGACTTTTCAATTTTGTTGTGTTTATGACTATATGAGTTTTCCTTACCTGCTGGAAGTAACGTAACGCAATGAGCAGCGGTAAGAACGTAGCGCGAGGAGATGATCGTGCCGCTGCAACGGAATTCTGGATTCGGTCTTCCGGCATCGTATGCGATTAATGCCATTCACAGATATTGGTAGAAGACATTGCTTAAGTTTGAGACATTATCAACGTTAAATTGTTCCTCCTTGGGGTGGCCGCACATCTCATGCTCTAACAGACGTAAATTCGGGTGATATATCATATTTGGTGGACCTGGATCAATTTCTGGGACCTCTGTCGTTTTCCTTATCGCTGGTGTTGTCTGTGATATTGTTTGTGGTATTGTCGGTGGTATTGCCCGCTGTGGAAATTAATATTTAATATGAGAAGAAATAAAAAAAAGGTAACACTTAAATTTAATTTTGCACAGAAGTGAAAATTTTACGAACAATTATGAACAATTTATAAAAGAATTTTATTATCTTTTATGTTAATGTAAAAGTAACATCTGCATGATTATTCAAATTATTACAAATGCTAACTAAATTGCAAATTAATATTAAAAATCTTTAAAAATGAAAGAATTGTGCATACAAATATTTTCATTGCTTTGTTCAGTAAGTACACATAACTTTAAAATTAAAGTAAAGGAATTTTGAGTAAAATCTCTAATTTTATCATTACCCAGTATAATAAAAAATTTTACGAATTTCAGATTTCAACGAATGAAACTTCAACTCATCCTGCTAGTACAACGAGATCGGGATAAAACGGAAAATGGAGATCATAGAAACCTGTTTCAATATTATTTCAGAAGAATTCTTAAACGCGCAGTTCGTAGCGACGGCGCATCCTTGTTACGTACACGAACGATAGCAACATATCCATTAATGTAAATAATTACAGTAATACATAATGTCGAAATGCATTTGATGTCCTTGACGAGAACCAATGATCAATTTGACAATAAAAATAAGGCTTTTAACATTTCAAGAATATATTTAAGAATTTAGCAATGAATTGGAAACAACGAGAGAAGGAGAGATTATTAATGCAGAGTTGCTCTAATAATTTATTCACGAAAGAAGTGTTTTTTTATAATTATAATTATTAATAAAAACCTTTCTTTGCTATCTAGCTTTTTTATTTTCTTTTAAAATTAGTCTTAAATAATATTAAAATTAATTCTTTTTTCGAATTAGAAATTATTAATTTTATTACATATTGTTTAACTTTCATCTATCACTGTATTTAATTTTAATAAATCAGTTTTAAATTAATATTTCTGTAAAATAAATTAATACATTTATAGATCAATTACCTCGTTGCAACAAACTTTCGGGTCGTTACCGTTAAAACCACATAGTGAGTTTCTGACAAATTGCAGCGTCTGCTCCGAAAGCGGACGAGTCAAATTTGATGAAATTTCTGGACAATTGCGAATGTTAATGCAATTAACACTTGTGTACATCTATTCTCTGTAACGATAAATCATTATTCAATTTAATCAATCGAAATTTCTTAACCAACAATTTTTTAAACATACAATTCCAATTTCATTGAAGTTTAGAATGAATCCAGCATATCGATTTTTAAATATAAATATACGGAAATCGTTTGGAATGTCTCAAATTTATCAAGGAAATTAAAATATTTATTTCTTTATTATATTATTAATTAATTGTCAGATGTGTGTAGTGTGTATGTGTGTTTTTATTATTTAAAACTTTGATACAAGAAAAGATGTGTCATTAAAACTGACGTCTTTTTCAGTTGAAAACTCATGTAAGGAAGAACTAACGTTAGAATTGACGTCTAATGAACTACTCACGTGCATCGACTGTTGTTAAAACGACAAAAAAGATGATAGTGCCAACGAACATCATGTTTATTTGTGGCATCAACAGGTAATTCTTCACCAATCAATCTGGAAATCGTTTTGTAGTTATTTATCTCCATTCTCTCTTTTGTCCCTCGCAAATCAGGGCAAGATGGCTTTATCCTGTTTCGCTTCTCTGCTTTTTACCGATTAACACGCTTCGGACAGAGAGCTCGCACTTCGTTGAGCAATATGGCAAATCCCACTCGCCTTTTGCATCGGTCTTTCGTGTTGAATACGCATTCAAGCCGAGATGAATCACCAATTAGATCCAGTATCAATCGGCTCTCCGCGAATCGCCGATCGACTAAGCTCTTTTATTACTTGCTGGGCCTATTAAATCTGTCTGGTGGGGATGATTGTCGATAATAAAGCTCATTTGAAGCAAACTTGAAAAATATTTTATCCAAGATATAAAGAAAAAAATATTAAATAAAAATCTTGTTTTTATAAATGCTGGCACCATGTAGTATATAAGGAATATGATTAACTAAATCTAAAAAACTAAATTAATTTTAATCCTTTGAGTGATCACAGACGACGAAATTACGTGACGTGATTAAATACAATGAGAGGAGATTAAGTAAAAAATAAAGGACAGATAGAAAAAGATAAAGAAAAATTATTGCGTGATTTTTCGAACTCATGCTTGCATAATTGGTTGGATATACGTTATTATCGAGAAGGTATAACAAGTTTTCGGTTTTGCTTTAATCACAGTCGCGATGATTATCAAGCGACACGCGGAGCGATTCATGATTTATGCGTCAGCGGATTCCCCATTTTTCTTCCTTCTCAAGCGATATCGTCCGTTTCGAGAGAGTGCTCGTGGCAGATTTATCTCCTATTTTCCTCATTACGTTTGTCAGCCCACGTTTTACGTGCTGCCACGGAGATGTGAAGTGATACGATCCGACTCATGGTTGCCTCGTCCTGCGATACCTCATTACCGCGTCACCCAAACACGTCTTCGCGCGGAAATTGTAAACGTGTTTCGAGACGTTTCTACAGAGAACTAGTGAGTCTTGTAAAGGTACGGCGAAGCCGTGGGAGCATGGCTTTAAGAATTAGTACGCTGAACATCCCGAACCGATTGTCACAGAATTAAACACCGCTGGAGATTTCGAACCCAGAAGCGCTTCAGAGTGATTTACTAAGTGTGGTGCGGGAATGAATAGAACTAAATTGTCAATAAGTATATAAGAATATGTAAACTAAAAAGCTATAACTAGTAAATAAATAAGAAAAAAGTGAACCAAAGAAAATTATGACTTAACAAGATACATCCATGACATCCATAAGATACAGTCTAACGGGCATTAAAAGAATTATAGTGTTCCATAAATACGTGAGATACCGACAGTAAAAGAAATACAATAAAGCAATAAATAAATACAATACGGAATATTAAAGTGAAGGTAGACAATCATACGTTAATTGCGTTAATTCCTATTAAAATTAGAAAAATTTCTATTAAAATTTAATGAAGTATTGATATTATATATGTTATTCGCTATATTATCGATTCGATGACTGTTAAATGATCAAGGTGCAAGATGAATATGTGCTTGTGGAATGCTTAAGATATTCTGATTCGCAGGTGCGCACGTCAATTCGCTCTGTGAAATCGTTCTCCTTTTAATAATAAGTGTAAACGCTTGAAAATGTGATTGGAAACGTGATTGAAATAAATTATCTATTTATTGTCTAGAGCCGATATCTTTTTTGACGAAAACTTAAAGTGTTCTTAGTTAAGATCCAGTAGTTGCCAAATTTGTGTGTTGCGCTATTAAAATTTATATTTTTATTATTTGCTTGTTTGGATAGCAATGTATCACATACATTTGCTGTCGTCCATATGCTACATCGTTTGTCACTATCATACCAAACTTTCTGTTTACTAATATGAATTATGATAAGTATTCCCCGTTTCACTTGAATTTTAATATGTATTTACATAATAATTTCTCTTTCCTGAACAGATTCCTAAACAGTATTAAAAGATTTTTTTATTTAAAGCTGATTGCTTAGTAAGATTATTAAACTTTAATTGAATTTACATTAATCAATCTTTTGAACCTAGATTAATTTGAAATATTCATACTAATTGAAAACTTAAATGAAGTTATAAAAGCGAAATTATTATCTGCGCTGATCTCTTCATGACATATAAGCGTTTGATCTTTCAAGGGTTATCGAGAAAAGAGTAAATATAATATTATTCAATAGTACATTTAATGCGTATTTAGTGCACAAATCAGTCCTTAATATTTCTTTATCATAAAAATTTCTGCATGTTAATAAAAATTAGTGTGATATGGCAAAATTTATTATTGCACAAGCAACTTACGATAATTCTGTTATTTAAAAAATAGATTTATACATTAAATCAGAGACACTGATCGATAGCGTTCTAATGTTTGAATTAAGGAGGTTCGGGGATATTACAAAAAATAAGTGAATGTTATAAAATTTTGAAATACGATTCTTAATAGCGTTACAAAACTCCATGTTTTTTTCAACTTTTTTTACCATCGTATTAATAATAACAAGAAATGCTAATTTTCATCAGAATATATAAGTAGACCATAGTAGCAGACAGATCGCATTCAAGCATTATAGACAACGATGACGATAAAAAAAATTGAAAAAGTTCATGGAGCTTTATAACGCTATTAAGAATCGTATTCCAAAATTTTATAACATTCACTCATTTTTTGTAATACCCCCGAACCTCATTAAATTATTTTACGTTACATGTTGAAAAATTCCAAAAAAATATAATATAAAAAGTTCGTAAAATATTAATAAAAAGAAAATGATTTCAGTTTAACAAAGTATAATTTTATTCATTAACTACTTTTGTTAATGAACACTCATTATGCTCGAATACTGAATTTATCATATGACAGCTGTGATGTTAGGGGTTTAAGCAGATAACGCACGCGCAGGGGTTTAAGTAGATAACTACCGAATCAGGCCGAAGCCCACTCATCGCATATGGAGATTCCAGATCGCGAGCCGGCCGGTGTGTCTGCACATGCTATATCCGTGCTTACTCGATTTGGCCCGTCGGCCCCACTCATATCTTCGCATGCATGTACATACCTATGGACGTGTATGTGCACCTTCATGTTCACGGATACCACAACAGTCTACTAAAAACAATTCGAACTTATCTGCGTATTTTATTAGTTTTCCTGGTTCAGATCGCAGATAACAGAAATTCTCTACAATTTTTTGCATACCAGATGTAATGCAGCAAAATAGTGTTAAAAAATTTTTATTTTGACGGACCAAGCTTCATTATTCTGCCGTTTTGTAAAGTAAAGAGATAATTAAAATCTACGGAAAGAATGTGAAAGAAGAAGTTTCAAACTTCAAAATGCTTTTTGGATTTTGTCTCTGCGATGATTCTTCGACGAGTTACAGCGGCGAAGTTGCATGCTAAAAATAGTCCAATTTTTTAGCGTGCAAAAAGTGTTCTCTATATTTTTTTGAGTAGCGTGTAATAACAATAAATTTATAACAGAGCATTACAAGATGGCTAAGATATGTATCTTGAACGCGTTGCTGCTGCAATTATTTTTCACATTAGTAAAAGGACAAAATTCTCCATGTTCAGACAGCTTCACATATATAAATAAACCTGGATCAAACGTAACGATAGAACAGATCGAAATTCGAAATCCATCAAAAAATAATTCTGAACTTCATTTAGCAGTGGTTTTAAGTATTACCAATTATCTGCCTGGGATAAATATCCTTTTTTTGTATTAGTATTAATAGAACTAAAAAAGTCTAAACACATAAATTATATTCTAAACACATAAAATATAATCGTTAATGCAGACAATTTCTAATAATTTCTAGTACATTAAAAATTCAACTATAGCCAGAAATTTTTTCCTTGAAGCAATGCTAAAAGAAAATTTGATTAAGTAAAATAAAAGGTAAAGGCGTTTTGTTTCTACGATTACTATCTCGGAGAAGAAAAATTTTTTACTTTTGAAAATAATCAAAATATAATTTTAAAAAATTGTTCTAAAAAATAGATTATTTATTGTATATGTTGAACTACAAATAATTTGTTCATATATTTAAATATTTGAAAAACGGGATTAAACATACAAGATCTGTAAATAAAGTAATGAGACTTTTTCGAAACTCGTCTTTATTTATAATATATCTACACGCACTCTGTCGCCTTTAAAATAATTCCCTTGAGAAGCCACGCAGCGATGGAGACGTTGTTTCCAGTCTTCATAACAATATTGGAAATGAGAAAGCGGGATGGCCTTCAGCTGGTTGGTTACAGCTGCTTTGATGTTTTCCATCGTCCCGTAGTGATGGCCTTTGAGGTGTGTTTTCATAATTCGAAAAAGAAGGAAGTCACAGAGACTCAAGTCAAACGAATACGCAGGCTGAGGAACGACAGGGATGTTTTTCCGTGCCAAAAACTCTACAATCGAAAGCGCTGTGTGACAAGGAACATTGTGATGCAATATCCAGGTGTTGTCTTGTCGCACGCGAGCGATCCGTTTTTGCAGCCGTTCAAAAATTTCACAGTAAAAATTTCTGTTGACCGTTTGCCTTTGAGGCACAAATTCTTTATGGAAATGCTCCTTGTCACACAGCGCTTTCGGTTATAGAGTTTTTGGCACGGAAAAACATCCCTGTCGTTCCTCAGCCTCCGTATTCGCCTGACTTGAGTCCCTGTGACTTCCTTCTTTTTCCAATTGTGAAAACACACTTCAAAGGCTACTACAGGACGATGGAAAACTTGAAAGCTATAACCAACCAACTGAAGGCCATCCCGTTTTCACAGTTTCAGCATTGTTATGAAGATTGGAAACAACGTCTCCATCCCTGCGTGATTTCCCAAGAGAACTATTTTGAAGGCAAGACAGAGTGCAAATTTAGATATATTATAAATAAAGGCGAGTTTCAAAAAAGTCTCATTACTTTATTTACAGACCTCGTACATTTTCTTGCGTTTTAAATAGTTAAAAATGATCATAAAATATTACAAAATTTTACTTTAAATTTTTATTTAACTTATTGGTAGCATCTTCTATAAATGGAAATAGTTTAATTATCGATGTGTTTCAGTGGGGGATATCCACTTCATTTCTCGGTAGAGTGGTCTTGACAAAATCTAAAGAGGATGCTGCTCGTGATATTCTAGAGGGCAAGTCTTTGTTATATCATGTTCATTTTAATATGCAAAATCCGCTTCCGACAGTGAATAAAATATCGTTAAACAATGATGAAATTTGTTCCGGCCCCAAAGGTAAGTATTTGTTTAAAAAGTAATATATAAATATCAGATGTTTAATGATGTAAGAGCAAAAATTACAAACTTCTGGTCTTTAAAGTTACAAATTAATTCTTATTTCGTATCTAATTATGCGTAATTTTCAAGTAAATTGGCAAAGATTAATTGAAAGATAAGAGGCTTACTAAAAAACTTTAAATTTTTTCTCTTTATAAAACAGGCGATTTGAATAACATTGTTACATTGTTACATTTTATTTCAGTATCAGGAAATGTAACTACTATCACATTGGAACATACTCTTAGTATTATTAGACCCCCACAACAAGTTCCACGACCATATCCACATCAAATCTCACGACTAGCCCCATCAGCACCCGTTGATAAGATTGAAAATTATAACGAATGCGGTATCAGCAACAGTAGTGGACGTCCTAATCTTTTGATCTCTTATGGAAAGAAAACATTGCCAGGCCAGTGGCCGTGGGTGGCGGCAATCTTCCGAGTTATACACGAATACGAGTATATATGTGGTGGGACTATTCTGACTACATAACATGTTCTAACAGGTATGTACATTAATTAAAACAAAAATGTTTATATTACATGTATTCTATATGAATCAAACGAGTTTTTTTACTATGGCTGCGTTTCTATATTCATTGCCAGTGCGAGAAATCTATAATATACGTGACATTAACGCTCTTGATCTCTCGCCGACCATATTGAAATCGTGACGTCAGAAGCGAGTAATTGCACGTTGAAAATCCTTGTAACATACTGCCAAATAAAAAGGTATTTGAATAAAGACATACTGTAGATTGCTGTGGCATACGTGTAAAATATACAGGAAACTAAGATTACCATGGAATACACCACGTAGAAGACGCAGTGTCTACCTCTTTTTAAAACTGTCAAATCATGTGTATATTCTTGTGTTTGGTTGTGAATGTGACTACGCTCTGTATCATGTTCATTTTACAGATAGTCTTTTTAAGAATAGTATTCTGTACATTTTACAAGTATGCTAAAGCGATCTGCAGTATGTTTTCATCCAAATATCTTTTTATTTGACAGTAAGTTTTAAAGTAATTTTCGTGTAATTTTTCACTTCTGACGTCACATTCAAGATGACCGCGGTTAGTATCCAGAGGCCTTAAAATATTCTATAGATTTTAAGCCACTTTCTTTTCTTCGATTGCAAGAGATTTATTTATTCTTTTTCATATGCACTATTTTACTATTATTTATAAAATAAAATACAATTTTATACATCTTTCATAAGTATTCATGATTGTTCCAAATGTGATCGGGAAATACGCATGAAAATATTTGTGATAATTATTTGTTCGTTCATTACATATTTTGATGTAATAGTAGTAGATGTAATAGTTAAGATGTAATAATTAAGATACACAAGAACATCACTGCAATATATTTTTGTTTCTTTGTATTTTTCTGTCGCGTGCGCGCGCGAGACAGAGAGAGAGAGAGAGGGGGGGGAGAGCTATAAGAAAATATATTTCATGCATATGTTATTTTTTTTTATAGCGGGGCATTGTTTGAAGACATCTCCATATACCAACGAGACAATACCAGCCAACATATTGTCGGTGGCTTTGGGACGGTACAAATTAATAAAATTTAACGAACAGGAAAGTCTCAATATGCATGTTTCGAGGCACATCTCCCATCCCCGATACACAGCCTCCGGTGACTCTGACTTGGCGATTTTGATCTTGACGTCTCCCGTCGAGTTCACCGCTTTCATCAGACCTATTTGCCTACTGCTTCCAACGGCCGATTCTCGTAGACTCGAGCAAAAGGATGGAATCGTCGTGGGATGGGGCGAAGACGAACGCGGTAATCGTTACACCGAAGAACCAAGGTTGGTGAACATGCCGATAGTGCAAACGGTAAGAACCTTTACGAACTCTGATATTCCATTTTCTGACTTTTGCCATTAGATCAAGACAGATTGAATACCAGTAAGCAAAATTCTCTAAAAATGAAACGTTCAAAAATGTTTCGATGAAGATATCTTGATGACAACAAAATTGGGACATGTATATATTGCAGTAGAGAAATGCTTAGAGATTTTTGCAACGTTAACAAGGCGATACTTCATTTAATGTTACTATGTTGTATGAATTATAGGACGTCTGCGTCTGGAGAAACGCTCGTTTTGCCACTATCACCTCAGAATGTACCTTTTGCGCCGGTTGGTTAAACCAAAGCGGTCCTTGCAACGGTGACAGCGGGAGCGGTCTGGTGATTTACGACTCTATCACGGAGCGTTATCAGTTGCGTGGTATCGTGTCGCGAACACTGCATGGCCAACAACCGTCATGCGATCAAACAGAGTACGTCGTCTTTGTCGACGTATTTAAATATCTATACTGGATTTATGACCAGATGTATTCCACGTAAACCTAGTGTTTTATCTCAGAATGCAAGAAATACTAATTGACAAACTTTTTGTGTAAAGTTTATTCGGAGACTCTGCACTTATATACAAAAATGTGAAGATTAAAGTTTCAAGTTTTACTCTTGACTTTTTTACTGTTATGTGTCTTTGTAATGCATTTATTATAAATGTAAAATATCCCAGACAGCACAAGATCTCTGAAATACCATACGTCCTATAGACATTTTTAGAATAGGGACGTTCTTAGAATGTTTTTGAGATGTTTTTGAAAGATTTGTGCTGTCTGAGATATGAATTAATACATATAAATATATATACTTATCATTATGGATTTATTAAGAATTAAGAATAAATCGATACGTTATGACATACTTACAATTAGATAATGAACTTATGTTACATCTTATATTGTTACTTAATTTATTAAATGCAATCAAAATTTTATATTATAAAACATAAAAAATACAAAAATATTGTTATTTTGTTCATTAAAATTTTGCTCATGACTAGAAATATATTAAATGGTTGTACATATTAACATAATTGTAAGATTAAACGAACTTACCAAGTGAAGTTCGATCTTAATTATGCCGGGGGTCTCGTACGGATGAAAACTCTGTAGATGTTCAGAATGCTACTTGCTACCTGGTGAATGTAGATACGTGGTGGGTGGGCAGTAAATTTCTCGTCCACTCCACATTCCTTCAGTATTTTTCTGATCCATCTACTTATGGTTTGTACCCCTACTGCTTTATGTGGACGCTTTAGCGAAATGAACAGGCTATCACAGTCTTGAGAGCATAGGTTTTTGTTTCGATATACGAATTGTTCAAGAAGGCTCACACTCTAAAAAATTCAAAGTAAGACATGTTTGATTTTCAAACATTTTTCTATGAAAAGTGATTGATTTTTAGACATCAGTCATCTTTGGAAATCATACGTGTTTGATATTCAGTAGACAGCTAATAAGACGGTTCAAAATGTGTTTGATATTCAAACACAGCGCTATACTCAATTATTTTTCCTCATTGCACAAAGTTCTTCAAATGTTTGATACTAAATCATTAAAGCAGTACGACGTTTATATGCAACTTACTTCGGTAATCAGTCAAACGTTTTTGTAAAAATAAGACAGTTTTTCTTTTTAAACGTTTTTGAACTTAATATTTTGTTGATTTGAAATCAAACACTTTTGGTCTTAAAAGAAATACAAATGACATAGCAGCCTAATGCTCGCAGTGACGATATTGGGAGTTGATTCCCTCATAGAACACTTTTGAAGAAAGTAATTTTATTAGATAATTTTGAAAATCATCATACTCATACATCCGTACTTGTTTATTTTTATTAATAAAATACAGAAATATAATACAATAATATTACGATAATGTAAAATACAAAAATACTTAATTTAAAAAAATGACTATAGTAACAGAAAATGATAACGTCCTTCCTCCCCAGCCTATTGATTTTTGAGTAACCTTATTTGTAGTCAAGAAAACCTTGAATTAACGTGTGTCTTCATGTAGCTGATATGCTAGTACAATTAAGCCAGCATTATTAGCTCTAGCCTATAAACTCTGTCCGTTTATGATATGTCAAGAGAACATAATCACAGGATCCATATTCAAACATTACAAGTGGACGCTTAAATCAACTCACTAATTAGTAAAGCATTAAACTTACTGGGTTTATGAGGCACAACTTTATACGCATTTAACTTTGGTTCAAACTCATTAGTAAAGAACTCTTCATAAACAATTACATGTAAATCCTGCCATACAACTATTTCTAAAATTTTACCAAACAAAGGAAGGCTGTCATCAACTAAATTAATTAAGATAAAGGATTGTTTGTTGAAACAAAAACCCACTGAGGATGCTTGTTGTTACACTACCACTACACATTATTTCAATATTTTCTGGAAGGTTTCGTAGATATGGACTGACAAGATTACGATAAATAGAATCTTTGGGCATTGGTACACCTGGAGAAACAATCACCATGATACAAGAAAGCCCTAGCAGTAGTTCCAGGCATTTGAGCAAATTCAAGACATTGAAGTTTTTGTTTCCGTGAGGCAAAAGTAAAAGGGAGATTTTTGAAATTCTTCTCGAAACTATATTTTTGAAATAACTGTGTAAGGCTTCTAGCCTCATGCACCAATGTTGACGAGGCAATCCAAATAACAATATTTGCTCCGTAAGATGAAGCATATAGTGTCACTTAGGTGTAATCGCAGCATCATCATAGGCCTTGAAATGTATGTGGTGAGTTCGAATCATAATATTCAAAAGATCCACATTATCTTCATGCAACTCATAAGATAATGCAATATTGATAATTTGCATCAGCAAGATAAAAGTTCTTATGTGATCCTCTACAGTTTCATCCAGTCACTTTCCAACAATGAAAGCCAGAGTCTGACCAAGACAAAGCATCTGCGCAGCATTTTGACGATACCATTTTCAAGATGTGCAGGCAATATAGGTGAAGGCTTATCTTTAGAAAAACACTTATAGTCAAAATTGGACACTGAAAGATTAAAATCATTCAAAATGAATTTTACTTCAGAAATACAATGTTTAATAAACACTGTAATGTGGGATTGCAAAACACCCTCTAAAACTATGTGCATAAAATCGTGAGGAAGACAGCGTGTTACGTCCATATTTTAATGTTTAGCAGACAGCTTCTAGAATTTATCCCAAATTGCATTGACCAGAAAGTCTTCGCTTGTGGACTCAAATCTTCATTGAGGATGCTTAACTGATTTAAATGTGAACTGCTATCCCTTAGGGCAAATGAATTAACATTAAAGTTACTTTTCAGTTCATTTTTGCTTATCATACAACGCCTACATGGATGTGTAGCTCCAGCAACCCCTTCTTTGAAATCACGAAGCAAAGCAGAAGCTGGAGTGTCACCAGCTATTACGGTCACAAACCTATGAAACACACGCTTTACTCCACACACTTGCAATTTAACTCTCTCTCGGTCTCCCAACAGTTGCATGTCATGAATAAAACTTTCTAGAACAGGTGCAACTCCAAAAGATTTAAGATTACTTGTTGTTGTGACAGCTAATAAGTTGTGCACTCTAAGAGATGATCTGAATTCTGGATAAATTCAGTAACACCCAATAAAACATTGCCAATTTGTGAGTTTTGGATCCTAATGGATTACAATATTCCACGTCATCATAGTAAATCATTATAGATAACGCTTTATGATCATACTGGTACACTGGATGATTACGATAATAATGACCATCTGTAACCGTCTTGAAAACTTCTTTCTCCTTTGGACGGGGGTTGTCAACACATTGTAAGATATCACGATTATTTAAACACAATTGTAGACTCTTTAGAAATGGTACTACATATGCTACAGCCTCCTGTTCCTTCAATTTTCCATTCTTTGACCAAATCCTTTTCTTACCAATAATAACTTTCTCTGATGAAATCATATTTAATGAATTTAACATGAAGGAATCTAACTAATACGAATTTTTACAATGCTGGAATATATCGGATGGCCTACAATCTTTAAATACATTGCGTATAACTTGTGAGTCTACAGGTTCATCAGCCGACAGCAATGAGTCCTGAAACAAGTTAATATTTAGATTAATAACAATATTAAATTCTTAAAAAAAGTAACCCACAGTATTGTACTACCTGAATAATAGCCAAATAATCTTCTATCAGAAGGCAGGTATTTTCTATAATGCTCTGTACTGTAGATTGCGATATCATAAGTTTTTCTTGTAAATTTGCAACGAATAATGCACTTTGAAATGCAAGTTTCTGAGTAGGAGTCATAAGCTCTGTAAAAAAAAGTGACAAACAATGAATGAATGAAGTAACAATTAAGATACGCGTTATATTATATTTAATTATTTAATTTAATAGATTTATTTGTTCTAAGGTTAAAGCGTTCACATCAACTAACCTATCGGTTCGTGCACAAGTAGTTCTTCGTCAACAGCAAATTCTAGAACATTTTCTTCCACGAGTATATTATCTTCATTGTTGGCATCTTCATTAAAATTCCTTCTATGTTTGCGCCAATTGTGTTGCACATACGATCTCCACTTCGAGTACGAAGTACTTACCACAGCCGGGGAAATCACAGTTTATACGAAAGTTCGGTTCATTTTTATGAACAGTTCCTATGTGACGGTTGAGTAAATGGGGAGGAAACAACATCCCGCACATCAAACATTTTAAAGTCATTTTTTAGTATGATTCTGTAAAAAACACAAAAAAATTGTTCTGATTTATTACGCCGGTCGCTGTTGAACTAGTTTAGGCGGAAAGGCGATAGGACGAGTCTTTAGCACACAGTAGTTAAATTGTTTATTCGTTAATGTTCACAAAGATCCACAACGTTCACAATATTTTTATATTGGCGCGGAATGCGATAAGTCGCACTCCTTTTAGAAAATCGACGGCAAAAGAATGCGTGTCGCCGTGGGAGACTAATTCTCCCTTTTCTCACAGACTTACGTTTACAACAACGCTTACGCAATTGTAGAATGGCCTTAAGGCAACGATAATGTCGGACGTGGCGACGGGATAGAAAATTTTCTATCTCACAGCCAATCGTTACGTCCGACAATGTCATTGTCGAATGTATATAATATCATCTTAATTCGTTGTGTTCTAACAAACTGATCTCGGTACTTTGTGCGAAAAAGCCTCATCGCCACAGTTTTGTTCCACTAGTTTCAGCTCTAGCTAGCTGCAGTAGTTTGTTTGTGTAATAATCGGCATGTTGGAAATGCTACGACGCTTTTCCTTATTACCTATATTACCCGCGCGCGATATGTCGAGCCGATCACGGGATTCCCCTCGGGCGCTTCCGATTATCGTCGGGCCCTTTCCGTCTCGAGCGGTTGCCGGTTGCCGCGCCCTCACTTGTCTAGACGTGCTCGATTGTGCGTGAGTCGCTTGCGTTCTTTGCATCGTGCATGCAACCAAGTTTTCGACGTAATAAACATCAAATAGACAAAACTGAGAGGATTTATCTTTTCCTCGACCACTCCGCGAAGCAATCTTTCCGTAGGTTAAGTGGTGGGCACACGGCCCAGCGTCGCAAAGACGCGACACGGCGGTTTCGTTTCAAGTTTTGGTGTATATCGATTACCAAAATGCTAAAGTTTGTAATTTGTCAGTTTCACGGCAGAAATAAAAAGATTTCGTTTACATCTACACCGCAAATGCCGGATAAAACAAATCTACTAAACGCGTTTATAGCTGCTGGAGAGAGCGACGTGAATGTAAAATACAACTTGGAAAATCACGATGTGATCTTCCAAAAATTTGACAAAGATATAGAAATGTTTATTGACATTGAAGACGACGACGTGATTGACAATAAAACAGTGCTTAAAGTGATATTTACCCCACGTATAACAACGCCTGAAATAAGTGTTTCTGCTAAGGATTTGAGTCAAGAGTTATTTGCTACCAACGAACCACCAGTGACAATTTTGTCGTTGGACTCACAAAGCAATGCGTCCCAAGAAGTACTTCAGTTTCCAAGTTTGGAAGCATTCAATAATTATCTTGACAAAAGCGATAGTCAGGATTTTTCATCAACTTCAGCTACAGAACTTACAAAAATGATGCCGGTAGATTGTAAAGATAAAATCATTACCACTCAATCTTCTCAAGACAAGGTATGCTCATATATTGAGTTACTTTATTAATATATAAAAGAATACATATCTTTCTTAAAGCATTGTAATCACGCAGCCATTTTTTTAATTTTAATTTTACAAACACAAAACCCCAAGAAATACAGATCAGTTCCTATTCTTAAATAGAACATAAGTATTTAGTTTAACTTTTTAAACATTGTGACTACAGTAAGCTACAGTGACTATATTAGATATAAATGCTAAATAGTAATTTCTATTCTAGACTTCTGATAATGATACCGATTGTGACATGGAATTAGATTGTACTTCTAAAATTAAAGTAAGTAATATATTTTTCATATCCTGCTGATTTAAATAAAGTCTCCTTTAATATCTTTGTTTATTTAAAAATTCACGCTTAATATGTTGTTGCACCTATAGCGCAGAAAAACCAGCATTTCATATCCGACGGATCTTCCATCTATTAAAAACACAGCACTTGAAAATTACAAGACTGATTTAGAAATCCTTCAGCATGACAATGAATTTTGTAGAATGTGGGCTTCAGACTTATGTTGGAAGACAAATGGACATCCCTTGCCTTCTGATTACAAAAACTATGCCCTAAGTATCCTCAATACTTATCCAGTATTTGGGCAATCTGTTTTAAAGAAGAATGTGCCGCAAACAGAGCAGACAACAAGTCAAAGTACACTTAACCATGTAAGTTGAGTCGGGTATTGAATCCAACATTGACATACAAATATCACTAAAACAAATATAATGAACAAACGTTTCCAGCGGCCATTGGTTATGAAACTGAGCGCATGTATAAGGAACAGAAGAAACTGGTTGAAGAAACGCAGCAGTAAAAATACAGGAAGCAAAAAGTAAATGTTACAGAAACTAAAAGCCGATCACGTCTCTCACGATACCTACTAATTTGTTTTTTTAATAGTATTTACACGTCATAAAAATATTGCAATTATAAAATTCACAATATATTGCACAACTCTTGAGAGGGTTAATGTAACTGACATGATCATTTGTTTAATCCCAGATTTTCTCAGCAATCATCTAAATCTTATGCTAGTAGTTCTACAAAAGACAATCTACAACCAGCATGTACAACAAAGTCGAAGGCAACTATCAGCATAGACCCAGACAATTTGTTGAAGGAATTAAAAAAATCCAATAATAAAGATATAAATCACGTAAAAGTGTTACTATCTGAGACATTCAACACGCGCCGACAGTGGATAAAAGATTTAGGAAACAGCTGCTCCGTAATTTTGGACGAATACCCTGTCTTGAAAAACATTGATTTTGTAAATACTTATAATTTCTTGAACTACTACTGAAGTACTGTAAAGAACTGTTTTTTGAAGCTACTACTTCAAATCTTTAACTGCAAACATTTCCATCAGTTTATTTTAATTTCAAAAAGTATAGATATAAATTTAAAAGTAGAGATGTAAAATTTCTGTCACTTGTACGACCTAAAACTTACGAATTTGTATCAGCTATTATATGAGGCCAACCTTATGGGCATTCTACCCGAAACTCGGGTGGAAATGAACCTTCCCGATGTTATTCAAAAATTGTCAATATATTTTGACTTGCCTGCAAAATCTGCTGTTAATGAGCTCACACTCCTCACAAAATTAGAAAGAGAACTGCAGCAGACGAAAATAGCAGCTGCAGTACCTAGAGTTTTTACAATTCGAAAAGTAAGTTAAATATTTTTATTCTTCATACCCGCATAATCTTTTAAGGAAGGCAAAGACGGCTGCGTATAGTCTACAATATAATGGGAGAAGATTCATCACTGTTTATTACTACTTAACTATACAAGATATAGTTTTATATCTATATAGTTTAGTATTATAGTATAGTATTATATCTATACTATATAATACTGTGATCACCGGTTAAAAGTTCAATTATCTTGGTGCACATTAGAAAATTTTCATTAAAAATTTCAGCTTTAATTCAGCGAAAGGTATCCATTCGGGATTACCATTAAACCAGAATTACCCTGTATAACTTAATTCCTACTGTTTAATATTACAGTGACTTGCATTTGTTTTCATAATTCTTTCCTTCTCGTTCCAGATTTTTGAGAAGACCGTTGATTTGAATTCAGAAACTAAAGAATCCTTACGCTTGGTACTGTATACAGACGTCGACAATTTGAAAACTGGGTTTTTGGTTGGTGAAGGACTCAACTTTGAAATAAATTATCCCATCACTGTTAAAAAATGTGTAGCGGTTCTCCTCGCTGCATATTACGTGTTTCAAAGAGCATATCCGTCAGCTTATCTGAACCTTATGACTTTTTTGGACGTGAACTTACTGGAGACGCCACATCCCTCAAAGTGCCACTCCAAATATATACAATTTATTCAAAAATTGAATTTGGTGCACTAGTTTACTATTTATTTACTACATGCTAGTTTGTGTTGACTTTCGTTTTAAGGCAAGTTATTGTCATATCACTTTTTTACACTTTTTTCTGGTCATTATTCTTTCACTTTTACTGTATGGTTCTGTGATTATCGAGTAACCATTGAAAATAACATTTTCTTCATTCTGACTTTTATGACTTAAAAGAATTTTTAATGAAAAGAATTTTCAGTATTTTTTGTCAAACTACTGTCTTTGAAAAACAAATTAATTATGTCATATTGTTTTGACTACATGATCTTTCTTTTATACACGTTTTACATTATGAAATAGTATATTTTAGTGTATTTTACTATTGTATTATACTCTTGTTATTTCACTATTGATATAGTCTATATTTATATTAGATATTAGATATTAGGCCTAAATATATATAAATATATATAAATAAATTATATATAAATGAATCCAACAGGATTATTTTTTTTTAACTTTAACCCAGGTAGAACAAGAAGTCACAATGATGTCAAAATGACATCAAAATGACTCTAAAATGTTATTATCCCAAGGAGAACAGAAAAGTCAAAATGACGTCAATTTGACATCATATTGACCTAATTTTGTCATTTTTTGATCATAATTAAAATCTGAATCTTAAATGATTTAGAAATGATTTTATATTGACTCCTATTTTATTGTGTCTTGTTAGAAAAAGCGACGTACTTTTTTGGATATATATATATATATATATATATATATATATATATATACATACATATTATGTGTATTTTTAGGATCCCTAATAGTCAAGTCTGCTAAGGCTTTGCAAACTGTGTACTGCATGTTATACTGTCATAATTCTGACAGTAGCGAAGCATGAGCTGCCTTGTCAGATAATGTACTTAGAAACGAAACAGAAATATAAAAACATCTGCATTAGAATATAATGGCAGAAATGCGGCAAAAATCAAACAAACTATGCAAGCATAAGAAGAACAAAGTTTAAGCATTATGTGTTGATATGACGTATCAATAAGAATAGTGCAAAAATTAAGCAGAAAACGACATCACGTCGTCTGGGCAGAAAGTCGCTAGAAATTCAACTTACTGATGACATACTATAATGGCAGAAATGGGGCAGAAATCAAGCATGTTTTGCCGTCTCAGATGGCAATAGCATAAGCGCATCAGAAATACCGCATGCTTTGCCGTCACATAATGATATTTTATTTCAAGATATTTAAATGTAATTCTTTCATTATCGCTAGATGGCGTGATGAAAAGTAAACTCAAAAGTAAAAACGATGTACTGAAAGTATATAAGAAGCAATTCAATTCCTTAATAACTAAATTCTAGCAGAATGCTGGCAATACTTATGCTAGCAAATCAAAGCATAAATATTGAGCAGATTCCTATCCACTGCGTCTGCATTATGCTTATTTTCTGGCAGTATTATCTGCTGCCACAACATATCAGCAGAAACGCAGCAGAAATGAAGCATGGCGTGCCGCCACAAGGTGACATTAAAAATAAAATGCAATTAATATTAAAGAAAGCCTGCAATATCAGTTATCGACAGCAGATGAGGAACAGAAATCGAGCATGGTCTGCTGTCACGAAATAATACCAAAAACACGGCAGAAATGGATATACACATGCATGCATGTATTGTTTAATATTAGCTGTGTTTTTAACGTCACCTTGTGACGGCACGCCATGCTTCATTTCTGTTATGTTTCTGCTGTTACGTTGTGGCAGCAGATAGTACTGCCAGAAAATAAGCTTAATACGGACGCAGTGGACAGGAATCTGCTCAATATTCATGCTTGGATCTGCTGGCATCCTGCCAGCATTCTGCTAGTATTTGGCTATTAGGGATGATTTGAATTGGATTGAATAAATCACCCCTTGCTCGCGAGTCTTGTATATCACTGCGATATTTATTAAGTATCGATATCTGTGGACTGTATCTTACAATTTTGTAAGATACAGTCCACAGTTTGTAATTTTGTGTGTTAACTGTTCGAGAGCTAATTTCGAAGTGAAGACGGGCGGTCGTCTGAGCTATTCGCGAGTCAATATCCGTGCGAGGTGGGAGAACAAATAAATCCACTTGCTAATAACGTGATGAGCAAAACAAGCCTCTCTCTAACAAACTCGAGTATTATTAAATTTTAAACCAATAAGAATATTATTGAATATGTCACGAGAATACTTTACATTATGAAAGTGTAAAACTTGCGATTTAAATGTGTATCTTAATTAATTTTCAGTTTTAGTTAAAATTGGCAAAAATTAATTTTTTTTAGTATAATAATAATTTTTAACTGTAATAATATTAATAATTTATTTCTTTATTTTGAGAATATTGAAAACTTTTTAAAATATTTTTACAACACTTAAATTTTATGATATTGCAATATTACATTTAACAATATTAATTTTTACAATATTAATCATTTATTTTCATTTGAAATGTATTTTTATTTAATAAATAAATAATTTTCATTTTTTACTTGATTTTATTGCCCATAATGAAATAATTCATTAAAAATAAATGAATTAAGCAATATTGACTATGTTCAGCGGAATAAAATTGTTCTATGTGATACACAAGTGCTTGCGACAGCCAAAGGCGCTTGCGGCAACCAAAGGATGCTGCCGCCGCGGCAGTGTTGCAAGTTTTGGCCCGCGAGCATCACGGTACTCTTGGGATGGGGGAATATAACACAAGCTCGCGCCGTGTTCATGTGCGCATGGATACGGCGCATGCCGCACAGTCCGCAGTTAGTGGTGAGCCTGATTAGACGTATTTTGTTTTGTAGTAACATTTTTGAAGATTGCCGAGGTAATCAACCACCTTCTATGTCGTGTTTCCTCAAGTCGTGTCGTGTTTTCCAAGAGCACCGTGCTCGCAACTCAAAACTTGCAGCACTACGCCGAGGTCGCCGCTGCACCGGTTATCGCTATACGATTTGTTTATATGTGGTAGTGTCCCACGATCTAAACTCTGTAATTGCTATGGTAAGAGCTTTGACTGTATATTATAGGCAAAGGGTAAGAGTGAAACACAAGTGCAATAAGGGTGTACGATCTTGTTCACACGAAAATGTCACAAGATTTGAAAAAAGAGGTAAGTAAATTTCGATTAGCTTAACATTTTCTTCACATGAAGTCATTACCTATAAGAATGACAAAATATTTCTTTTTTTTATAAAATTAGGGCAACAGAATCGAATAAAACTGACATTCTTATAGGTTACTTGATGTCAAATGTTTATAAGCTTTTAAGATATTTCCTTTATCAGCAACATATTTGAAGCTGCACTAAACTTTTTACAATAAATACTAATTAAAAGAAGTATTCACTTCTCTCAAATTTGAAGACACATATATACGTATTTAATATTTTTTCCACTTATATTAAACAAAATGTAGCATACTCAGTCTTAAATTATTTTTATATTAATTACAATGTTAGTACGTTTTTTTAGCTATAGATCTGATCATGACAAGGAAACGATATGCTGTGGCTTCTAAAGCCAATGCCAAACGTTTTTGTGAAGCTGAAATTGAAGATCAGTTGATTGAAGTGGAAAATATATTATCATCTACATTAGATGAAGAACAGTCTAACTTCCCTCATAATTCACCTGCTGTATGCATAGATAAAAACAATAAAGTTCAGGATAATAATTTAAATGTTGAGGATGAATTATATAATCCATCAAATTGTCAAACTGAAAATGCTGAATATAGTGAATACTGCAGTAATGATGAATTAGAAGATACTCAAATTGAAATTCAATATTTGAGAAATTGTCCTGTTCATGACATAGAGGCGTATTTATTGAACTTCTTAACAGAATGGGGTGTTCGAGATGTATAATTTAAAAAAATGGATAAGCGGGATTGCGAGTTATTTTTTCTGGTATGCCAAAATCACATAAAACAATTCTTCAAACTCCTCGTACTGTGAATATTAAAGAAGTTGGTCAAGGCTTAATGTGGTATAAGAGTATCAAAGTGAATCTTGATGAAATATTAACCGATGACTATCTGCAAGATAATAATCAAATTGTAGTAGACATTAATATCGATGGTGTCCAATTATATAAGAGATTTTTATACAGATGATTTTGGCCAATTTTAGGTTGTCTTAAGGGTGAAAGGTTGTCTTAAGGGTGAAAGATTTCCTTTTATAATTGGTGTGTGATATGGAAACTCAAAGCCCGATGATTTAGAAGGATATTTATCTGATTTTATTAAAGAAGTTAAAAATTTGATTACAAATGGTTATAATTTCCATGGTAAAAATATTACTTTTAACATAGGCAATTATATTTTGGATGCTCCAGTTAGACAATTTGTCAAAGGTATTCATAATCATAATAGTACATTTGGTTGTGAAAAGTGCACAATTAAAGGCGAGAGACATAGCAATCGTCAGGTATTTCTATACGATAATGCACCTCTACGTACGGATTCATTTTACAATAGAGACCAACCAGAACATCACAAATATAATTCACCTTTAGAACGTGAATTGCAGCATGGAATTGTGTCTACATTCAGACTTGATCCAATGCATCTTATATATTTGGGAGTTTTTAAACGATGGTTACAATTTCTTTTTGGAATACATGTAACAAGAGGCAAAATTAATAACACAGCTAAAACTGAATTGTCTCTGGAAATGTTACGTTGCAGTCCTTGGCTACCTATGGAGTTCAATCGTCAACCTCGATCTATCTGTGAAATATCTAAATATAAAGCAAGGGAACTACGTCGCATCTTGTTGTACGATGGTGTACGAATCTTTAAGAACACTCTACCTTCAAATATATATAAGAATTACTTACTTCTACATAGTGGAATATATATACTATCCAATCCAAATGCAGTACAAAATCCAATTATGCTTAATGCTGCTTAAGAAATTTTAAAGGAATTTGTTAATCACTCTTCTCAGATTTTTGGAAAATGTTTTGTTGTTTATAATATCCATTGTCTCATTTATTTAGTCGATGAATGTCGAAACCATGGAACTTTGGAATCGTTCAGAGCTTTTAAGTATGAAAGCTTTATGGGCATTATGAAACGATATTTGAGATCTACTTACAAGCCTTTACACCAGTTAATTAGACGTGATACAGAAACTAAAGGGCAGTTTATTACAAAGAAGGACATAAATGAGCCTAATAAAATTTTGTTGAAAAATCAATATAATAAAGATGACACTATTCAGGGAGAACAGTTTCAGACTATTGTTTTACGTAATATTACTCTTACTAAGAACGAAGCAAATAGTTGTTTTAAGACAAAAATGGATGTTGTAATCTTGGACAATGTTATCCGAATACTTCAGAATTAAATTTTCTTAATAGGATATAAGTTTCTAAAACAAGAAAATTATTACGATTTTCCTATTGCATCATCTGAATTTGGAATTATAAAAGTTTCTCGTTTACAAAATCACAGAACTGTTTATAAAATCAAACATTTTTTTTGTAAATGTGTTCTTTATTCTGACACTGACGAAGCATTTGTATGCATTCCTTTTGTGCATTGTAATAATCCCTAGAATAATAGTAAGAACAATTTTTTTAATTTTATCTTACAAGTTATATTTTTTGTGATATAATATTTTCTTTTTTTTAAGTTTGCAGTTGTGGAATTTGAAGATTCATGTGATGAATCCCAAACACTTATAGAAGTAATTCCTTCCAAATGGCTGTTGGATAATAATACTAAGTGCAAATATCCACCTAAAAAAGATAAACTCAAAACCACCCGTTTAGTTATGTCAAAAATGAATCCAGGAAAAGATTGGAATATTTATAATCTTCAATTTTATCATTACTATAGTAAGTTTATAACTTTGGAAGATGTGTTATTATGTATTTGCATTTGAATACTAAGGTTTTTCCATTAAGTGCCAATGTACTAATTTCATTTAATTGATAAATGAGTTTTAGTATCATGTATATTATATTTTTATGCATTTTTTCACTCTTAGGAACTTACAATACTGCTGTTAAAGCAACTAAGAATATTTTAGATGGAGACGTTGCTCGGACAGAAGTAGAAACCGATTATGATCAACCAAGGAAAAGAAAAAAAAAAAAAAGAGATTCATACAATCTTCAGATGATGATGAAAATAAAGACAATTCTCCGTCAAACATCCCTCGTGGTACAAGTAATGCAGTACCTGCACCAGATCCTTTTCTTCCAAATAAATTAAAAGCACTTTTTAAAAATAAATCTATGAAAACATCAACTATATGTCAACAAAAAGATACATCTGTCGGAAAATTATTCTCCAGTAAAGAGTCACGTGTTATTCTAAGTCTTTCGAAATTAATTCATTCTAAAACTACATTAAATGAAAATCCGATAAAGCATTATTCTATACTAAATGAGGGTATGTACATACCTTCGAGTAAATTCATATTTATTATTTCAGAAGTTATTTTTGTATTTTGAAAATTCTAATATAACAATTTCTTTTTTATAATTTATAATTTTTTATAGAGTTTTTATAATTTTATAGTGTTAATTATAATCTTTTATAATTTTAGTTTCACAACAAAAAGATTTGTTTCCCGAAGACTGTAACACACAAATATCAGAAAAATTTGTAACTGCTAATCGATTGCAATCAAAGAAGACCAAGCCTGTTAGAAAATTGCACAGAATATTTCAACATTTAGACAAAGAAAATTGTGTTGATTTTTTTGATAGTAAGTTTATTAATTTCCAAATCATAATTTTCAGATTATAATTTTTATATTATATATAATATATAGATAATTGCATCTTTTCTGTATAATCTCCTTTTTGTATAATTATTACTTATTTTCTACACTGTTACAGTTTCTGAAAAGTGTTCATCTCCTCAATTAAGTATAAATAATAGTGAACCTTCAACATCAGACATTTCTTCATCAAGGAGCACATCATCTGTACATATGCAACGCGATCTCTTGGAAAGAAAACAAAATGCTTATACAAGAAACATTAACAGAACAAAGTCGCCTTCAGCCTTTGAAGATTGTAAATTTTTACATTTATACATTTTTCCTACTAAAATTTTCTTCTCCGTGCGCTTACATTTAAATTACATTTAAATTTGAATTAATTCTATATTACAGATGTAATATATATGTATATATCTCTCTCTCAGTTGCACTGTTTCTTTTTATTTAAATTAAGTTAAAATTTTATAAATGAATTTTATAAATGTGTAATAATTTGTAAACTTTCTGTTCTTTCTTACGTCTCGTGCTATCCAATAAATATTACAAATAAAAATAATAATTCTAATTTTAATACAGATGATAAAAACAATGAACAGAACAACAATTCTACTAATATAATACACTCCGAAACTTTAAGAGATAAAAGTGAAGCTGGCGTTTTAAGAGTAAAAAAAAACTTCATTATCTGTGGATGATGAGAATCAAGTATTTCCAAAATTATCACAAATTCAAGGTGTGATTTTCCAGATAATCTTACAATTAATTTCAAGAAATGATTTCCGTACATACTACTTTTTTTAATATATATTATATTTATTTAGGCCTATCAAATGCAGATCGTGACTTGCTTACGGAAACGTTAAGCCATTTAAAGAAACTTCATGGTAATTTTTATTAAACTTTTTTATACTAATTTATATAATTGCAGTATTAATGTATGTACACTTTCTGATCATTAATTAATATTTCTACAGGACCGATTGTATCAAATCTTGATAGAGATTTGCTTCGAGATATATCAAGTAAACTTGATATACTATCATTTAACCAACATCGCATCTTAAATGAATTATTTCCTGGTAAAGCTATTGTAGAGAGACCTGAAAATTGTCCTCCTCTTCCATTACGAAATGAGAGGTCATTTGAAGTATTCAACGAATTTTTGGAAAATAAAATTGCATTTCCTCAGTTTGTAAGTGCAGCTGATATATTTCTCTGGATATTTATTATTTTTATTTATTTTGTGTAAATTCTTATATAGATTTTATTTCTTGTGTTTTAAAGGTCAGTTATCTTAATGCACTTATTGACGATTCTAATCAGTGAAATGCTGTTACTCGTCTCATGTCCATCGTATTGCACAATGAGCTTGCAAAACAAGTTAGCTGGAAAGGAACTAGAGGAGCAAAAATTTCTTTTTATGAAACAAGAATTAAGGAAGCTTTGTTTTATAAGTACTTTTTAACATTACGATTTAGCATGATTGACTAGAAGCCAAAAGATTACTTTTTAACTTCTTTTTTGTTGCTGTTTAAGTGCTATAATGGGCCGTTTTAAAAATGAATCTTTAAAGAATGCTGAAGAAGCCATAAAACGCTGGTTAAATACTTCAACTCAACGTAAATAAGAGAATCTTTCACATATTCAGTCATACATATTCATATTCATACATATGTATAATTTTTCATATATTTGGTTATACTTTTCTTTTCTTTTGATTTGGCTCTTTTCACTTGGTTCTGATTTATACGTTTCTTTTTTTACTTTTATTTTTGGATTATTTCCTAATTTTCAGTTATTTCGTTTTACGGATCATAAAGATTACTGTTGATTACTGTGCAATTAGTTTGTAATATGACCTATATTATCATCTGTGATGTTACTGGTAATGAATGACAAGTTTGTATGACCTGTATTATCATCTATGATATTACTGGTAAATAAAATGTATCAAACAATCAAATATAATATGTACATTAACTATTATCTTGTACCTATTTAAATATTTAAATATTTGTCTTAATAATTCTAAGAGCCGATTATTCCAACTTTTTCGTAAGCTAACTAATAATTAAATCATACGTTAACGTTTGTCATTGTCTTATTTGAAGAAAAAAACAAAGACACACGTATGTTTATAACTATTAGTTAGCTTACCAAAAAATTGGAAAAATTAGCTTTAAATAAATAGTCAAAGGAACATCAAAATTATGTCATGATATGATGTCAAGAAAACATCAAAAATTTTTGCAATTTGACGTCCTTTTGACAATCTAAAATTTGATTATATTGTGACATCATTTTGACATCATTTTGACTTTTCTGTTCTCCTTGGGATTATGTCATTTTAGAGTCATTTTGATGTCATTTTGACATTATTGTGACTTTTCGTTCTACCTGAGAAAGTGCATTACAGCTTAAAAGTAATGCGTTTAAAACTGTTAGATTTTCAAACACAAAACATTTATGTAAGTGAAAAAATGAAAGACGTCTTATTCTCAAACACGTATTGCTGTCTTATAGGTGTTTGATAATCAGTTACTTAAAAATAATGAAAAGTAGTCTACAAAGAAAAACAACTTATAATCAAACACTTATTTCTTAGAGTGTAGATTCTGCGTGGATTATAGAAAACTGAACGAAGTTACATTAAAAGACTCTTTTCCTTTACCACGTATTGATGATATCCTCGACCAGCTATCAGGTAACACTTGGTTTTCCACACTTGATCTTAAAAGTGGATATTGGCAAGTGAAAATACATCCCGAAGATAAGGAAAAGACCGCTTTTTCTATTGGAAATGGTCAATTTACTGTAATGCCATTTGGATTGTGCAACGCCCCCGCGACTTTTCAACGTTTAACGGAGAAAGTTCTTCATGGTTTACTATTCAAAATCTGTTTAGTATATCTTGATGACGTAATTATTTTTGGAAAGAATTTTAACGAGATGGTGGAAAATTTAAAGAAGGTTTTTCTTCGGTTACGCACTGTTAATTTGAAAATTAATCCTAAGAAATATGTCCTTTTTGCAAGAAATGTTAAAGATTTAGGTCATGTGATTTCTTCCGAGGGCGTTGCAACAGATCCTGAGAGGATCTCTGCGGTGAGGGACTGGCCTATCCCTCACACTAAGAAGCAATTGAGAAGTTTTCTCGGGTTTTGCTCCTATTATATTATAGGAAATTTATTAAAGGATTTTCTTCAATAGCTAAGCCTTTATTTGCTCTTACGGAAAATAAAATTAAATTTGTATGGGGAGAACTGTTAAAAGGCTTATGAAGAATTAAAACGAGTATTGTCCTCTTCTCCAATTCTTTCGTTTCCTTATGGAGAGAGAGAGTTTATTGTCGATACAGATGCTTCTGCCGTTGGGATCGGCGCAGTCCTCTCACAGAAACAGGAGGGGAAAGAAAAAGTCATTGCCTATTGTTATTTATATTGGTCTCTGACCCACAATTCGCAGCAGGAATACGGTTAGAGATAACGTGCTTTTCTATTAGAGGTATTCTCACTCTTTATTACTGTCCTTTTCTATACAGTTGAGCGGTACAGCCGAAACAGAACAAGTAACGGAATCAATCATAAAAAAGGTGTAGCAAGCGTATCATCATAAAACAGAGAAAAATGAAAGTAGTAAATCTATGAACGTACAAGGGACTAATTCTGCCGCGAGATACAAATGTAGTATGCGTTTAAATACAAAACAAAAATAAAAGAGAATGAGTCAGTAATAGATACTGGAGAGAGAAACTATATATGAGATATAGGTGTAAATAAACAAAAGGAAAAAGTTGAAATCTTCACACCTATTACAGTCGCGTTTTGAATAAAGGCGAGAGAAACTATTGTGTCACTCGCCGTGAACTTTTGGCTATTGTCGATTCGCTTAAGTCTTTTCGCCACTACCTTTTGGGACGAAAGTTTTTGATACGCACGGATCATGTTTCCTTAAAGTGGTTAATGTCTTTCAAAGATTTGGAAGGACAATTGGCTCGTTGGTTGGAGAGACTCCAACAATTTGAGTTCGGTGGTCCATCGTAAAGGTCTTTCTCATAAGAATGCCGACGGTTTATCGAGGCGACTTTGCGAGACAGAAAATTGTCAATATTGTACAAAGGTGGAAAGAAGATCTTCTGAGAAGCAAAAAGAAACTGTTGCTCGGATCTCTTTGGAAACTGGAAGTCTGGAGCTCTGGCGAAAGGAGCAGAGACAGGATCCGGAAATTTCTTTTATTTTACGAGCAAAGGAGGTAGGTGTTCGTCCCCCTCGTTCTGAAATAATATCAAGAGATATTTCTTCCCAAATTTATTGGTCATATATTCATTGTTTATATTGGGGGTCATTGGTCATATTGGGATGCCCTTCTTATTAAAGATGGTATTCTGTATAAAAAGTGGGAATCTCCTAATCTAAAATCTATCTGTTTTCAGTTGGTGGTTCGTAATCAAATAGCAAGAATTTTGGGGGAAGCTCACGATTCTTTTTCCGGAGGGCATTTTGGAGTTAACAAAACTCTAAGTAAAGTCCGTCAACGTTTCTTTTGGGCTACCTGTAAGCACGACGTAGAAGATTGGTGCAGATCTTGTCGTGTCCGTATAGCCAAGAGGGATCCCTCGAACAAGGGGAAATCTCCTCTTCAAATTTATAACGTGGGTACTCCTTTTCAGAGAGTTCAGATGGACATACTTGGCCCCCTCCCGAGAACTTCTTCTGGAAACAGATATTTGCTCGTGGTTGTTGATTGTTTCACTAAATGGGTGGAAGCATTTCCAGTGAGAAATATTAGAACAAGAACCATTGCCGAGATCTTCGTTAATGAAATTGTCTCTCGACATGGAGTACCTTCGGAAATTCATACTGACCAAGGAAGGAATTTTGAGTCCAAATTGTTTCGGGAATTGGACCTTCTTGGGATCAAGAAAACAAAGAGTACTCTTTTGCATCCTCAGTCGGATGGCCAAGTTGAACGTCAACACCAGACGATAACGAATTTCTTGGCAAAATACATTAATGAAAATCAAAAAGACTGGGATAAATGGATCCCTATGTTTCTCCTTGCCTATAGATCATCTAAACATAAGACCACAGGTCTCACCCCGGCAGAGTCGTATTTCGCAAGAGATCTTAGGCTTCCTCTAGACCTGTTGCAGGGAAATTTCTCAGGATTTTCGGAGGAGGAATTCCAGTCCTCTGGAAATTACGTCAAAGGCTTAAGAGAAAAATTAGGTAAAATTCATTCAGAAGTAAGACAGAAGATGTCACTTAAATCTTCAAAAACTAAAACCTGGTACGAGGGAGCAAATTTCTTTCAAGGAAGGGTAGAAGGCTTGGTTCTTTAATCCCCAGAGGAAAAGAGGAAGGGCTCCTAAACTTCAAAGTAATTGGGAGGGCCCTTATTCGATTATCAAGAAGCTTCCCCTTCAGAACGCTAATGTCGAGTCAATGTCGAAACAACGTCAATGTTCTCAATATCCTATCAACGGAGTGCTTATGTCGAACACTGCTCGAAATTGTCGATTTTTCGATGCATAATAGAAATTATAAATTATTAATAGAAAACAGTTTATTTCTACCTGAAAATGAAAAATAGGCCTTTTTGGGCTCGTGGTGTTCGATTTTTGTATAAAATCGAAATGAAGTCAAAATATTGAAATTTTCGATGCATAATAGAAATGATAAATTATAAATAGAAAACAGTTCATTTCTACCTAAAAACGAAAAATATACCTTTTGGACTCGTGATTTTCGGTTTTTATATAAAATCGAAATGAGGTCAAAATATTGAAATTTTCGACATGCGCCGCGGCGCTACGGCGCCGATGACGTGCTGCGCAATAGGATGCCGGAGAGACGTTGCCGGGCCATGTGCGTAGACTTGCAGAGTCGAGTTATGGCCGCCTTGCCGTAGTGATCTGTGATGGCAGGCTCTCAAGTCTAATTGTAGTTTAAGTAGTTAAGTTTAAGTAGTTTGTAGTGCAATATAGTGGCCTCTCTTAGCCCTGCCTCGAGTGCGGTCAAGTACCTGCGGAACCCATCGCGTTAATAATAGACAGTCTCATTGCCCGCTTTTTCCTCGTTGTGACGTTCCGTTTGTAAGCGGTTGTTGATCTCCACGTGCGTTCGTGATTCGATATTGATAGTTTCCCGTGTGCGGTTGTAGCCTGTCGGCTTGCCCGTCGTGTTCGTGTCCGCTCAAGAGCTTGTCGTATGTGTGTCTTCGGTGACGTTCCTCAACGTCGACATCGTGCTCGCGCAGTTAGCGCCTTCGTCTTTCGCGCCCTTCTGTGTATCTACAAGACTGAACTATTTATTAACAGTTCTCGTGAGTGAGTATTAACCACTCGACAATCCTGAGGTATAATTTTTTACTTATTTTGGTATATTAGCTTATTTTTATTTGTAAAGTTAATTTATTTTAAAATTTTAGGTTATAAAGTTATGTTGGAAATTAAAGACGATTAAAATAAATAATAAGGCTACATCAGGAAGGTACCAAAGAAGGTACATCATATAGTAGGAAGGAATAGTGAACGACGAGAGAGAAGCAAAGATTGACGCTAATAGCACGTTAAAAGAAAATAAGAAATAGCACAAAGATGTCTACGGAACGCCCGGTAAGTAAATGAAAAAAACTATGAAAAAAAAGATAAATTTTTATATAACGTACAAGCATATACATAAATGTGGGAACAGATTTGAGCACGAACACGAATGAGGCAAGTCGAGGCATTCGGTGTGGCCTTGGCTTGCTTCATTTGCATTCGTGCTTAAATCTGTACCAACCTAGGTGCGTTTCCGTTTCATGAATAATGTGCATAATGCATCATTTGTTCTTGTTTATCTTTCAGTAAACAAGAAAAATAAATGATATATCATGCACTTCATGCAAGAAACGAAACCTATATATAATGTATATAATTATATATATATGTTCTGTCCTGTATATATATTATGTAAAAACAAAACGCGTTTACACGATATACTATAAGGATAATAGATAATAGTTACATTGATAATTGCTTTTATAAAATATAACGAATATAACAAACGATTTAAAATATTGTATAGAATAGATTGACTGTAAATATTTTAAAGATATATATTAAATGTTAAGTATACACATTTTTAAATGAAAGTAATATGTAGATAAATTGATTTAAAATAATACGAAAATAGTAGCTATATTATATTACACTATCGCGAATAAAGTTTGCCTTGAACTGACTATTGAATACATATAATATATTAAAGCGAAAAAGACAGTAATAAAACTATAGAGAATATATATTTCTACTTTTAATATTACAATGAAATTTAGAGAGAAATAGTTTGTACGCAGAAAATATGTTCCACAATCAAATATAATTTAAAGAGAAAATATTAGAATTTTGGTTGCCTTCAAACATTGTGCCTAATCGTCAAACTACACAAAGTTTGTCGAGCTCCCGTGATATTTCGTTAGATTTATATGACGTTCACTTCGTTTTCTATGTCAATAACAAACAATTATGAAATAAGTGTATTAGTTCAACTTACTAGTTCCAGACACAGGCATTCAATAGTTTATATAACAGTTTTTTTTTGTACCACATAATATGCTCATCCGAAGTTTGCAATACAAAAGTTGATTCTTTCAAACAAGTTTCTGAAGTTTTTCTTTTGCTTATCATGAAACGGCGAATTTTTGGTAAATATTATATTCTTGAAGAAAGTAAGTTATTAATCCATGAAATGTTAATATAATGTAGACGTTCTCAATTTGAATGCTAATTAAATTTTGTGTTACACTCCTCATTATGTTATTACAAAACAAATTTTCATTCTGAAAAAATTTTGAGTGTTTCTAAAATGCTAATTGAATTTTGAATGACATGTCCTATATTATATTGTCACGAAACGGATTTTTATTCTGAAGAAATTTTGTGTGCTTCTAAAATGAATTTAAATTACAAGTAATAAGACATTACGAATGACTCTTTTGCATGGTAAAAAGATGAAATACTTATTAATAACGATATAAATGAATTCTAAAGAAATAATTTGGAAAATATTTATGTAAAATAAGAAAATGATACACTGTGTAGAATTGTATAATATTTTGTCAATGAAATCATGTTGTCATAGTAACCTCTTTGTTTGATGCATATAGATATGTTTCTTCTTTACGTGTGGGAAAAATACATAGTTACGTAAGTGTGCACATGCACAAGTTAAATTCTTTATAAAGGTTAATTTATGTGCATATTCATTTTATTAATATTTTATATTATATTAACGTGATATATATATAATTTATCAACTATAAATTACTTGCAAAATTAAATATCAAAATTCTGAAATACCTTGTTATATGTGCTGTACAAGTTTAAAAAGTATTAAATTTTTATTTTAAAGAAGCTAGAGATTAAAATTTTTTGTTAATGTCCAAATTATTGCGCGTGAAAAAAAGTGGGAAATGTATAGATATTATTTGATACTTTTGATAATATTGATATGCTTACTTAATATAAAACGGGTAAGATTTAAAAAACTCGACTTCACATTTCGTAAGAAATTACGTTATGTTTCCATTTTTCGCCAATATCGGAATACTTCCTATACTTGATCTTATCATAATCATTGCACAGAATAATCTTCCTATTTTATACAAGGTGACATGACTATATTTAAAATTGGATTTAACAATAGAACATAATGGATTATTTTACTATGACTAGTTTTATGCATCACTAGACTTCATTCAAGATTCGTTATATAAAAAAACTCGCAAAGCATTCGTGCTCAAATAATGGCATTCTATATCCCATCTTGAAATATATATGTGCATACACACACGCACGTACGCACGCACGCACGCACGCACGCACACATATATATATTTTTTTATTTATATATATATGTATATTATATGTTACATAATCGAATAAAGGAACCTGTACTTAGTACATTATTTAGTGCAAACATTACTTGACAGTTCCTATTATAAATGTTTTTCACATGCATACACATATCTCTTCGATTCGCATTCACACGCATATACTCATATACGCAGCTTCCCAAATTCTCTGCATATCCGTTCATCTATAGATTCCCTGATAAATTTGGGATGCATTTTTCTTAAAGGAAATTTTATGACTTTTCAACATCCAATTTTAAATATTTTTAATAATAATAAAAATAAATGCAATTTATAATTAATACAATTTAATAACCCTAAATATCTTTAGTTTTCAATTTAAATTTCTTATTATACAATGTACTTATAAATATATATTTATATATATACATTTACACATCCCTGCTAATTTGAGAAAATCGCTGAATTTTTAATTATTTACAGTTCAAGAATTAAAACTCTTTGTCAACTTTAAATTAGTCTAAAGATCTGTAGATGAAAGATAGTACAAGGAAGCTGAGATCATATTCATATATGTATACTTACAAGATATCTCAAAAGCATTAGCTCATTAAACGACACATTTAGTCAATTTATAAGCAAGTTTTTCTTAGCAAAAATGCTGTAACTTAATCACTTTCGATTTATAAGCGATTGAACAAAAAAGAAAAGGTTTATAAAAATTTATTTTCAAGGAACAAAATAAACAACTATGTTCTTCAATTAAGTTTAGATTAAAAAATATATCTTAAATTTTAATTTAAGATTTTGTTATAAAAATATATGTAAAAAATTGAAAAGTTACGGTAAATACTTTTTTATACTCTTTTGCTAAGGAAAAATCGATTCCTAATCGACGAAAGATGTGTACTTAAGTGAACCTCTGATGGTTTTGAAACATCTTGTATACATATATATACGAAAAAAAATTGCATTTTATTGACTTTAATAATGGGTATTAAGGAGACTAGTACATCTGACATTTTATAAATATTCTAGAGCCACTTTAAACTCACTTAAAAACTCATCTTTCTCTTTCTCTCTTGCACAATACTAAATAATACTTATTATGTTCCCTTACATTATCCACAAAATTCTTTATATTATTACGTGATTTATACTTATTACAAGATAGAAATTCTAAATTTCTAATAATTTAAAGCACGCTCATATAAAGCACGCTCATAAATCGGATGAGTATAATTTTAATTAATAAACTATCGAGCACTTGTTTTTTTCTGATATAAAATATTTGTATTATTTTAACAAATAAAATATGTTTCAGTGTACAACAGTAGTTGTAATTGTATTATTATAACAAATATGTATTTATAACATGTAGTCATAAATTGTTGATTGCACAAACTGTTATATATACATATACATATATATTTGTATGTATGTACACTCAGACAGAAATGTCTACAAGTATGAAGTTGGCCGTATTCAGAGTTTATCTTTTTCCTTGTATTGGCTTCCACATTGAAAATAAAAAGATAAACTCTGAACGCAGCCAACTTCATACTTGTAGGCATTTTTGTCCGATGTGTGTATATAATATGATATTGGAAATTAAGATTTTGGAGAACATAGATGAGAATATATGTGTAGATGTTTACATGTCAGTGTTCAAATAGATTGTGGGTTAACACCTAAAAACATTTCCTAACAGTTTTCCACCTATTTCTAATAAAAATATCTCCATGGTGTTAAGGAAATCTCTCAGTTCTTCGTTGAAATTCGAAAAGCATGAATTTTTAATTGGTTATTATTGGTATTATCTTCTTTATTTCAATCCTCTTAACACCACTGGCAGATTTTGCTTAATTTATATTTGTGCAATTTGGTCTTTTTGTTAGTTGTACAATGGCTTATCTTTTTATGATTTTTTCCTATGATTGAAAATAGCAATCAGGATTTTTTTACTTTACCACTCTTTTATACAGGGTGTAAAGACTGTCTACTAAGTACATAGCGTTATTTTTCACAAAAAATTGAGTCGAAAAATCCTGAACCATTTTTTCTTATAATGCTTAATAAAATATTAATTATTGTGTAAAAATAATCCAATTGGCGTCGTTCTTTAGCCGGGAGTACATTACTGAGTCGTGTTAAATAGTATGCGTGGTGAACTTAACAACAAATCCATACTACCAGGCGCCCGGCTCACTAATGTACTCCCGGCTAAAGAACGACGCCAATTAGATTATTTTTACACAATAATTAATACTTTATTAAGCGTTATAGGAAAAAATGATTTAAGATTTTTCGTGAGAAATAACGCTATGTACTTAGTGGACGGTCTTTAGTTAACACTCTGTATAATGTGAACTGTTACTATTACTTTTTTTCAGATGAATAAGAAAGCGTTGAAGCGTAAGCTTAACCGGCAGTTTCAGAAAACTGAAACGCGTAAAATAAAAGTAGATAATTATTTACGAATACTTAACCAGTCATATCCTAATGACTATGTATCCTCATCGTCAGATGAGTCTGCGCTTATAAGTAACTACAGTTTTGAGCAAATATTTGAAGAGCAAACAGAGTCGGAAGTTGGAGTTGTTGATGATGCTCAGAGCAGCGGTTCAGCAAATGTTAGTGAAGAAGAATTAGGAGAAAATATTAGAGAGATTAACGAATCTGATAGTGACGAGTTCAATGAGTTTCATCAGAATAATAGTGATGAAGATGGAAATGATGATGATGATGATAATGCGATTGCATTTATTGATGATCATGAACGAGGTTTATACGTTTATGAAACAATTAGACAATGGGCTTTACAAGGAGGATGTTTATCTATGACAAAATTAGATGCTCTCCTAACTCAACTTCATTCAGTTTTTCCTGAGGTGCCACGCAGCTACAAGACTCTTCTTGCAATTCCAAAACATCTAGATGTGATTGAGTTAGAAGATAATAACCAAATGTGGTATAAAAGTGTCGGAGCTAATTTAGATAGCATGAATCTTCAAGAATATTTACAAAGATTTAATAAAATAACTATTGACGTCAATGTAGACGGGTTACCTCTCTCAAAAAGCTCGAAGCAAAAATTTTGGCCAATTTTAGGCAAACTAGTTGGAAGCAAAAATGAGCCATTTATCATAGCAGTGCATCATGGCAACAGTGATCCTAAAGTTAATGAATTTCTTATGGATTTTGTTTTGGAAATTCAAGATCTGTCAGAAAATGGATACATTTATAATAATCATATTTATGAATTTATCGTGAGACATTTCATTTGCGATGCTCCTGCCAGAGCCTTAATAAAGGGAATAATTGAGCATGGTGGATACTACGCTTGCGAAAAATGTACCGTAGTTGGTGAGTGGATTCAAAATCGAATGACATATTTACAGCTAGATCAGTCTTTAAGAACTGATGAATCATTCACGAACAGAGAACAGCCCTTTCATCATCAAGTTGAATCTCCTCTTGAAGTTATTCCAACAGGTATGATTAGTCAATTTCGATTGGATGTTCTTCATCTTGTTCATTTTGGAGTGTTTAAAAGATTATTACTTGCATGGATGAAATGGAATGGTCCTTGGAAGCTGCATTATACAGCAGTGAATGCAATCACAGTTGCTCTTCAAGCAATTGAAACCTCATGTCCTACAGATTTTAATAGAAAGCCAAGAGAGTTCAATTTGGCACATTATAAGGCACATTATAAGGCACAGAATTCCATAGAATTCTTTTGTATGATGGAATTGTTATTTTTAAAAATAATATACTCAACAATGTTTATAAGCATTTTCTTCTTTTGCACTGTGGCTTGTACATTCTTAGCAGCCCTATTCTAGTACAGTCTCATCTTGATTATGCTAACAAACTGCTCAAATTATTTATCACACATTCTGCAGTTATATTTGGTGACAAATTTGTTGTGTACAATGTTCATTCCCTGTTTGCATTCCCAAATGCCATTTGGTACAGGAGTGTGCTGAACATGGGAATGTGGAATCCTTCAGCACGTATCCTTTTGAGAACAAACTAAAATCTATCAAATCACTTTTGCAGTCCGGCTATAAACCACTGCATCAAGTTGCATACAGAGATCTTGAAAGAAATTGCAACGTTGACATTGTTTTAGAGGATAACAATCATATTCAGCTTAGCACGAGACACTTTCTGCCTGAAGATAATGTTGAAGGCTCACAATTTAGATGTGTCTCTGTTAATGGTATTGTGCTGAAAGTCAACAAAAAAGATTCTTGTTTTAAAACCAAAACAGGCGAAGTTGTGTGTCTTCAAAATATAATTCTACAGGGTAGACAAGTGATTTTAGTGGGATTTTCATTTAAGTATTATGCAGATGTGTATAAATATCCTCTGCGCTCTTCAATTCTGGGTATTGTTAAAGTATCAAACTTGGAAAAGCGAAAGGTCTTTTTTCATCTTGAACAAGTTGAGGCTAAATGCTGGCTTATACCAGATGGGAATTCATATGTGTGTGTACCTTTGGTTCATATACAATCAATGTTCCCATAATCTCTTTACTTTATATTATATGTAAATGTGTTCTTTTAATTAGCGTAATAGCTAAACTTGCACTCTTCTGCTTAGCTTATATCAAAGGTACATTAGTATTTAGCTCTTCGTTGTGTTGCTGTAAATTCTTTTTTGTAATATTTTCTCCATATTTCTAGTTTGTCGTGTTTAAATTTATAAATCAAGAAGATTCTGACAGCGAGTTTTACGATATTGGCTTGGCTCAATGGCTAGAGACTGAAATGGATATAGGCATGAAGACCAAAATAAAATGGCCTACTGATTCTAAGATAGCTGGGGATTTTGTTCGAAAAGAAAAGCCAGCCCATCCATCCTGGTCATCATTAGATATTTTAGTGAAACGATTTTATGGTAAGCGTTTATTTTAAAAAATTCTCATAGTAAAGTTGATTTACTGTGAAATTAAAACACTCTTGAGGGATTTCATTGAACTATTTACAAGGTTAAAGTTTTTTTTTAATTAAATCTATTTTTAATTTTTAATTTAATCTATTAATTCAATAGTATTTTTCTTTGAAAGAAAATTGAACTTCAGATGATATGAAATATGGTCCTCTTTGACCATGTTGTCAACAACTTATTCATGTTTCTTTTTCTATTTATTTCCATGTATAATCCATGTATAATTAAATCTTTTGTTTTCAGATACATATATCAATGCAGTTGAGGCGTGTAAACAATTTCTTTATGACTCCAATTATGAGAGTTCTAAAGAGATGGGACGGGGACATAGAATTAAAAGAAAGTCAAATCGCCTTGAAAGTTCCTCAGAAGAAGAACAAAATGAAGCAAATCATGTAAAATATGGCAATAATTATGAAATTCTTTCTCCTCCTTGTGTTAAATTAGACACGAGTTCAATATTTTCAAAACGTGAAAGCCAAAACCTCAAAAGAAATGCTTCATCCAAAATTGAAATTATTGATAATAAAAAATCTAAGAAATCAAACAATATTCTTCAGCACCTAAGAAGAAGTAATGATATCGGTACTGTACAAAATATTTCTATGAAAAATGACTACAACATGGAGGGAACATCGCAATCTGAACTGTATTCTTCATCCACTGCTAATGCGAATTTTTCTTCTTCGGTCAGTTCTTGTCATTCTGAATCAAATTTATCAAATAAAGAAAATACCGAAAGTAATATTGTGGAGAAGAATGTATCGCAACACAAAAATGAATCTCAGATTAATAATTGGATGGAGGGTGAGTTTCATTTTAAGGATGATGTCTATTGTTGTTAAGTAGCTATGATATAATTTTCAATGATTTCTAAAGCAATGCCATCTTTGTTTAGAAGGATTTGATGTGAAAAATCAAGGAAGTTCGTCCTCCCTCAGGAGTGAAATGGCAACAGTTAGCAGTAAACTAGATATTGTAATTATGAACCAGGAACGACTCAATCGATTCATAATGCCTCATGAGAAATTGGTAAAGAGACCAAACAATCTTCCTCCTCTTCCTCTAAAGACTCAAAGAGAATTGACTGAAATGGAGAAGTTTCTCTCTGAAGAAAACAATCTGTCTGCCACTGTGAGTATGCATATTTACAATGTTTAAAATAAAATAGTGATAATTGTACAGGCTTATTAAAAATTTTAAAAAATATATTAGGAAATAGCATTTGCAATAGCTAGTATAAAACTTTGTGCTTGTACTTTTATTGTAATTATAATGTTAATAATATATAATCTGGAAGCAAAAGAAATCGTGAATTCTTTCGAGTTTTTTTTTAGTTTTCCTTAGCATAAGAAATATACATTAAATATATTTAAATAATAATGCTAATGATATCAAAATATAAATTAAAAATAAGAGTTAACAGGCAAAATTCGTGGTAACATTAGCGAATAACATTAATATAACTAATAAAATTTCGTGAAACTATAATGTAGGTTTAATTATATAACAATTTTATTCGCTTACTTTTAGTTTTTTTTAATTATTTAGTTACTTTAGTTACTTTAGTTATTTTTAACTTACTTTAGTTATTTTTAATTTATATCTTGATTTAACGAGCACTATTATTTAGAAATATTGAATGTATATTTATTATGCTAAGGGTGATCCTAAAAAGGTCTTAAAATATTTAAGATTATTTGTTCGTTCAGTTTATAAAGTATTAATTAACATTACATTATAATTAGAATAAAAATTCTACGTTGACTCACTAATGCCATAATGTTTAAGTCTGGCACTGTAATGTAGTATTTTATTACTTATGAAAGTTGCGCATCAAATAATTGTAATTTTGGTTGAATCATTTAAAAGTCGCCGTTTTTTTTTATTTCAAAACAGATTGAATGTTACATTTATAAAAAATAAAATTAACATAATTAACATTTAATGAAATGACATTCTTTAAGGGAACGTCCCAGATGCGCACAACGTAAAACGGACACCATCAATCAGATTGCTTAGGTGGGGTTAGAATAAATTTAAATAATTTAATTGGTGGTGTCTGTTTTACACTGTACACATCTGAGACTCGCTCTTGTTTAATAGTTTATTTTATAAAATATATTTTTATCATCCTTGTGTTAGAGCTACTGTAAATGTTTTAATTTTTTTACAAGTAATAATATTTTTACTGTATATTTATCAAGAATTTTTAACTTTGGTTTTTTTCTACAATTTTATGTTTTATTTTTTAATAATAATTTTGTTTCTCTTTTTTATTTTTTTAATCATTCTATGAACTTAGTTGTACAATGGTTTATATTATATGTATTACAGTGTGGTTACATGTCGCGATACGTCAATCTGCAGAAGGTTAGAGCTTCAACATTCAGAATTCTGAGGAATATTATGAACAATTCTTTGGCTAAACAGTTTAGTCTTCATGGATGTGGTACTAAAAAAGCTTTCCAAAGTTTGAAACTTTATTCTGTAATTGAAGGTAATCTATTTTTATTAGCATAAACTGTAACTGGTCAGAAAAATGTAAAATTCTAAAAATTCTACTTTGCTTTTGCATTTTATCATACTTTAAATATTATATTTTTTTCAGGTGCATTTGTATCTAAAGATGAAAAAATCAATTTAAGTTTAGTAGAATCAGCAACTAGTCTGTGGCTTGTAAATGCTACATGGCGCAAACAGGAAGATGGATCTTCACATAGAAGCTTAAACAGTCATGAATACAGAACATCTCGCTCTTCTTTTTCCAATAAAAATCACACGTCAGAATCAAGCCTTCTCTCTGTCAAAGAAAGTCACATGTCTAAGCAGTCAAGCCATCGCTCTTCGAAAGATAAACAAAGATTGAAGGAGAAATATAAGAATTCAAATCATCCTCTCTCTAGAGAATATCACAGATTTAAAGAAAAAGCTGGATCAAGGTTTCAAGACAGTACATACAGCAAGTAGCATCTACCATAGCCAATATCTCGAAAGAGGATGCTAACCTCACTACTCATCAAATGATTGAAATTTTTTAGTTGTTGAATCATTTAAAATCATTTAAAAGTCGCCGTTTTTTTTTATTTCAGTTTGAATGTTACACGATTGAGATTCGCTCTTTCTTAATAGTTTATTTTATATAATATATTTTTATCATCTTTGTGTTACTGTAAATGTTTTTTGTATATATACTCATGTATATACATACTCATGAGACACAAAGGTATTTCTTACAACTTAAGACTTCAGACCATTCCGACGAACTCTATCGCCTATTGTAACCATTTTGTTCCATTAATAACAATATCGTCTATTGATTTTATAGATATTATTATAGATACAATTCCTAACAAATACGTTTCTTTTATTGTAATAACTTGTATAATCTTGTATAACAAATACGTTTCTTTTATTGTAATAACTTGTATAATCTTGTATAACAAATACGTTTCTTTTATTGTAATAACTTGTATAATCTTGTATAACAAATACGTTTCTTTTATTGTAATAACTTGTATAATCTTTAATAATTGCATGTTCTTTGACTTCACTTTACACGGGAATAATTACTATAGACGTCCAGATTTCAAAATGTGAATGACATTAGAGTGGCTTATAGTCAATTTTAAGTTATCTAATTTGAAATAAATTTTTTATTTGTATAGTCATCATAAATAATATCTTACTCTTAATAACATACACGTGATTCGTGATTTATAATTTGCAATCAACTTGTGATAAATAAAATAATTTTTTCCAAATAAAGTGAATTTTATTTTTATATTTACATATAAAAGTCATAAACTTTCTTACAGAAATGATCGTTTTTATACTCTTAGGTCCTTATAAATAATTTTATTTGTAATGACGTCTTTATAAATAATTTTGTGCCGACGTAAATATAAAACAAATTTTTTTTAAATACAAACAAGTCTAAAACGTTAAATTGTGTTACAATTTTACGTTTTACTTATGTCGGGATACAATTGTCTACAAGAACGTCATTACAAATAAAATTATAAGAATCTAAGAGTATAAAATTATTTACGATTTATAGGTTTTAATATCTCTCTCATTCATCAGTTACACTATCTAAGTCGATTTAGATAGTGTAACTGATAAATGAGTAGGATATTAAAAATTTAAATTTAAATGTCATTCAAACATCAATGTTGAAACATTGTCGAAATGATATCAAAATGACTCGATCCCGAATTGATCCCGAATCGATCCCAAATTCGATGTCGAAAACATATCAAACTGTGGGGCCATAAAATACTCGAATCGACGCGAATTTTTGATGTGAGTTTGACATTTGAATTTCGATGTTGTTTCAAGGTCTACTTGATAAATCATTTCTGACTGGGTTAGTGATGTGGTTTTCTGCATACAGAGAACTCCCCACAGTAAGAAAAAGGTTGTACATGCGGATAGGTTAGCTTCTTTCGTAGAGAGACGTATGGTTTAGGCCTTGGTGTAGGGAGCCTAGCGGAGCCCAAAGGGGGAAAGGGAAATAATTTTCTTATTAATGTTTGTAGTGTTTACGCGTTTCATTTTGTTTTCCAGTTTGTCTGAGAAAGGAAGACCAGGAGGGGAGTTCGGGAGGTGGCTGCGGACGAGGACCAACTCCGAGTCGGGTACCGGATTCGCCCTTCGCACTTCCTTCGAGGGAAAAGTTAATTTTAATCTTTAAGAAGACCGCCTTTCCTGCGGTTTTTGATCCGTGGTTTTCCGCGGGACTGTGGGCAAATGCCAAGGCGGAGGCTAGGGGAGTCCGTAGAACGTAGGGTCCACGGAGAGTCACATCTCCCCCCCCCTTGCCTGAAGAAAAAAGTAAGAAGCCCGCAAGTCCAGAAGAGCCAAGCGCTCAAGGCTCAAGACGGAAGAGGAGCACGAGCGGCAGATCAGGCCAAGGATGCAGCTCGGTAACCCGGAGCTCAGTTTCGGGGAGAGCAGGAAGACATCCGGGGATTGTAGTCTCAATAGAAAACTAATTCTGACCGCAAACTGTTTCCTTGATTGTCGAGACGACAATCTGGAAGAGGGGGAGCAGTGTTGCGCGCTGCGGCCGCTCGGTATGTTCTCTGGCCGCGCGAGCCGGCTGACAGGACGATCGACGGAATCGTTCAGCCGGGCATGAAGTTGGCAAGATGCAAGTTCACGGGATGTGGACTAGAAGCAACGATTGCTGGGGCGCTTGTTGATCAACAAGTACCCTGTCAGATTTTCGCTGGCCTCCTCCCGTGGAGGACGCGCTCGCTCTTTATCTGTATTACGGCTGATTCAATAAAGTTGGTGTCTCTCGTTTACGAACTGTCTTTCCTTGCTCTCGCGAGCCGCGTGTGACAGTGTGAGTGTTTTCCCGCGCTCGAAGTTGCGTGTCGAAGTGACGACGCAGTCCGACGGCGGAGGCGCAACAATATATATATCATATACATTATTTACAGAAAAAATTCTTATAATATCTCGTATAGTATTACTTCTTGTATATCCTCAGAATATACTTGTAATATCTCTTATAATATATTTTGAATTACGCAGAAATTAGTCATTAATGGATATATGTATATGTATATGTACATGTAGCAATGTGTGTAACAAATAAGTAATATCATTATAAAATTTTTATACAATTCTTTTATAGAAAAGTCACTGGTTGCGTTCAGCAGAGAAAGCTGCTTTGCAACTGTTGCAAAAATCGTCAATCTGATTGACGTATGCTCTTAAATCTCTAAAATCTAAAAGTATATACCAATGAAATTCGCGAATTTTACTATAGTTGCAAAGCAGTTTTTTCTGCTAAACGCAGCCACTGCGTTGCAAGAAAGCGCTCTTTTTTGATTAGGTTAGATATCTACAAACTCGCATAAGTTCGACTTACGCCGCTAGGAGTCGCAAGGGTTATTCGTTTTCTCGTAAGTAAAGTACGTTTCGGAAACTATATAAATAAGCTTAAAATTCATCTTTTAACTATTCAAAGCACGATGTTTCTTCATATAAATGCGTTGAATGTGACCTCAGTAAGGCATCTAATTTATGAATAGAAGCTCTTATTTTAAATATGTACATGAAAATAATACATAGTTTACAATGTTGGTGTAACATTGCACTATTATAACGCAATATTTCTGAGATGTTGTTTCAATATTTGTGTGCTGTATGGAATACACGTATGTAGGTACATACAATGAACGTCTAATGCACATTTTTCGAGTATATCGCATGTATATACCACGAATGTGTAATGTACATTCTCGGAATATGTACATACCATGAATGTGCATTGCACATTCTTGAAATATACCTTATGTATATACTATGAATATACATTGCATATTTTTAGAATGTAACTATGTATGTATTATGGATATCCTATGTACATACATTAGGTAATTATTTCACATATATGTGATATGCGCTGTATATACTTTTCACATTCTTTACATATACATAGAATATGAAATATCTATGTACGTATATACATAAGACATACATAGGATGTCTTAATGTTTATTGGGAACTGACATCTAATGAACTACTCACGTGCATCGATTGTTGTTAGAACGAGGAAAAGGATGATCGTGTCAATGAACATTATGTTTATTTGTAGCATCAGCAGGTAATTCTTTGCCAATCAATCTGGAAATCGCTTTGTAGTATTTTTCTTTCCCTCTTCTCTCATCTGTCCCGCAGATCAGGGTAAGCAGGAATTTTCCTGTTTCGCTACAGTGCCTCTCACTAATTAACGCGCTTCGGACAGAGAGTTCGCACTCCGCGCGGAATGTGATAAATCCCACTCGCCCTTTGCCTCAGTCTCTCGTATTGAATACACATTCAAGCCGAGATAAATCACAAATTAGAACCAGTATCAATCGGCTGTCCGCCGATCGACTAAGCTCCTTCATTACTTGCTGGGCCTATGAAATCTGTCTGTTCGGTGGGGATGATTGTCGATAATAGAGCTTGCTCATCTGAAGCAAACTTAAAAAAAATGTTATCCAGGATGTAAAGAAATATTAAATCAAAATCTTGTTTTCATAAATGCTGGCACATCTACGTAGTATGTAAGGAATATAATTAACTAAAGATTTTAATCCTTTAATTGATCACAGTCGACGAAATTACGTGACTTGATTAAATGCAATGAGACAAGGGTAAGTAAAAAATAAAGGACAGGTAGAAAAAATAAAGAAAAATTATTACGTGATTTTTCGAACGCATGTTTGCATAATTGATCGGATATACGTTATCGAGAAGGTATACTAATAAGTCTTCGGTTTCGCTTTAATCATAATCGTGAAGTGACACGCGGAACGGGTCATGATTCAAGCGGATTCCCCATTTTTCTTCCTTCTCAAGCGATATCGTCCGGTACGATAGAATACTCATGGCACGCTTATCTTCTATTTTTCTCATTACATTCGTCAGCCGACGTTTTACGTGCTGCCATGGACAAATGAAATGATACGACCCGATTCATGGTTGCCTCGTCTTGTGATACCCCATTACCGTGTCAACCGAACGCGTCTTCGCGCGGAAACTGTAAACGTGTTTCGAGACGTTTCGATAGATGACTGATCAATCTCGGGAAGGATCAGCGAAGCCGTTGGAGCGTGGCTTCAAGAATTAGTACGCCGGAACCGGTTGTCATCTGTGAAGGTATACTAATTTAGTTCTGATTAAATATCACTGGAGATTTCGGATCATCGAGAAGAGCTTCAGAGTGATTTACTAAGAATAAGTGTGGTTTGGGAATAAGTAGAAATAAATTGTAAATAAGTAAATAAGAATATGTGAACTGATAAGCTATAACTATTAAATAAATAAGAAAAAAGTGAAGTGAAGAGAATTATGATTCGATAAGGTACATCCATGACATTCATAAGGTACATTCTAGCGGGTATTAAAAACATTATAGTGTTCTATAAACACGAGAGATACTGATGTCGACAGTAAAAACAATACAATAAGGCATGTTGAAATAGATTAATTCTAATTTCACTATTTAAATCAAGGCGCTAATTCTGCGCTGGTTGTATTGGAAACACGCGAAACGGGAGCAAAGCGAAAAGTGGAGAAAAAGGAACCGCGGAGCAATATGCTCATCCCTTTCTGCGAGCGACAGTTCTGCTGTGCAGACGTGCGGGCGTAGGATAGTGTGAATCCACGACTCCGGCGTACAGATAAAAATAAAGATAAAAATTGTCTCGATATCTTCCATATTAACGAAGAACAGTTTCTTTGTATTGATAGCTCAGTATTCGATCAGTTCTTCCAAATTATATTATACTTGTTTAATTTTCATAGCGTTTAGTGGTTACATCGTATTGTCTTTGTGTGATTCTCGTCACACTGAATTTGTTTGCTTCATTCGCGTTATATCAATTTTGTATTATATTCTTTATTATAAAATTCAGAATTATTACTTTTTTGTTTTAAATATATATAAATTACAAAACAGCAAAACGCATCTGTCTTTTTCTACTGCATTTCCTTATTCCGATTTGAGTTCACCGGTAAAATTCAACAAAGCAGAATATTAAAGTGAAGATATACAGTCATGCGTTAATTACTATTAAAATTTGAAGAATTTCTATTCAAATATAATAAAGGGATGATTACATGTAATTCGCTATATTACCGGTTCGATGACTGTTAAATGATTAAAGTATAAGATGAATATATGATTGTGGAATGCTTAAGCTACTCTGATTCGCACGCAGCTGTCGATTCGCTCTGTGGAATCGTTCTTCTTTTAACAATAAGTGTAAACGCTTGGAAACGTGACTGAAAACGTGATTGAAATACATTATCTATTTATCTAGAGCCAATATCTTTTTGACAAACGATATCTTTCCTGAACAGATTTCTGAACAGTATTAAAAGATTTTTTATTCAATGTTGGTTACTTAGTAGAATTATTGAACTTTAATTGTACTTATATTGATCAATCTTTTGAATATAGATTAATTTGAAATATTCATACCAATTGAAAACTTAAATGAAGTTATAAAAGTAAAATTATTATCTGTGCTGAATTCTTCATGACATATAAGCGTTTGATCTTTCAAGAGTTATCGAGCAAAGAGTAAATATGGACTGCGTTGCGATATTCACTACTAGTACTGCAAATCTGTAGTTTATGTCACGCACATTATAGATTTTCAGTACTGACAATGAATTTCGAAACGCAGCTATAGTACTATTCAATAATACATTTAATGCGCATTTAATGCACAAATCAGTTCTTAATATTTTTTTATCATGAAAATTTCTGCATGTTAATAAATATTAGTGTGATATGGCAAAATTTATTGCACAAATAGCTTACAATAATTCTGTTATTTAAAAAATAGATTTATACATTAAATTAGAGAAACTAATCGATATAGCGTTCTAATGTTCGAATTAAATTATTTAACGTTACATGTTGAAAAATTACAAAAAAAGTATAACGTGAAAAGTTCATAAAATATTAATAAAAAGAAAATAATTTCAGTTTAACAGAATATAATTTTATTCATTAAATGCTTCTGTTAATGAACACGCATTATGCTCGAATATTGAATTTATCATATGACAACCTAGAGTCGGTGCTCCATTTGTGACCACTTTAAGGCCGTTTTTGGTCAGTATTTAAATTTGTCATCAAATCATAATTATACATGCATTTAGCAAGTGAGTATGATCAGCAGAAATATTATAAAAACAAAATTCATTTACTACATAAGATCAACAAGAAGCATAAACTAAATAATTCGAAAACTGTTGAAATGGCCAGAAATGAAGCAGTAGCCATAAATGGTGCACCGACCTTACTAAAAACAATTCGAACTTATCTGCGTATTCTATCAGTTTTCCTGGTTTGCTTGTGGTAAATAGTAATAAATCATTTCGTATTAATCGTTTTAAATTTTATTTAAAACACAGTCAATTTTTTAAATTCTTTTTGAAATAATAAAATTTCGTTCTGGATGGAAAAACGTCTGAAGTTACTTATTATAACGTCTGAACGTCTGAACGTATATAACGTCTGAAGTTAATATTTATTTGAAAATTAAATAAAACATTAAAAACGATTTGTAAAAATAAATTACTTTATAATAAATCATGTATTTGGTTTATAATATACTACTAAAAAAAATATGGAACACTTTTCACGTGCTAAAAAAATGAGTTATTTTTAAACTCTTGTAACTCAGCGAAAAATTATCGTAGGCTCAAAATGAAAAAAGCATTTTAAAACTTGAACCTTCTTCTATCAAATTCTTTTTGCGGATTCTAATTATCTCATTCCTTTATAAAACTGCAGAACGATGAAACTTGGTCCGTCAAAATAACAATTTTTAACACGACTTTGCTGCGTTACATCTGTCGTGCAAAAATCGTAGAGAATTTATATTATTTGCGTCTTATAGCAGAGTATTTTCTCTTTAATTTGAATGGTTGTTGATCGCTGTGTGATTTTTTTGATCGAGTTATCGAGGATTGAAGAAAAAATAATCATTTTGTGTTTGATCACTTGTTACTTGTAAACAAATCGATATTCCTCGAAAGATCATTAAAAAACTGAAAGTCAGCTCTTTCAGACGCTGTTATTGTTTTTTCTTAGCCTTACTTTTTCTAACAAAAAATTAAGTTCAAATATGCTGTAAAAAGTCTCATATTTCTCGTCTTTTCTTTAATTCAATATATTGTTGTAAAAAAGATTCAATCAAGTCACTAAAGCAAAATTTTGTAGTTCAAATATACCACAATAAAAAACAATAACGTTTATCAGCTAAAACGTTTTTATTCTATGTGTCCACCGTTCTTGAAATTGTCTAAATTGATAAAAACTAAAAAACTATCGATATTGCGTTATAATTAAAACTTTAAGCTTGAAAAATGCATGTTTAATTTATTGAGATTTTTTTCATTCGTCTATTATGGTAAAACAGGTCAATTCTCTTTGTTTTCAACAATTTAAATTAAATCAGCGATCAAAGTCAAAATAACTATTTTGTCTTCAAACCTCAATGACTTGGTAAAAAAAAATCGTACCGCGATCAGCAGCCACTCAAATTAAAGAGGCAAGCTCTTGCTATAAAACGCAGATAACAGAAATTTTCTACGATATCTTGCACGCTAGATGTAATGCAACAAAATCCTATCAAAAATTTTATTTTGACGGAACGAACTGCATCATTCTGTCGTTTTATAAAGGAAAGAAATAATTAAAATTTACGAAAAGAATTTGAAAGAAAAACTTTCAAGCTTCAAAATGCTTTTTGGATTTTGTCGCTGCGATGATTCTTCGCCGAGTTACAGTGGCGAATTTTTTAGCATGCAAAAAGTGTTCCCTATATTTGTTTGAGTAGTGTGTAATAACGATAAATTTGCAGAGCACTACAAGATGGCTAAGATATGTATCCTGAGCGCGTTGTTGCTGCAATTACTTTACACATCAGTAGAAGGACAAAATTCTCCATGTCCAGACGGCTTCACATATATAAAAAAAACCTAGCTCAGACGAAATGATAGGACAGATAGAAATTCGAAATCCATCAAAAAATAATTTTGAACTCCATTTAAAAGTGGATTTGAAAGTTACTACTCTGCTGCCTACGGTAAATATCCTTTTTTCGTATTAGTATTAATAGAATTAAAGAAGTATGAACACATAAATTTATAACCGTTAATGCAGACAATTTCTAATAATTTCTAGTACTTTAAAAATTCAACTACAGCCAGAAATTTTTTTCCTTGAAGCATTGCTAAAATAAATTTTGATTACATAAAATAAAAGGTGAAGTCGTTTTATTTCTACGATTAGTATCTCGGAGAAGAAAAATTTTTGACTTTTGAAAATAATCAAAATATAATTTTTAAAAATTGTACTAAAAAATAGATTATTTATTGTATTCTTTAAACTACAAATAATTTTTTGATATATTTAAATAGTTGAAAAACGAACGTTTGAACATATATTTTCTTGCGTTAAAAATGATCATGAAATAATTAGAAAATTTTGCTTTAAATTTTTATTTAACTTATTGGTAGTATCTTCTAATAAATTGAAATAGTTTAATTATCGATGTGTATTTCAGTCATACGTCGGTGGTGTGGACTTGACAAAATCTAGAGAGGATGCTGCTCGTGATGTTCTAGAGGGCAGGCCTTTGTTGTATCATATTTATTTTCCTGTACAAAATCCGCTTCCGACAGTGCATAGAGTATGGTTCAACAATGATAATATTTGTTCCGGCCCCGAAGGTAAGTATTTGTCTAAAAAGTAATATATAAATATCAAATGTTTAATAATGTAAGAGCAAAAATTACAAGCTGCTAATCTTTCAAGTTACAAATTAATTCTTATTTCGTATCCAAATATCGTATGCGTAATTTTCAAGTAAATTGGCAAAGGTAAATTGAAAGTTAAGAGGTTTACTGTTATGGAGCGCGCTAGCGAGAGCACACAGTAGAGCGAAATGGAAAGGACGAGTGAGTGAGCGAGGAGCAGCAGTTGGACACGGATAGCGTTGATCGGACTTCAGATAACACGACACTTACCAATATGACCATTTAATAAAAAAGTGGTTACGATATAATATGGTTGAAAGTAATTTAGAAAATGTAATCCGCGTGACACGGAGACTACCGTCAACGGAGGCTGAACGACGAAAGAGCATGGAGCTCGGTCCGCTGAGGGTTTTTATACATGGTAAATTCTTTGTCTTGATGTTGAATTATTCGTACTTGCACCATGAAGTAGTATAAGGAGACTTAACTAGATAGTGCAGAGAGGAAGAAGATGGTCACGAAAAATGTTTCGCGTAGGAGTAGGTCCGCTGAATGGAATAGCTTGTAACATTTCGTCGCTATCTTTCCAGCAATAAGTTAGAACGAGAGAAAGAGTATATTTCTTTCATTCTAACTTATTGCACTTGCATTGCTTGCACTAGTTCAAAAGTGCAACGAAAACGAACTAGCCGCTTAGGTTTTATATATTCAGTGTGTTAATCTTTTGATTTGTAAGTATTTCTAAAAAAGTAAAATATTTAAAGTATTTTTAAAATTTAAAGTATTTAAAAAATTTTTAAACGTTTATAAAATATTATATTTACTTGTGCCATATTTCTGAAATAATATTTTATATTTACTACCCGTATACACATGTAATCATGTGTTTCTAACCTTTTCGTCTTATGTCTCAACAGCTGTCATTTACAATTTCAAGATGGCGACGAAATGTTGCAAGCTATTCCGTTCAGCGAACTTACCCCTACGCGGAACATTGTTCGTGACCACTTTTAATCTACGGAGTTACGTCTCTTTATACTACTTCATGACTTGCACGTTCGTTTCTCGCTAAGCTCGTTTTTTAGAATAAACGCAAGCCTATAAGATTTACGCGCAGATGTTCATGACTCATAAACGCGGATCAATAGATGCAAGGTCAAGATCAGCGAGCAGCATCTCGCAGCTTAAGATGCAACTCTGTTTAATAATTATCGCCGGTGTTTTGAATCTTGAAACACTGCGGCGTGATAAGCGATAAGAATGGTTGCTTGTGAATTCTCGAACACTTACTAAAAACCTTTAAATTTTTTCGCTTTATAAAACAGGCGATTTTAATAACATTGCTACATTTTATTTCAGCATCAGGAAATGTAATTATTATCACGTTGGAACATACTCTTAGGATTATTAGACCCCCGCAACAAGCTCCACTACCATACTCACAATCAACCCCACAATCAGCCCCACCAGCACCCGTTGATATGATTGAAAATTATAATGAATGCGGTAGTAGTGGACGTCCTAATCTTTTGATCTCTCATGGAAAGAAAACATGGCCAGGCCAGTGGCCGTGGGTGGTGGCAATCTTCCGAGTTATATACGAATACGAGTATATATGTGGTGGTACTATTCTGACTACAAAACATGTTCTAACAGGTACATTAATTAAAACAAAAATCCTTATGTTACTTGTATTCTATACATCAAACGAGTTTTTTTTACTATAACTGCGTTTACTATTCTCGCTTTTGATATCACGTATCAACATGGCTGCGGTTAGTACCCAAGAGTTTTAAGATTTTCTCTAGATTTTCAGGCACCATCAGCTTTTTTTCTTGGATTGCAAGAGATTTATTTATTCTTTTTTATATTCGCTATTTTACTATTATTTATATAATTGAATATAATATTATACATCTTTCATAAGTATTCATGATTAATTCGTATGTAATCGGGAAATACGCATGAAAATATTTGTTATAATTAATTGTTCGTTCATTAAATATTTATTTATTTCAATGTTAACGGGAGTTAACCCTGTCAAATATTTTGATATAATGGATTGTTAAGATACGTAAATATACAAGAATATCTCTGAAATATATTTTTGTTTCTTTGTAGTTTTCTGTCGCAAAAAAGAGAGAGAAAGATCTATAAGAAAATGTATTTCATGGATATGTTAATTTTTTATAGCGGAGCATTGCTTGAAGCAGTCTTCCCATAACAACGTGACCATACCAGCCAACATATTGTCGGTGGTTTTGGGACAAATTAATGGACTTTAATGAATCGGAAAATGTCACTAGGGATGTCGCAAAGTACATCTTCCATCCCGAATACACGCACACAGTCTCCGCTGACTCTGATCTGGCGATTTTGATTTTGACGTCTCCCGTCGAGTTCACCGATTTCATCAGACCTATTTGCCTATTGCTCCCAACGGCCGATTCTCGTAGACTTGAGCAAAAGGATGGAATCGTCGTGGGATGGGGCGAAGATGAACGCGGTAATCGTTACACCGAAGAACCAAGATTGGCGACCATGCCGATAGTGAGAACGGTAAGAAGCTTTACGAGCTCTGATATTTCATTTTCTGATTTTTGCCTTTAGATCAAGACACATAGATTGAATTCCAATCGTCAGCGAAATTCTTTAAAAATAAAATGTTCAAAGACGTTTCGATGAAAATATTTTGATGACAACAAAATCGGGATATGTATGTATTGCGGTAGAGAAATGCTTAGAGATTTTTGTAACATTAATAAGGCGATACTTTATTTAATGTTACTATGTTTTATGAATTATATGACGTTTGCCTCTGAAGCAACCCGATTTTTGCCACTATCACCTCAGAACGCACCTTTTGCGCCGGTTGATTAAACCACAATGGTCTTTGCAACGGTGACAGCGGGAGCGGTCTGGTGATTTACGACTCTATCGGGCCGATATCATTTGCGTGGCGTTATGTCGCGAGCACCGCGTGGCAATCAACGTTCTGCGATCAAACAAATTACATTGTCTTTGTCGACGTGTTTAAATATCTACCTTGGATTAATAATACTCTTAAGATTATTATCCAACGTCGACGACCAGGTCCATAACCAGCCCCACCAGCACACGTTGATAAGATTGTATATATAATAAATTATTATATAAATGAATGTAGTATCAGCAATAGTAGTGGACATCCTAATCTTTTCATCTCTCATGGAAAAAAAACATTGTCAGGCCAGTGGTCGTGGGTGGCGGCAATCTTCCGAGTTATATACGAATACGAGTATGTATGTGGTGGTACTATTCTGACCTCAAAACATATTTTAACAGGTATGTACATTAATTAAAACAAAAATGTTTATATTACTTGTATTCTATATATCAAACAAGTTTTTTTTACTATTGTTGCGTTTCTATATTCATTGCCAAAGCTAAAACTCTATAGTGTATTGAGATATATACATGACGTTAAGGCTCCTGATTCCTCGCTGACCATATTAAAATCGTAACGTCAGAAGTGAAAAATTGCACGTTGAAAATCCTTGCAACGTACTGCCAAATAAAAAGATATTTGAATAAAAACACACTGTAGATTACTGTGACATACGTGTAAAATATACAGGAAACTAAGATTACCAAGGTATACACAACGTAGAAGAGCGTCTATCTATTCACGAGAACTGTCAAATCACGTGTGTATTCGTGTGTTTCGTTATGTATGTATGAGTATCAGTACACTCTGTATCATGTTCATTTTACAGTTAGTCTTTTTAAAAATAGGGTCCTGTACATTTTATAAGTGTGCTAAAGCGATCTGCAGTGTGTTTTCATCCAAATATCTTTTTATTTGACAGTACGTTTCAAAGTAATTTTCGTATAATTTTTCGCTTCTGACGTCATGTTTCAAGATAGCTACGGTTAGTACCCAGGAAGATTTTCTATAGATTTTCAGCCTGCTGCTTTACTTGGATATTAAAAGATTTATTTATTCTTTTTTATATTCGCTATTTTACTATTATTTATACAATAAAATACAATTTTATACGTCTTTCATAAATATTTATGATTGATCCGAATGTAAACCGGGAAATATGCATGAAAATTTGTGATAACTATTTGTTCGTTCATTAAATATTTTGATGTAATAGATTGTTAAGATACGCAGATACACAAGAATATCTCTGAAATATATTTTTGTTTCTTTGTATTTTTCTGTTTCGCGAGAAAGAGAGAGAAAGAACTATAAGAAAATGTATTTCATGCATATGTAATTTTTTTAAAGCGGGGCATTGTTTGAAGACATCTCCATATATTAACGAGACAGCCAACATATTGTTGGTGGCTTTAGAATGGTACAAATTAATGAACCTTAACGAATCGAAAAGTGTCACTAGAGATGTCGCGAGGTACATCTTCCATCCTGAATACACGCACACAGTCTCCGCTGACTCTGATTTTGATTTTGATGTCTCCCGTCGAGTTCACCGCTTTCATCAGACCTATTTGCCTATTGCTCCCGGCCGATTCTCGTAGACTCGAGCAAAAGGATGGAATCATCGTAGGATGGGGTGAAGACGAATACGGTAATTACACCGAAGAACCAAGGTTGGCGATCATGTCGATAATGAGAACGGTAAAAATCTTTATAAACTGTGATATTCCATTTTCTGACTTTTGCCTTTAGATCAAGGCACACAAATTGAATTCCAATCGTAAGTGAAATTCTTTAAAAATGTAATGTTCAAAAATGTTTCGATGAAAATATTTTGATGACAACAAAATCGGGATATGTATGTATTGCGGTAGAGAAATGCTTAGAGATTTTTGTAACATTAATAAGGCGATACTTCATTTAATGTTACTATGTTGTATGAATTATAGGACGTCTGCGTCAGGAGAAACGCGGATTTCGCGGGTATCACCTCAGCACCTTTTGCGCCGGTTGGTTAAACCAAAGCGGTCCTTGCAACGGTGACAGCGGGAGCGGTCTGATTTACGACTCTATGACGGAGCGTTATCGTTTGCGTGGCATTGTATCGCGAACACTGCATGACCAACAGCTGTCATGTAATCAACCAGAGTCTTTGTCGACGTGTTTAAATATCTATACTGGATTTATGATCAGATGTATTCCTCGTAAACCTAGTGTTTTACCTTATAATGCAAGAATTACTAATTGACAAACTTTTTGGTTAAAGTTTATTCGGAGACTATGCACTTATAATATACAAAAATGTGAAGATCAAAGTTTCAAGTTTTACTCTTGACTTTTTTTACTGTTACTCTTCGTAATGCATTTATTATAAATGTAAAATATCCCAGACAGCACATGATCTCTAAAACATGTCCTATAGACATTATTAGAATATAGGGACGTTCTTAGAATGTTTTTGAGACGTTTTTAAAAGATTTGTACTGTCTGGGATGTGAATTATTATAAATGTATCTACTTATCATTGTGGACTTGTTAAGAATTAAGAATAAATCGTATCATGATACATTATGACATATTTACAATTAGATAATAAACTTATGTTACATCTTACATTGTTACTTAATTTATTAAATGCAATCAATATTTTGTATTATAAAACATAAAATGGAATTTCGGATCACATGGCGCACGTCATGGAGGCATAGGATTATCCGCACGATGGCAATTCCTTCAATTATCTGCGCGAACCGGGTACATTTATCGCGAGGGAATTCCCCGTGCGTTATTTCGGTCATTCGCGGAATCTTCTTGAAAAGGGCCGTGTTTACGTTCCTTTCAAGAAGTCGGCAGACAAAGACACGCAGTTTTTCATCGACGGCATATTGACATAGCGCCGAGGCGATAAGGCGACTCGGCCTTGCTGCACACGTGATTTGCACGGTCGAAATCAGCTGTTTTTGGCGACACGGCTCTCGGTGTCCGACCTTTGAGAGGATTATTGCTGAGAACAAAGGCCCCCGATGCTTTAAAAGGCCGACGACGAGGCCGATCTCGCTCAGTCGCTAACTGCCTTTTTCTAGCATTAGTCGTTTCACCTGCTTTCGAGTTGCTTGCTCCATCGCGCTATTTTTGCTTATTCTTGCGCCTTTCCATCCTAGACGGATTGCTTGTCCGTGCTTTCAATACTGCTCGCGATACGATTTTCTGTACATAGATTGTAAATATTCTGTAAATACAGTTCTACGTGACTTTGCTTTGCTTCATATTGTGCTCGTCTGCCTTACTTTCTATCGCTCGCTCTCGAACATAAAAAATACAAAAATATTGTCATTTTGTTTATTAAAATTTTGTTCATGACTAGAAATATATTAAATAGATGTATATATTTACATAATTGTAAGATTAAACAAACTTACCAAGTCAAGTTTGATTTTAATTAAGCTGGGGGTCTCGTTCGAATAAAGACTCTGTAATCGCGCCCTCGCGCGCACTTGGCAACAAGTTTCAGATCCACTCAGATTCAAATTCCCGCACCGGAGGTGCACTATCCGTGGCGCTACGTGCCCTCACCATTACTCAGATCCTGACAGCAAATCGTAGGCAAGGACTTGCCCTCTGGGTGGATTGTCTTAGCTGTGGGTGGAAAGTTTATCCTGACGAGACCCTCGACATAATTAAGATCGAACTTCACTTGGTAAAATCGTTTAATCTTACAATTATGCCAGGGGTCTCATCCGGATGAAAACTCTGTAGTTGTTCAGAGTGCGACTTGCTACCTGGTGAAGACGGATCTAGGAAGACTGGTGATTTGAAAATAGCGTATTTAAGGCACAAGCGGTACAAAGATGAAACTGAGCTTCAACAGCATTCATGAACGCGTTGAAGTCAATTATTGGTCTATTATAAAATCGGATGAAGACTTGTGAGTCGTTGGTCCAGCCTGTCACTCTTTTGATTATTTCTACGGGCACTCCTTTTTTCGCTGCCAGCGATGTAGATGCGTGGTGGGTGTTGTGGGCAGTAAATTTCACATCCACTCTGCATTCCTTCAGTGTTTCTCTGATCCATCTACTTATGATTTGTATCCCTGTTGTTTTATGTGGGCGCTTTAGCGAGATGAATAGGCTATCACAAGTCTTGAGAGCGTAAGTTTTTGGTTCGATGTACGAATTGTTCAAGAAGGCTTACTATGCATAGGTTCTCTCTAAAAGTGAATCAGTGAAACTTACTGTCAATCAGCGATTGTACACTGAAAAATTCAGTGAAATACTTAACACTGACAATCAATGTATAATCGCTGATGAATTTTTCAGTGGAATACTTAACACTTACAATCAGTGTATAATCACTGATTGACAATGAGTTTCACTGATTCACTTTTAGAGAATTGGTACATTCTGAGAAGGACAAAAATGACAGTAGCAGTTGCTTGCGCCCTGGGGCTAATGTTTTAAGGCGATCTGGAACTGTAATGATTGCCCTATCTCTGCTGATAGAAATTTGGGAGATGCGTAGTGCTGCGAGTGTCAGGCATCGTTGTCCTGTAGCGAGAGCGAGAAGGAGGACCAATTTCTTAGTGAGGTTCTCTAATGTTGGGCTCTCAAGAGAAAACCAGGCCCTCAGTTTTGATATTACAAACGAGGAGTCCAAGATATGGTTATATTGGGGTTTGAGTGGTTTCAGGGCGGTCGCTCCCTTGCAGGACCGTTTTACTAACGGGTCGTCTCCTATCTTGTTGTTCGATAGTAGGAATACGGTGGACCTCGCGGTGTTGAGTGTAGAGAAAGATCGTACCGTTTTTAGCTCCTCTGACAAAAAGGTGAAAACGTCTCTCGCCGTTGGTGAGAACGGCGAAACCTGACGTAGTTGGCAGAAGGACCACCAAGCTCGAAACGGGCGTGTATACTGTTTCACCATCGCTGGAGCGAGGAACGCCAGAAGCACGTCTAAAGATGACTCTAGCGCCAGGAAGATTCTGAATGCTTCCCTGATAGTCTCGCGACTCCCAGGGAGAGTATATTGTACGCCGGATGTTTCCTGAGAGGGGCCGAAAATAAAGATTTAGTAGGTGACAGAATAATTAGGCAATTCCTCCGAAAAATCGGTGGCCAAGTCAGAGGTCTCAACGTTGAAGAGGAAAGCCAATTGTGGCCCGCTGAAGGTGTCGATCAATGAAACGGCGGAACTGATTGAGGACCGCAACGAAAAGTTATCTAATAGTGACGAGCAGTTTCATAGTGATCACTGCTGAAGAGTAAATCAAACCAATAATTCTAATTATCGAGCAATTATTCTGAATATCAGGTTCCTATGTGTTCAATTAATCATGATAAATTAGAAACTATTACGATAATTTGCTAAACTTCGACCAAGCTGCAATTTGAAATTATCTGAAGAGTAACTTTTTATGTATTCAGATTTATTATATATATTAAATTGCATTTTATCTTAAATATTTTCATATTTATAATTATTTGTAAGGATAGAAATCTATAGCTAAGTTTCTGATACGCTGATATTTGTCTAGAAAGAACGGGTTTGTAAGTCAATTAAAGAATTATTCAAAGTTACTGCGATTTATTCCGGAAAGTTCAGTGCTATCGTGAGTGACAGAAATAAGTCTCGTAAAACTTAGGGAACAAACAACACATTTTTATGGAAATATCGTACATTTTCAATGTATTATAAAGCGAAAAAATAACGTGACATTAACATATAAATTATAATAAAATATAATAAAATATAATATAAAAAGTATTGAGCACAAATAGCCATTAACAAATAGATAATGTCTATTTCTCTCACTCTCTCTCTCTCTCTCTCTCTCTCTCTCTCTCTCTCTCTCTCTCTCGCTTTCTTTATTTTTCGTGTTTTTTCTTCTTATTGAAGATGTTATATCATCATACTTAATGCAATAATCAAATTTAAGTCGCAATCCCGAGAGATCTACGTCTAAAGAAATAAAGTTGTATTGGCAGTAAAACATTTTATTCTAATAAAAGGATAACAAAAGTTTGTAAAATTTACCACAATTATTTTTACTAATTAAAAATACTCACAAATAGTATTCACTTGTGAATCACCTTCCTAGTGGTGAGTTCAAAGAGTGCAAAAAGACATCAAAATCGCTTATTTTCACAAGCATTGAAAATTTATGCTTTTTCTACCGTTGCAATTTTACTTGTTCTGCCGATCTCTTGAAATCATTTTTATTTATCGTACTTATCGAATGCCTCAAGAAAGCATTTCTAATTCTCATCGTGATCTGAATTGCCGCGTCTGCGTTGTTATAAATCTCGAATATATAAATTAGAAGTATTGTAAAAGACTTGTGTTCCGGAACATTTTAGTCATGCTTTATTCTGTCATCGTGTCGAGGATCCAGTCCATATAGTAGGCGACTTTGGTATAGACTTCGGGGAAGCCTCCGTGGTCGCACTCCCTCGTTCCATAGCTGAATATGCCATATTGGATGAAGCGCACTGACCTGCCCATGTATATACCAGCCGCTTGCAGAAGCCCACCGCCATCGCTTAAGCAGAAATCGATGCTCAATTGGCTGACACATAGCTGCCTGTACCAATTCTGCGAGGTCCAATTGTATACATTTTTACACTGCTCGTAGGCCATCAGCGGCAGTCTCGTCTGTAGAAGAGTCTGACTGTGCGGGTCCTTTTCCGTTGAGTCCCAGTCGGTCGCTACGCCCTGTCAGTCGCAGAAGAAATTTCGTAATAAAAGTAATCGGTCTTTACAAAAATCGAGAAATAAGTCTCTAAAAATCAAAACGGAATTTTTTAAAAGCGGTTAGAGAATGTTTCTGAAAAATATTTGATTGATGAATCGAAGATACATAATTGTGTGAAATTTTTTAATTTGGGAGAGAGTGAGAGAAAGACAGGGAATACGAAATATGTTATATAAAGATTGCTTTTTTGAGTTATCGTAATTAAGAGTAGATTTGAATACTTTTGAATAAAATTAATATAATTCATAAATCTCTTTGGCTGTTTCTTTCTTTATTACTTTCTGATTGGAAAGATTGAATGAAAAGAGTGAATGATTGATCATTTTCTTACCTTTCAACGATATAGATTCGATGCAATACCAAAGGGTAGACAAATGGGCTTGGCATTTCGGGAATTGAAGTCCAAGGAACTGTTCAATCTAATAAGTGCGATGTCATTTTGCAGCCTCTCTCTATTGTACTCCGGATGGAAGTGAACGGATTCCACGGCGAAATTCTGATACATCTCAGAACACGAGATCTCGAGCCCCATATTATTTATATCACAATCACGATCCTTGCTTATGTCGTGTTGTCCTATTCTAGTGAGTTTTTGATAAGTTGCAGCGTCTGCTCCGAAAGCGGACGAGTCAAATTTGATGAAATTTCTGGACAATTGCGAATGTTAATGCAATTAACACTTATGTCTGTACACCTATTCTCTGTAACGATAAATCATTATTCAATTTAACGACATTTCTTAACCAACAATTTTTTAAACATACAATTCAAATTTTATTGAAGTTTAGAATGAATCCAGCATATCGATTTTTAAATGTACACATACGGATATCGTTTGGAATGTCTCAAATTTATCGAGGAAAATAAAGTATTTATTTCTTTATTATATTAATTAATTGTCAAATGTGTGTGTGTGTGTGTGTGTGTGTGTTCTTATGATTTAAAATTTTGATTAAGAAAATATGTGCCATTAAAACTGACGTCTTTTTCAGGTGAAAATACTCATGTAAGAACTGACATGAAGAACTGACGTTAGAACTGACGTCTAATGAACTACTCACGTGCATCGATTGTTGTTAGAATGAGGAAAAGGATGATCGTGTCAATGAACATCATGTTTATTTGTAACATCAACAGGTTACTCTTTGCCAATCAATCTGGAAATCGCTTTGTAGTTATTTTTCTTTCCCTCTTCTCTCTTCTGTCCCTCGCAGATCAGGACAAGCCAGGAATTTTCCTGTTTCGCTCCAGTGCCTCACACCGATTAACGCGCTTCGGACAGAGAGCTCGCACTCCATTGGGGAATGTGACAAATCCCACTCGCGCTTTGCGTCGTCGTGTTGAGTACGCATTCAAGCCAAGATGAATCACAAATCAGAACCAGTATCAATCGGCTGTCCGCGAGTCGCCAGTCGACTAAGCTCCTTCATTAGCTACTTGCTGAGCCTATTAAATCTGTCCATTCGGTGGGGATGATTGTCGATAATGAATCAATGATCGTCGTCATTCGTTGTCGATTAAAGCTGAATCGCGCCATTTGCGCGATACTTTCTCGATTTTTTTGGAGACAATAACCATAAACATTTTGTATAAGAAAAAGTAGAGTTTGCTCATTTGAAGCAAGCTTGAAAAAAATATCATCCAGGATGTAAAGAAAAGAAATATTGAATAAAAATTTTTTTTTATAAACACCCATGTAGTATATAAGAAATATGATTAACTAAAGATTTTAATCCTTTGATTTGTTACGTCCAGACCTAAGGATTTTATAAGGAGGACAGAAGCAAAGGAAAAGGTTCCATCAGGGAAAGGAAGGAAGAGTATGGAAGGACGTAACTAACTGCAATATTTGTCTGTTTTTGCCGTAGCAAAATAGATGGGTAGGCGAGTCGGACACATGTGTCGAGGCTTCGGTGTTGGGTAGTCTCAAATAGACGCTATGAAGCCACACTAGGAACAATGTGGTCCTTATTTCAAATCAGAGAGTTTAATCTCTTTTACCTGGGGATAGGACCATGTAGGATTCTTAATGGGACGAGAATTTATAAGAAAGGAGCGAAGTCAAGGGGGATCAAACAAAATACATGAAATAAGAATTAATTTGCTTTAACAATTAGTAACATTATTTATTCATTATTTATTCTAAAAAAATATTCAGATTAAAATTGTCATAATATCAATCGAATATATACACTAAAATTTTAAAAAGTTAGGTAACATTCTATCGTGTTATAATATGATTTAATGTATTTAAATGAATGTGAACGTGTGTGGGGAGAGGGAGGAAGGGAAGGAAACATTCATGGTAACTCCTGTACAGATGCCGAAGAAGGAGAAAACAAGTTATAAAAGTGGAAAACTGGAAGCAAAAAGGGGTCGGAATCGTGGATTAGGTAGACGAGGATTATTTCGTTTGGTCGTGCTCGCAAGATGATTTTGTGGAGGTCTTCGGGGTCAACTCTATTGAGAGTTAAAGCAAAAGGATAAGGGGGGAGAGGATCGGAGGATTGTTCGAACGTCAGGATTGAATCTGCGAACTCCGGAAGCGACAAACGGTGTGGGCTGGGGGGAGAGAGGGACTTCCTCGAGGACTTCAACGCTCGAGGAAGAGAGAGCCGGAGAAAAAATTCTAAGCGTTTCAACTGAGGAGTGAGCAGGGAAGTGGGAAGGAGAGTAAGAAGGAGAAGGCCAGTGAAAAAGGCTAGCGTCTTCTCCAGAGAGGTGGTCAGTAATACTGTGATCAGTAATACTCGGCCTAATGCCGAGGGAGGAGATTCGCATGAGGGTGAATCTAGGTGGTACGATTGAATCCGCTTGAGTGGATTCGCGGCACTTCGCGATTATGTCCACCTCCTCCAAGGGGTCTGATAAAATGTCAGAGACGATCCGACGAGCTTGGCGTTAGAGACGGTTCTGTATGTACCTGGCGGCCGGTGCGGGGCAGGAACACGGAGACGGGGTAGTCAGACACTAAATCAACACCAGGGTTAAATGGGGAAGGTGAGGAAGTAATTTTTATCGATCGAGAATTTCTCGAAATTGGACGGTGGAAGGAAAGGAAGGAGTTCGCAGATCCGCGTCCGAATCAAGAGCTTCCGACTCTCCTGGTTGACCGGGTGTACGAAACATTCTCAAAAAATCAAGATTTCGAGACTCAGAAAGGGGTGCGAAGGAAGGAGCGAGGGTTGCTGATAAACGATCCGGGGAAATCAGACGACTCGGAACGGCATCAATACGAATTAAAGAAAAGAAGTGAAAAGATGATAGGAATTTACTGATGTTGATTTCACTTGAATGGAAAAGCAGCCTCTCGTGGAGAATTGCTGGCTCGGTGTCTTGGCTCGGGACTTGGGAGACGGGCGCAGGGTCAAATCGGCTCACGAGACTGATGTGCCGCTACGTCTAACTTACTAGTTTAACTCGCACGAACTGGCACTGACCGATAATTACGTAGACGGTAATGAATTGAGACTACTGAGAGTACTGAAAGTACGGAGTGTGTCGATGGATTGAAATCAGGGGTTTTATATGGAAAAGTTGAAGGGTGGGTGTGTCTGAGTGACGGATTTGGGTTTTCGGATTCGTTGAGCGTTTTTCGCCTTCTCTAATATTAATTGGAGAATCGGCTTGTTTAGGTCCTATAGGCAGCTTGGTCGTTAAAATCCCTTTTGTTTTATGGATCGATCAAACTGCACTTTCTAAAAATCTAAAATAATCGAGAGACAATTCCTCCGGGGTTCAAGTGGGTTTTTGTCGCGACAGTTTGGCGCTACAAGTGCAATAATTCTCGAATGGACCCATAAATCTAATGTTTCGGTTTTCGTAACTCACTTGGTTTTTGGAGAAATCGTCGATTTATATATTTATTTGTTTACAGAGGACTGGCATCCGTCGACGGCACGTGTGAGTGGTCATTTTAGTTGTGTTTAGTTTTTTCTTCAAAGATAAGGGTTAGTAGAGGGCATGTGTGGATCGCCCGTCGCCAGTCGCCCGCCTTAGATCTTAAAAGATAAAATTTGTTTTTCTTTCTTTGCCCGAATGGGAGAAATCGTGCAGTCTGCTGGACGAAACAGATTGATCGCAGACGACAAATCGTGATTTTATTAAATACAATGAGAGAAGTAAAAAATAAAGGACAGGTAGAAAAAAATAAAGAAAAATTATTGCGTGATTTTTCGAACGCATACTTGCATAATTGGTCAGGTATGCGTCATTGAGAAGGTATACTAATAAGTCTTTGGTTTTGTTTTAAACACAGTCGCAATGATCACATGGGTAAGTGACACGCGGAGCGGGTCATGATACATACGTCAGCGGATTCTTCATTTTTCTCCTTCTCAAGCGATACGGTCCGAGTACGGCGTCCGGTACGAGAGAAGTACGAGAGATAAGAGTGCTCGTGGCACGCTTATCTCATATTTTCCTCGTTACGTTCGTCAGCCGACGTGCTGCTACGAACAAGTGAAGTGACCCGACTTATGGTTGCATCGTCTCGAGGTATTCCATTACCGCGTCATCCGAATGCGTCTTCGCGCGGAAACTGTAAACGTGTTTCGAGACGTTTCGACAGAAAACTGGTCAGTCTTATGGAGGTTCGGCAAGCCGTGGAAGCATGGCTTCAAGAATTAACATGCTGAACATCCGGAGTCGGTTGTCGCAGAATTAAATACCGCTGGAGATTTCGGATCGAAGCGCATAGAGAAGCGCTTCAGTGTGATTTACTGTGGTTCGGCAATAAATAGAAATAAATTGTAAATAAGTAAATAAGAACGTGTAAAGCGAAAAGCTGTAACTAATGAATAAATAAGAAAAAAAAGTGAACTCAAGAGAATTATGATTCGATAAGTTACATCCATGACATCCATAAAATACATTCTAGCGGGCATTAAAAGCATTATAGTGTTCCATAAACACAATCAGAACTCTCATTCATAGTAGGCAGTATGTAGTGGTATGTATCAATACTGCCTACTATGAGTGAGAGTTTTGATTAGGCTTCTGCTTTTCTGCTAAAGTGTGAAGCCGGCCTTACAACTTACCCCTGATACTTTTAACCCCGGTTTTCCCTATTCTGATTCGCACGCAGGTGTCGATTCGCTTTATAGAATTGTTGTGCTTCTAACAATAAGTGTAAGCGCTTGGAAACGTGACTAGAAACGTGATTGCAATAAATTATCTATTTATTGTCTAGAACCGATATCTTTTTGACGAAAATTTAAAATGTTTTTCAGTAAAATTCAGTAGTTGCCAAATTTGTCAGAATGTGAGTTGCGCTATTAAAATTCTCATTTTTATTATCTGCTTGTTTGGATACATGTATCATATACATTTGCTGTCGTCTATATGCTACATCGTCCGTCACTAACATCCCTTTCTATTTATTAATATGAACCATGATAAGTATTCACCGTTTCTTTTGAATTTTAATGTAGATTTACATAATAATTTCTCTATCCTGAACAGATTTCTAAACAGTATTAAAAAATTTTTTTATTCAAAGCTGGTTGCTTAGTAAGATTATTGAACTTTAATTCAACTTACATTGATCAATCTTTTGAACATAGATTAATTTGAAATATTCATATCAATTGAAAACTTAAATGAAGTTGTAAAAGCGAAATTATTATCTGCGCTGATCACATCATGACATATAAGCGTTTGATCTTTCAAGGGTTATCGAGCAAAGAGTAAATATAATATTATTCAATAGTATATTTGATGCGCATTTAGTGCACAAATCAGTTCTTAATATTTTTTTATCATGAAAATTTCTGCTTGTTAATAAAAATTAGTGCGACGTGGCAAAATTTATTATTGCACAAACAGCTTACGAAAATTCTGTTATTTAAAAAATAGATTTAAATCAGAGGGACTAATCGAAAGCGTTCTAATGTCAGAATTAAATTATTTAACGTTACATGTTGAAAAATTACAAAAAGTATAATATAAAAAGTTCGTAAAATATTAATAAAATGAAAATGATTTCAGTTTAACAAAATATAATTATATTCATTAAATGCTTTTGTTAATGAACACGCATTAAGCTCGAATACTGAATTTATCATATAACAGCCTACTAAAAACAATTCGATCTTATGCATATTCACTGAGTTTTCCTTCGCTTGTGATAACACAGGTAGAACAAGAAGTCACAATTATCTCAAAATGACATCAAAATGACTCTAAAATGTCATTATTATGTCATTTTAGAGTCACTTTGATGTCATTTTGATATTATTGACTTTTTGTTCTACTTGGGAAATAGTAATAAATCATTTCGTACTGATCGTATCGAAATCCTGTTATCCAATCTCATTGACATATCAAAATTTAATGTACAATGAATAAATGTATGGAAATGTAAATGTCAATCGTAAAATTTCATTTGCATAATAAACTTGTCAAATTTCTTTTAATTTACTTTTAAATTTTATTTAAAACAAAGTTAATTTTTTAAGTTCTTTTCGAAATTATAAAATTTCTTTCTGGATGGAAAAATGTCTAAGGTTACTGATCAGTTTGATTGATAATATTTATTTTAAAATTAAATGAAACATTAAAAACGATTTGTAAAAATGAAGTACATTTATAAAGCATGTATTTGGTTTATAATATAGTAACGATAAATTTGTAACAGATGGCTAAGATTTGTATCCTGAGTGCGTTGATGCTGCAGTTGCTTTACACATTAGTACAAGGACGAAATTCTCCATGTTCAGACTACAATCGCATGTTTAATTTCACATATATAAAAAATCCCGAATCAAACGAAACGATAGGACAGTTTGTAATCCGAGAGCCACCAGTAAATAAGAATTTACAAGTCCGTTTAAAAATGGTTTTCAAAGTTGAGACTCAGCTGTCTACGGTAAATATCCTTTTTTCGTATTAGTATTAATAGAATTAAAGTTGTCTGAACACATAAATTTATAAAATTATAAATTTATAAAATTAATGCAGACAATTTCTAATAATTTCTAGTACTTTGAAAATTCAACTATAGCCAGAAATTTTTTTCCTTGAAGCATTGCTGAAACAAAATTTGATTAAGTAAAACAAAAGATGAAGTCGTTTTGTTTCTACGATTAGTATCTCGGAAGAAAAGAAAAACTTTTTACTTTTAAAAATACTTAAAATATCATTTTAAAAAATTGTTCTTAAAAAATAGATTATTTATTGTATATTTTGAACTACAAATAATTTTTTTATATATTTGAATATTTGAAAAACGAGATTGAACATATATGGTATTTTCTTGCATATTAAATAGTTAAAATGATCATGAAATGATTAGAAAATTTTGCTTTAAATTGTTATTTAACTTATTGGTAGTATTTTCTAATAAATGCAAATTTAATTATCGATGTGTTTCAGGCCTCGATAGTCTATGGATACTCCGGTAGAATGAACTTGACAAAATCTGAAGAGGATGCTTCTCGTGATGTTCTAGAAGGCAGGCCTTTGTTATATCATATTTATTTTCCAGTACAAAATCCACTTCCGACTCTGCATAGAATATGGTTCAACAATGTTCAAATTTGTTCCGGCCCCAAACGTAAGTATTTGTTTAAAAAGTAATATATAAATATCAAATGTTTAATGATGTAAGAGCAAAAATTACAAGCTTCTAATCTTTCAAGTTACAAATTAATTCTTATTTTGTATCCAATTATGCGTAATTTTTAAGTAAATTGGTAAAGGAAAATTGAAGATAAAAGCCTTACTGTTGCGGAGCGCGCTATAGCGAGAACACACAATAGAGCGGTATGCAAAGGACGAGTGAGTGAGCGAGGGGCAACAGTTGGACACAGATAGTGTTGATCGGACTTCAGATAACACGACACTTACCAATATGACAATTTAATAAAAAAGTGGTTACGATATAATATGGTTGAAAGTAATTTAGAAAATGTAATCCACGTGACACAGAGACTTTCGTTAACGGAGGCTGAATGACGAAAGAGCGCGTAGTTCGGTCCGCTGAGGGTTTTTATACGTGGTAAATTCTTTGTCTTAATGTTGAATTATTTGTACTTGCACGTCCGTTTATCGCTAAGCTCGTGTCTTAGAACAAATGCAAGCCTATAAGATTCACGCGCAGGTGTACATGACTCATAAGTGCGGATCGATAGATGCAAGATCAAGATCAGCGATCAGCACATCGCAGCTTACGATGCAACTTGGTTTAATAATTATCGCCTGTGTTTTGAAACTTGAGACACTGCGACGTGATAAGTGATAAGAATGATTGCTTGTGAATACTTGAACACTTACTAAAAAATTTTAAATTTTTTCTTTTTATAAAACAGGCGATTTGAATAACATTGTTACATTTTATTTCAGCATCAGGAAATGTCGTAACTACTATCATGTTGGAACATACTCTTAGGATTATTAGACCCCCACAACAAGCTCCACGACCAGTTCCACCAGCACCCGTTGATATAATTGAAAATTATAACGAATGCGGTATTAGCAGCCGCCGTAGTGGAGACCCTAATCTTCTGATCGCCCATGGAAACAAAACATTGCCAGGACAGTGGCCGTGGGCGGCGGCAATCTTCCGAGTTATATACGAATACGAGTATCTATGTGGTGGTACTATTCTGACTACAAAACATGTTCTAACAGGTACATTAAAACAAAACAGGTACAATTAAAACAAAAATGTTTATATTATTTGTATTCTATATATCAAACAATTTTTTTTTACTATAGCTGCGTTTCGATATTTATTACCAATGTTAAAAATCTATAGTATATGTGACGTTAAGGCTCCTGGGCGCCTATTCTCGAATTTGTACGAAAAATTCGCATATGAAAACGACGCTGCACGATCACTGATCAGTATATAATTTGAGATCTAAAAGGTATACACTAATCGGTGATCGCGTAGCGTAGTTTTCATATATGAAAATTTTTTAAATGAGTTTAAGAATAGGTCCTCTGGGCCTCAATTCTTGAAGTCATACGAAAAATTTCTGTATACGTAAATAACGTTGCGCAGTCACTAATTGGTGCATACCTTTTAGATCTCAAATCATGTACCAATTAGTGTCCGCGCAATGTTATTTATTCATTCTTTTTTATATTCGCTATTTTATCATTATTTATATTATAAAAATTTATACATCTTTCATAAGTATTCATGATTGATCCGAATTTAATCGAGGAATACGCATGAAAACGTTTGTGATAATTTATAGTTTGTTGATTAAATATTTTGATATAATAGATTGTTAATGTACGCAGATACACAAGAATATCTCTGAAATATATATATGTTTCCTTGTATTTCTCTGTCGCAAGAAAGAGAGAGAGAGAGAGAGAGAGAGAGAGAGAGAGAGAGAGAGAGAGAGAGGGAGAGAGAACTATAAGAAAATATATTTCATGCATATGTTATTTTTTGTATAGCGGGGCATTGTTTGAAACGGTCTCCTCGTACCAACGATACCATACCAGCCAATATATTGTCGGTGGCTTTGGGACGATACAAATTAATGGATTTTAACGAACAGGGAAGTGTCACTATGGATGTCGCGAGGCACATCTTCCATCCCGAATACACGCACACAGTCTCCGGTGACTCTGACCTGGCGATTATAATCCTGAGGTTTCCCGTCGAGTTCACTGCTTTTATCAGACCTATTTGCCTATTACCCCCATCGGTTGACTCTCGTAGACTCGAGCAAACGGATGGAATCATCGTGGGATGGGGCGAAGACGAATACGGTAATCGTTACACCGAAGAACCAAGGTTGGCGAACATGCCGATAGTGAGAACGGTAAGAACCTTTACGAGCTCTATTATTCCATTTCCATTTCCATTTTCTGACTTTTGTCTTTAGATCAAGTCACACAAATTGAATTCCAATCATAAACAAAATTTTCTAAAAATGAAACGTTCAAAAATGTTTTGATGAAGATATCTCGATGATAACAAAATCAGAATAAGTATATAAATTGCTGTAAAAAAAACCTTAGAGATTTTTGCAGCGTTAATGAGGCAATACGGTAAATTTAATGTTATTATATTGTATGAATTATAGGACGTTTGCTTCCGGAGTGACCCGAATTTCTACTTTATCACCTCAGAACGTACCTTTTGCGCCGGTGGGCCAGATCTCACAATCAGTGGTGCTTGCAACGGTGACAGCGGGAGCGGTCTGGTGATTTTCGACTCTGTCACGGGCCGTTATCATTTGCGCGGCGTTGTGTCGCGAACGCTTGGCAATCAAGCGTTCTGCGATCAAACAAATTACATTGTCTTTGTCGACGTGTTTAAATATCTACCTTGGATTAATAATACTCTTCAGATTATTATCCAATCTCCGCAAAATCAACCGAACCCACCGCCTCAAAATATATCAGTGGAGCAGAAACCGCCTAGACCCTCACAACAAGCTCCACGACCAGGCCCACAACCAGCACACGTTGATAAGATTGAAAATTATAACGAATGCGGTATTAGCAGCCGCCATAGTGGAGACCCTAATCTTTTGATCGCCCATGGAAATAAAACATTGCCAGGCGAGTGGCCGTGGGTGGCGGCAATCTTCAGAGTTACACGCGAATACAAGTTCGTATGTGGTGGTACTATTCTGACTACAAAACATGTTCTAACAGGTACATTAATTAAAACAAAAATGTTTATATTACTTGTATTCTATATATCAAACGAGTTTTTTTACTATTGTTGCGTTTCTATACTTATTGCCAGAGCTAAAACTCTAGTGTATTGAGTTATATACGTGACGTTAAGACCCCTGGTTCCTCGTCGACCATATTGAAATCGTGACGTCAGAAGCAAGAAATTATACGTTGAAAATCTTTTTAACGTACTACCAAATAAATAGGTATTTGAATGAAGACACACTGTAGATTGCTGTGGCACACATGTAGGATAATATACAGGACAATATACAGGAAACTAAGTTTATCAAGAAATACACAACGTACAAGTCGCAGTGTCTATCTCTTTTCATGAGAGCTGTCAAATCACGTGTGTATTCGTGTGTTTGGTTATGAATGTGACTTGCTCTGTATCATGTTCATTTTACAGATAATATCTTTAAGAACAGTGTCGTGTACATTTTATAAATATACCAAAGCGATCTACAGTGAGTTTTCATCCAAATAGCTTTTTATTTGACAGTAAGTTGCAAAGTAATTTTCGCGTAATTTCTCGCTTTTGACGTCACAAGATGGCAGTTAGTACCCAGAAGCTTCAAGATTTTCTATATTTCTATGGATTTTCAGCCACCATCTGCATCTTTTCTTGGATTGTAATGGATTTATTTATTCTTTTTTATATTCGTTATTTTACTATTATTTATATAATAAAATACAATTTTATACATGTTTTATAAGTATCCATAATCAATCTGAATGTAATCAGGAAATACGCATGAAAATATATTTGTGATAAGTAATTAATTGTTCATTCATTGAATATTTTGATGTAATAGATTATTGAAATACGCAGATACACAAAAATATCACTGCAGTATATTTTTGTTTCTTTGTATTTTTCTGTCGCGGGCGCGCGCGAGACAGAGACAGAGAGAGAGAGAGAGAGAGAGAGAGAGAGAGAGAGAGAGAGAATTATGAGAATATGTATTTCACGCATATGTTACTTTTTTTTATAGCGGGGCATTGTTTGAAGATGTCTGAATTTACCAACGAGACAATACCAGCCAAAAGATTGTCGGTGGTTTTGGGACGGCACAGATTACAGGACTTTAATGAACAGGGAAGTGTCACTATGGATGTCGCGAGGCACATCTCCCATCCCGAATACACGCACACAGCCACCGGTGACTCTGACCTGGCGATTTTGATCCTGAGATCTCCCATCGAGTTCACCGCTTTCATCAGACCTGTTTGCTTATTGCCTCCATCGGTCGACTCTAGTAAACTCGAGCAAAAGGATGGAATCGTCGTGGGATGGGGCGATGACGAACACGGTAATCGTTACACCGAAGAATTAAGATTGGCGACCATGACGATAGTGGCAACGGTAAGAATCTTTACGAGCTCTGCTATTCCATTTTCTGATTGTTACCATTAGATCAAAACACAGATTGAATTCCAATCATAAGCGAAATTGAAATGAAACGTTTAAAGCTGTTTCGATGAAGATATCTCGATGACAACAAAATCGGGATATGTATATATTGCGGTAGAGAAATGTTTAAAGATTTTTGCAGCATTAACGATGCGACACTTTATTTAATGTTTATATATTGCTTGAATTATAGGACATCTGCGTCTGGAACAACCTGATTTCCGCCACTATTACCTCAGAACGCATCTTTTGCGCCCGTTGGCTACATCACAGTCCTTGCAACGTTGACAGCGGGAGCGGTTTGGTGGTTTTCGACTCTGTCATGGACAGTTATCAGTTGCGTGGCATAGTGTCGCGATCACTACATGGCAATCAATCGGTCTGCGATCTATCACAGTACGTCGTCTTTGTCGACGTGTTTAAATATCTAACCTGGATTAATCAGCATTCCACTGACGATAATTTTGCTGATATAATATAATTATAGAAATATGTACATTGACGGTTACTTTGCTCATGATTTTATGATTTACAATTAGTTTTAGGGCTTTAACATATATAACAATATTTTTTAAACTTTTAAATTTAAACTACAAAGTTAAACCATAATCTATACATTTATATATGTATATTCTTTTTTACATCGTAAATTATTTTGTATTTTGAAGAACATATAAATGTATAAACACATTAATCAAAATAATTTTTTTTCAGTACAAACAATTTGTCATTATTTTTTTAAATGTATTATAAGCAATAATAAGGCGAAAATGATAAAAGGAAGAAATGAAAACTGAAAGTGCAGTGACAGCATCATGGTTTAATGCTGCTCACGTCCGTAATCACGAATCTTTATACCGTTCCCGATCGCAAAAATTCAATTCTCGATATCAACATGCGCACTCGTACGATTTAATAAAAGTCATTTACAATCACGCACGTACACATAGGTTCAAACAATACCTTTATATATACTTTCAACTAAACGCTGACGACAGTACCCAGATAGCAAGGTGTCAGTATTTTTTAGTATTTTTCTGACGAAGCAGACGTCTTATAATGACGTCCGAATATCGTAAAACTGACATACTTTTGTTTCATCTTAATGACGTTATATATCGACGTCGAAAATACGTCAGTTTCGACGTCGATATATAACGTCATTAAGATGAAACAAAAGTATGTCAGTTTTACGATATTCGGACGTCATTATAAGACGTCTGCTTCGTCAGAAAAATACTAAAAAATACTGACACCTTGCTATCTGGGTACTGTCGTCAGCGTTTAGTTGAAAGTATATATAAAGGTATTGTTTGAACCTATGTGTACGTGCGTGATTGTAAATGACTTTTATTAAATCGTACGAGTGCGCATGTTGATATCGAGAATTGAATTTTTGCGATCGGGAACGGTATAAAGATTCGTGATTACGGACGTGAGCAGCAAAATGACATTATGTAATGTCGACGTGAAAATGACAAGCCTAAGACACAGAACGATGACGACATTTCAAGACGTTAAAAAGACGTGATTTTATGACCATTTTTGGCCTATTTGTAACGTATTAATAACGTATTAATAATCTTTGACGACAATAATATAGCGAGTCAACGTCTTTCATTTATTGGATCTTAGGTTTTTATCTTGCATTAATAACAAAAAAATACATAATATAAAACACTTAATTTTCCTTTATGGCCTCAAAATTAAAATTTTGTGCTTCGACTGATTAAAAGATTTTTACGTTAAGCTTGCTTATATAATCAACCAAACAGATTTTACTTACGGAAAAGTATATAGTTCTTGCGACTCCTAACAGCATAAACGGAACTTACGTGAATTTGGGAGCACAATAATGACTTAAAAATCACGATATTATGACATTTTTATAGAACGTCATTAAAACGTCACAAAAAAGACGTTTTAAGTTAAATATTATTTGGTCATGATACATCATTTGACTAATAATGACCAGTTTTTGACGTCAAAATAACATGTGTTCGCTACTTGGAATATTTGATTCGTCCTCTTACTATTATACGTATGCGCGTGTGTTTTCGCATAACAATTTTATTTGAATACTCAGGTAACATGACAAATGCTCATGATTTGATGTCAAGTAACATCAATTAACAAAATGATATTTGTTACGAATATGCATATATACACTGAAAAAAAAATTCTGGTTGAAAACGGACAAATCAGAAAATCTTGTAGGATTAATAAAATAGGCAATTATCTGAATCTCGCAGTGACAACTTAAATATCTAACTATTATTGCTAACAATGAATATGGCGGTTTTACATATTAATTATAATCAAAGAGTAACATATAGTTAGTCACGGAGAACAAGGTACGCACGCAATATAACGAATTACAGAGAACAAGGTACGCACGCCTTATGACGAATTACGGAGAACAAGGAACACGCCTTATGTTTCCACGGGTAATATCGTCAGTTTAGCCAAAGGTCGTACGAACGATCCCTTTGAAGTTTGAACATTGGCAGTACGAGCAACACCGTCGGAGCTATGATGAATGGTCTGGACTCTACCCAATAACCATTGCAAGGGAGCAAGACCTTGCTGCTTTACAAGAACGAGCTGTCCTAGTTTTAACTGCTCTCCCTTATTCACCTTCCATTTTGTCCGTTCCTGTAATGTATGAAGGTATTCTAAACTCCATTTTCTCCAAAAGTGTTGCTTGATCTGCTCCACTCGTTCCCAACGCGTTAGTCTGTTTTCATTTGTGTCCTGTAGATCTCGACAAGGGGCACCGTTCATCGCCGATAAGGAAGTGACCCGGACTCAGGAAACTTGTGTCGTTGGGATCGTTGCTTAGCGGCATAAGCGGACGCGAGTTTAAGACAGCCTCTATTTCAGTGAGCACGGTTTGCAATTCCTCAAATGTTAGGTGGGCTCTACCCACGATCCGAGTCATGTGAGTCTTAGCGGATTTGACGGTCGCCTCCCATAAACCCCCCGAAATGAGGTGCGTTGGGCGGAATGAAGCACCACGAAATCTCCCTTTCGCGAAGGAACTCCTTTATATCTATTTGGCTGCGCTCGCTGTTAACAAGATCGTACATTTCTTTTAATTGTTTGTAAGCCCCCACGAAAGTGGTTCCATTGTCGGAATACATCGCGACAGGCTTGCCTCTTCGAGAAATGAATCGTCTAAGAGCCGCGATAAATGCTTCCGATGTTAGGTCGCTCACTAGTTCTAAGTGGACAGCCTTTGTACTGAAACACACAAATACCGAGATGTACGCTTTATGGTTGCGAGCGTTACGCCTTTTACCCTCCCTCAGAATCACCGGACCGGCGTAATCGACACCACAATGCGAGAATGGTCTGGATACATTGACACGACCACCGGGTAATGAGCCCATTATTGCCTCAGACTGAGTCGGCCTGGCCTTGAAACATGTTACGCAGTTTCTGATTACTTTTCGCGTCGTTGACCTCAATGCCAGAGGCCAAAACCGCTGCCTTACAGCCGACGCAGTTGTTTGTGCCCCTGCGTGCATGTTACGTATGTGCTCGCGATGTATCAAACGCTTAGTTAATTCGTGCTCTCGCGGGAGCAAAACGGGGTGCTTAGCGTCGTAGGGTAATTCCGAATTTTCTACCCTGCCACCTACCCGTAATAGTCCGGTTTTGTCTTTGAAGGGAGATAACGAGAGCAGTTTGCTGCAGTTGCCGATAGGGAGGCCCTTGCTTAAGGCCCTATATTCTTTGGGGAATGTATTTTTTTGCACCGTCCTATATGCGACGTTTAATGCGCGATCTACTTCACTGGGTGAAACGAAAATGGATGGAGTAGCCGACCGAAAGCTCTTGCGAGCTCTGAGGCAGTATGCTATGATCCGACAAATCTTATTTAAATTGGAATATTTAATTAGCAGCTCATTGATGATAGAACATTTGAAAGTGGACAGCCACTGAAATTCCCCGCTTCTCGGGAAGGTCATCCTCCACCCTAGCGAATTCGTGATTCGGCCAGTTGCTCTCGCCGAGCTGCAAGAATGTTGGGCCCTGCCACCACAAGACTGCGTTGATCAATTCTTGAGGGTCAATACCGCGCGATAGCATGTCGGCGGGGTTGTCAGAAGAGGATACATGCCGCCAGGAATCTAATTGAGTCAGGCGTTGAATTTCTCCAACTCGATGAGACACAAAAACTGACCATCTGCGAGATGGGGACGCTATCCAATTGAGGGCGATCGTTGAGTCTGACCACAGAAATATTTGCGTCTTCGACAGATCGATTGAGTCACTGACCTTTTTGATTAATTGGGCCAGCAGTACGGCGGCGGATAGCTCCAACCGCGGCAAGGTTACCGCCTTGAGCGGCGCCACCCGGGATTTCGAGCACAAAAGAGTTGTACAGTACTCGTCCGTGCCTATGGCTGTGCGGACGTACACGCAGGCCCCGTATGCGCGCTGGCTCGCGTCACAAAACCCATGAATCTGTATTAATTGTGGATTCATTGCGAATTTAACGCGTTGCGGGACTTGTAAGCGGTTTAGCTCTGAGAGGTTCGATTTGAGATTTAACCAACGCGAGTGGATATCCTGTGGAACTGATTTGTCCCATTGGATGCCAGCTTGCCAAAGCTCTTGGAGGATGAGTTTGGCCTTAACCACAATTGGCCCGAGGAGACCGAGCGGATCAAAGAGTCGAGCGACTCCAGATAATATTGTACGCTTCGAAATCACATCTGTGTCATCTTGAGCTTCATATGAAAAGAGAAATACGTCCGTGGTCTGATGCCATTGAATGCCTAAAATGCGCGAGTGTGTCCCGTCGCTGATTCTTACCGGATTATTGCATTGATTGCTTACGCCCGATAGCAATTCCGGAAGATTTGATCCCCATTTGCTTAACTTGAAAGATCCTAACTCTAATAATGATATTATTTCGTCGCGAACTAACTTAGCTTCTTGAATTGTGTCTGCTCCCGTGAGCAAATCATCCACGTAAAAGTCTCGCTGGGTATGTCTCGAACCAGTCAGATATTTTTCCGCATATAATTCAGCCAAGTATTTGAGGCACCGCGTGACCAGGAACGAAGCTGAAGATGTGCCATAGGTTACCGTCGTTAACTTGTAAGTGTCAATGCTAGCCTCAGGGTTATTCCTCCATAGAATTCTTTGCAAGGACGTTTGCGACGGATGCACTAAAATTTGCCTATACATTTTAATCACGTCCGCCACAAGGACGTAAGTGAAAGTTCGGAAACGCAATAGGATGGCCATTAAATCCTGTTGGACGACAAGCCCCGTGAAAAGCGCGTCATTAAGAGATAAACCCATGCTACTTTTACAAGAAGCGTCAAAAACGACTCGTATTTTTTATGATCGTTCCGAATGTTTGTAAACGCAATGGTGCGGTAAATAGAATGCTCCGGAATCGCCCTGCGGCAATGCGTTTATTTTTTGCATGTGCCCCAGTGATAAGTATTCCTCCATGAATTGCGAATATTGAATCTTTAGAGCGGGGTCGCGCTTGAATCGTTTCTCGAGGTTCAACATCCGTTTAAAAACTATCTCCCGGGAATTACCGAGTCTACCTATAAGTTGCTCCTTGACAGGAAGCTTCACTATAAATTTGCCCCCCGTAGATTGACTCACATTTTCCAGAAAATGTCGTTCGCAATGGGCTTCGTCGAGGGTATGGTTCGATTGATTTGAGATTTCCTCCTGACGCCAAAAACGGGCCTCCTCCTCGTGCAACTGCACATTAGATACGTAGGCGTGAAGGGCTTGCGTGCGTTGAGTCGAGCCTGACAAATTACCTGAGCGGCCTGCTAAAATCCACCCTAGACGTATTTTCTGTAGGATTGGGCACCTTGAAGAAGCTCTTATTTGTCCTACACATAATAAGTCCCAGAATGCCTCGGCGCCGATTAAGATGTCGACCCCGGAGGAACGATAGAACTGAGGATCAGCCAACTCAACGTTTCGCGGGATATCGAAGGCACTTCGCCTGAGCTCAATACCCGGCAGCGTTTCCGTCACTTGATCAGCGAGAATACAATCACAAAAGCTCGGTCGAGTAAGAGTTTAGACGGGATTTTATCCTCAAACGGACGACATGCGTAGACTGAGTGACTGCTCCGTTCACTCCTGAAATTGAAATATTCAATGACCGTGGTCAAGCCGAGAGTATTTACGAATTGTTTCGACACAAAGTTAGCCTGTGAGCCACAATCTAGCAATACGCGTGCCTCCTTAGGCATGTTTTTACTATCGCTTACGTGTACTATGGGCGTGGAGAGCATAACATACTTGTTTTCAGCATTTTTTGCATGTGTTACTACCGTAGATGTGGCTTCCTTTACTGAATTTTCACTCTGGGCCTCCTCACGGTGAGATTCCGAATCGGCAGGTACGTGCAGTAGAGTGTTGTGTTTTCCCTTGCACGATTTACAGCTGCCCGCTGTACATTTATTAGCCGAGTGTGCTGTGGAACGTAAACAATTAATGCATAATCCTCGATTACGTATCTCTGACTTCCTGCGAAGAATCGGAAGTGCTAGGAAGTCCTTGCAACGAAAGACCGAGTGGTCACCGTTGCAGTAACTGCACTTATATTTAAGCGCCGCGTGGCATGCTGCCTGGTTTTTTACGTTCGATTTGCCCCGCGTGTTAATAGTTGACTTGCCAGTGGCCTCTAACACCTGATATTTATGCGTGATAAAATCTACGAGTTGCTTCACAGTTGGAAGCTCGGTGCCGGTCAGAGAGATCTGCCATTCTCGCATTGTGATTGGCTCAAGTTTCGAACCTAAAATGTAAGTCAAGAGGTCATCCCAATGGTCGGTTGGCCGCTTTAATGCCTGAAGGGCATGAATGTGCTTTGTGGCGCCGTCAGCGATCTGGCATAATTCAATTCCGTTCTCCTTAGTGATAACCGGAAGTTCTACGATCGCTCGGATGTGACTATGTACGATGACTCTTTTATTATCGTATCGCTCTCTCAAAAGCGTCCATGCCATCCTCGTAGTTCAATTCTGATATTTCGAGCAAGCTGACAACGTCGCTTGCCTCACCGGAGAGGCATCCTCGTAAATATTGAAGTCTTTGAATATTATTAATCGATGGATTCGCGTGAATAATTGAATTAAAAGCGTCGTGGAAGGGGAACCACTCATCGTACTTCCCGCTGAATTTCGGAAGGTTCAATTTCGGTAACCTAACGTGAAACGCAGACTCCGACGTGTTCGGAATGGTCGACGTCGACGGTGATGGCGGCGCGCTGGAATATGACAACGAAACAGGAGGGTTTAGCAGCTCGCGAATCGTAGCAGCTAATGTATGCATTCTCAAAACCGTCGCGATCGCTAGCCTCGTTTGCGTCTAACAGCTCTAACTGAGAATGTATCGTATTGTATTCCGTCCAGCTACCTTCTAACCTCGCCTTTCGCTCTGCTAGTTGCGCTTTTACTAAATTAGTGACTGTATTGATTGACTCCACGTATGTTTGGGTACGCGTACACGACGCTTTGGTTGTTGCACGCTACCGTCTTAGTACGGCCGCATTTGCCGCGTTTGCCTCGCTCGTCATTTTGATGCACTCGTTACCTGATGCGCAATGTATTATACGCAACATCGATCGCAATTCGCTTGCAAACAAAAATGGCGGGAGTTGGCGCTCGTCACTGCTTCCGGTGTGCGGTCGCTCGATCCCTCTCGACGACGGGTCACTGACTCCTCCAGACGCTGAATCGCAGATCCTTCGGGACGGCGGTCGTCTGTCCCGGCCTCACGCTGCACTGGAGAATTTTTTTTTTTTTTAGCGGCGACCGTCCTCCTCGGCCTCGTGCCGAGCGTAAGATTCCTTCGAAGCTGCGGTTGTCTTTCTCGGCCTCGTGCCGAGCGGAAGCTTCTTCCGATCCTGCGGTCGTCTTCCTCGGCCTCGTGCCAAGCGGAAGCTTCTTCCGATCCTGCGGTCGTCTTCCTCGGCCTCGTGCCGGGAAGATTCCCAGTTGCTGGCCTTGAGCTTGCAGCTTGCAGTGGCCGATTGCCGACTATGTGTTCCGACAATTCTTGTTCTCGCGAGATCCTTTGTTAGGTTAGGATCGTCGCCGTGGCTCGTTGTATGCGCCGATGTATCGTTCTCTCACCTTACTTGGATTCCTGCCCGACTGCCTCGGGGATGCCTTATTGCCGAATATCCGGCTCGAAGGACCAATGTTTCTTCGTTCGTAACAGTACTGCGCTACGAGTCCACGCAGGAAAGCCTTGCGGTTATTCTGACCGTCGGGTGTTCCTCGCGATCTGGCGTGGTCGAGAAATAATTGCGTTTTCTCTTATCTCGAATATATGTTTATTGCGATCCACTGTTTCGGGGTCCAAGTACAAAATACGGTTGTTGAGACTATACAGAACGAGCCGTGCGATTTCTATGCAATGCTTGGCGCGAATGGCTGAATACGAGAGAGGGCGAGCTGAGCCGAACTCAGCCGAACGGAGCGCGTACTGCCAGGAGCGATCGTGGCGTTGCCAACTTGGAGCGAATAATTATTACGCTCGAAACTAAAATGCTTGATATCCAACAATATATTATACGTATGCGCGTGCGTTTTCGCATAACAATTTTATTTGAATACTCAGGTAACATGACAAATGCACACGATTTGATGTCAAATAACGTCAATCAATTAACGTCAATCAAATAACGTCAATCAATTAACAAAATGATATTTGCTACAAATATGCATACATATATAAAATATCAAGAACTTAACATCACAAGTATATTGTAAAATGGAAATAAATGTTATTATTAAGTAGAAAATTATTGCAAATTGACATTACAACTGATTATTAATTATTTATTAATAATTGATAATTAATATTAATATTAATAATGTTAAATTGACGATCAACAATTTAACATTATTGATACGTCGAATTTAAGTAATTAATGTTAAAATTGATAATGTTAAAATTGAAATATGTCGCAGATACATTACAGAACAGATTGTAATTAATATCAATAATTGGTCATTAGCCAAACCTTTTTAATACGTCATTAAATAATCCACTTATTGACGTTGCTAATTAGTGAAAACTATGACGTTGCAAATACGTTGTAGAGTGGGCAAACAGCTAACGTCATTAATAGGTAAAAAAAATGACGTTTTTATTACATCATAATTTAGTTACATGACGTCTGCGACTTTAAGTGACGAAATATTGACGTCTAATAGACGACACCTTGCTACGTGGGTACAATCGAATGAGCTCTTAATACGGAAAATATGTTGCTCCATTGTGGTATACTGATCTATCTATTTGAATTTATTCTCGCGAAATCATCCAAATCATTCGATGATACCGGATATTTCTCATCTCTGGAGAGAAAATTGACGTTGAAATTAAAAACGACAGCTAGAATGAAACACAATCTCGGAAAAGTCCTCTACGACTTGCCGGTAAGTTTCCGTTTCTGGAAAACAGAACACAATAAGTCATTCTTACGTAAGAAGTCTAAAATGGAATCACAATGAGGAAAATATACTTTTGAGATAAATTAACAAAAAAAGTTTGAATAAGTTCCATCCAATCGTAAATGATATAGTTTTACAAATACATTTCGATAATTTTTATCTAATGTATTTTTATTTCGGTGCCAAAATTTACGCCATATATTATTACTCATTCACTTGTTTCTTTTTTCACAGATACAGAGTTACGAGATGCATCGCTCCGTAAAAATCATCGAGGATTACTTGAAAAACGGCGGTTCATTGCTCGAATGTCTCGACGTCTTACTTTCTGTAACGTACGCGCCTATCGTGGAGCAGATAGACAGTATCCTTGAATCCATGGAAGACCGCTTGCCCAAGTATCTCCTGCGGCGATATTCTTGATACGACGATATTTGTCGGAGGATCTTCTAGACGCCGACGAAGTCAACAGACCCACTTTCGGACCGCCGCGCCGAAAGCCGACTCACTGGAGAACGTCTTTCTGAGAGAGCTGAAGGAAGCGGCTTCGCATCTGACTTATCGCGCATCGGTCAAGAACGTGAAAGGATCAAGACCGAAGATTATCGACGAGACGACGACGTTGATCCACGATAAGATTACCCATCCACGTTCTGAACTGATCACGTACATGTTAGAATGATGAATCTGCGGCTACCTGACGCGACAGCGAAGGTGAGAGAATCAATCGTGCTTCTCATCGAATATCTAAGGTCGCATGTCAATCGCGAATTGACCGGCTTAGCGTGCCCTTTGATCCATACGCTCTGGTCGGCAATCCATACGTCTCGAGTCTGTCCTTGCAGAATGAGACTGATAGCCGCCAACGTGTTGCTGCCGTTCTTGCGAAGGCTCTTAGACTGTCGTGGATCCGCCGATTTCGCCAACCTCTTTCAGAACAACGCTCTGAATTACACTCTATTGATATCTCGAGGAAAGATGATCTCTAAGTCAAAAAACGGCATCGCCTTTCTTTCCATGATTCAGCAGAACAATATAGACGTATCGGATATTATAGAACAAATTTCCCCCTTTGAATATGCGTCCTGAAGGGATCTGTTGCTGGCTTTCGACAGCCAACTCAGGTGTCAACAGTCTCTTCAGGGCGAGGTATCCAAAGTTGTAGACAGTGTTTACGGTGAGTTGATTCTGAAAGATAGCCAGAAGTGCTGGCAACTTCTGAAAAACTCTATTATTTCTGCACTGGACCTCTCCAAGATAGCCAGAAGAGACAATTCCGTCAGGATTCGAAGACTACTCATGGATGTAGCTGTGGACAGAACTGTAAAGTTGGATGTCTGGCAAAAGGCCAGACTACAGTGAACAAAGGCCAAACTAGCTTTCGCTTCTTCAGACGACGACAGTGGACCGATGAACGCCGCACTGAAAACGCTGAAGACTCTGTTAATTTCGAATCTTCTTTCAAATGGTGCCCTATCGATGAATATCGTCAAACTGATAAACACGTTCGATAACACACTCGATCAAGGGCAGGCCGAATGCTCCAGTCGATTAGAAACATATTTGGCTAATTTTACTCAAGTAGAAAGTGAAAGCGACAGAAAGAAGGCGATTGGGGACATTCGTTGTCAAGGATCTTCTTCAAGCTTTGAATGGCTTGGATCCTTACACGGATGAATATAAAACTTGGAGAGTTTTCTGTCGCAGAATGGCTTGGAGACGAAGATAGGACTAACGGACTTAAATGCTCACCCCACCAGGGGTAGACCAGTGCAATTGTTGCAAATGATAGAGCGTGCCGACAGTGTTGACAATAATCTACGCCGTTTGGCCGAGCAGCTTGTTGATGTGGCTTCTGAGGGCTACGGCGCTGGCTTTATCATACCATTCTAATTAATTCGTTAATATGCATGTCTTTGCGCTCTTTCGATTGTGTAAATTATATATTTGACAATTTCGTCAATAAACGTATTAATATTAATTTAGTTGGTCGAAGAGGAATTGTGAAACTGCAGTCATTATGATTTTTGTATTTATCTCATGATTCTAACTAATAAAATCTCGGAGAATTTTTTATCTATCACTTTTTTGATAAAATGTAGTCTAACGAAAACATTAAATAAAAGTTTTAATGCTTTCGTACAACTGACAGATCTATAATCAGTCGACTCGAAAAACCTCTTAAGGTAAACATTTAAAAAAATCGGTCTGATAGAAAAATGTAGAACTTAAGGGGATGCTGGAGATAGGTCTGTTTTACCGATTGAACGCTATAATTTTTGTCACAAGATTTCATACATATTACTTTTGTAGATTTGGAAATCCTTTTCCAGAATTAAAGTATTTGTATTAATACCAGTCTGCAAAATGGAATTTATGTCTAAAACGAAACAAATTTTTAATTCACATTTTCTTTACCATTTATTAGTTCAATAATGGCGTCTGGAACCGTCACTCTGTAACAATATTTGCTTGATATAAAATCTGTACCATTTATACTCATGAAATTCTAGTTTACAGACACATAGATGACACAAACAAACACTATCAAGCTCCTAAAACTTAACTTTGATACCTAATTCGATACGAAATTGTATGACGAAAATTTGTGTACATTATAACCTTACATTAATTATTTTTCCACAATATTCTGATAAAGAAGCTGTCTTCGTGGTTCATTTTTCGTGTACTTTAATCCTGCAAAAGGATTTTGTATTCTGTAAAGCCCATTTAACAGTTTATAATATTATAGCTTAGAATTCCGGCCTACATTATCGACTTCGATCAAGTTCGAGCGTCACTCCATCATCCTCTTAAAGGATTAAGCTATTAGGTGCGCAACTAAGTTCTCGCTGTTTTCCAAGAGATAGCTCCAGCAGTCGACTGTGACATATCCAAAACGTCATGAACCAAGCTTAGACATATGGTAAACAAACCGCTTTAACACATTAGTGATTTTGTTTTTGCGTCATATACTTTTGGTTGTGTGAAAATGTCTGATTTTGTGCCAAATAATCATCATTTGCGGGAAGTGTTGCTTTTCTTCTTTCATTCGAAGAAAACGGCAGCTGAAGCGCATCGAGAACTCCAAAAGTTTACGGAGATGCTGAAAGTGAAACAATGTTCCGTGATTGGTTCCGCTTCAAAGACAGTGATTTCGATATTGACGACCGTTCGCGTAAAAGAAGGCCAAAAACCTTCGAAGACGCTGAATTGGAGGCATTGCTCGATGAGGATCCGTGCCAAACGCAAAAAGAGCTTGCTTCAGCATTAGTTACCCGCCAAGCCATTTCCAAGCGATTGCATGCGTTGGGAATTCAAAAGTAAGGAACTTGGGATCCTTATGATTTGAAGCCAAGAGACGTTGAGCGTTGTTTTTTCGCCTGTGAACAACTGCTCCAGCGGCAAAAAAGGAAGGGTTTTCTTCATCGCATTACGGGTGATGAAAAATGGATTCATTACAGCAACCCAAAGAGAAAAAAATCATGGGGACAGCCCGGTCATGCTCCTACGTCGTCGGCTCGGCTGAATATTCACGCTGCGAAGGTTATGCTGTGTATTTAGTGGGACCAGGGTGATGTTATTTATTATGAGCTGTTGAAACCGAATGAAACCATCACTGGGGAACGGTATCGAACTCAATTGATGCGATTGAGCCGAGCACTGCGCGAAAATACATCACAATACAAGCAGAGACACGAAAAAGTGATTCTACAGCATGACAACGCTCGGCCTCACGTTGCCAGACCCGTTAAAGCCTACTTGGAAACGCTCAAATGGGAAATCCTACCCCACCCGCCATATTCCCCAGATATTGCGCCGTCCGACTATTACCCGAGCAGAAATTAGATTAGGTACGCCTGATGCATGACTAGCGCCTGATCAGGAAACAATAAGGTATGCCCTAATAAGGAATTCCAGATATGTGCCTGATCAGGTGCGCAACAGAGCGCCCTTTTCAAACATTTTTCAGGTAATTCTTACATGGACCTGATTTCTATGTTCCTATTATTTCCCTCATAAGGTTTGATAAATGTTAGCCTGAATAAATAATAACCTAGAACAGTGATTGCCACAATTTGCCCTTTTCGGCCGATTTCCGAAAGTCAATGCCTACACTGCTTCCCACTCCTCGTCTTGAACTGTCAATTTAACAAAACACGCGGCGGGAGTGGGAAGCAGTAGGCATTGACTTTCGAAAATCGGCCGAAAAAGACAAATCGTGACAAGTACTGACCTAGAATTTAGTTCGAGTTGTATAAATTTACCATCGAAGTGGTGACATGGATAAACAACGGTTTTTGACACGAATTCGTGTGAGAAGATTTCGAGCAGCTCGCGCAGCATTTTATTCAAGAACTGAATCACAAGGTAGGTATACACAATTTTATAATATAAATAATTTTATTTTACAGTATTTTAAAAATCATAAAATCATAAATTTAATAATAATAATGTAGTTATTGAGTAAATTATTAACATATTAATAATACATATAGTAATATTGTAACAAAAAATATAAATTGTATTTCTACAAAATGTAATAAAATATTCCAGATAGGAACGCATGCAGAAAAATTTTACCCTAATTTTAATTGCAAAGTCTCCTATCTGGGATAATAATTCAAAAAAATGTATATATATTGTTTAAAGATATATATATTAGAATCATAACATTCTAAGAAATTAATTATTACTTTTATATAATAATTATCCAAATTCAGATGTTTATGGAGTGGCATCAACATCCAAAAGTTCTAATTTAACTGCACCTAATTTTGAATCCGACGAAAATGAAAGCGTTAATAAAGACGATCAAATTATTAATGAGGAAATTGAAAACGAAAGAGAAGGAAACGAAATTAGAGAAGTAATAACAAGAGATATTAGTGATGGCGAAGACAATAACGTAATAACAAGAGATGTTAGTGATAGCGAAGACAATAACGTAATAATAAGAGATGTTAGTGATAGCGAAGACAATAATGTATATAATAATGAACAAAATGATGATGAAAACGATGAAGCATGGGATGATGTAGCAGAAATTCGACAATGGGCAATTCAGTCTCGTATTCAACATTGTCATTTAGATTCGCTACTTAGGATTTTGAGAAAACGATTGATATTAATTATGGATAATTACTAATTATGGATAATAATGATTTTCTCATGATTAATAATTATCTATTTGATTTATTTCAGCAATTTCAAGTGATGACGCAAAATCATTAGGAAAATATAAAAAAACGTATGATCGCAGTGCAGTAGAAAATGGTATGTTTTTTTAATTTTGGAAACTAATTTTGTATATGAAGCATTTTTTTGAAAATCATATAACAATGAATTTCTCATGATTAATAATTATCTATTTGATTTATTTCAGCAATTTCAAGTGATGACGCAAAATCATTAAGAAAATATAAAAAAAATTGTGATCGCAGTGCAATAGAAAATGGTATGTTTTTTTAATGTTGGAAAATAATTTTGTATATAAAGCATTTTTATGAAAATCATATAAGTATGGATTTCTCATGATTAATAATTATCTATTTGATTTATTTCAGCAATTTCAAGTGATGACGCAAAATCATTAGGAAGATATAAAAAAACGTATGATCGCAGTGCAGTAGAAAATGGTATGTTTTTTTAATTTTGGAAACTAATTTTGTATATGAAGCATTTTTTTGAAAATCATATAAGTATGGATTTCTCATGATTAATAATTATCTATTTGATTTATTTCAGCAATTTCAAGTGATGACGCAAAATCATTAGGAAGATATAAAAAAACTTATGATCGCAGTGCAGTAGAAAATGGTATGTTTTTTTAATTTTGGAAACTAATTTTGTATATGAAGCATTTTTTTGAAAATCATATAACAATGGATTTCTCATGATTAATAATTATCTATTTGATTTATTTCAGCAATTTCAAGTGATGACGCAAAATCATTAAGAAAATATAAAAAAAATTGTGATCGCAGTGCAATAGAAAATGGTATGTTTTTTTAATGTTGGAAAATAATTTTGTATATAAAGCATTTTTATGAAAATCATATAAGTATGGATTTCTCATGATTAATAATTATCTATTTGATTTATTTCAGCAATTTCAAATGATGACGCAGAAACATCAGGAAAATATGAAAAAACTTGTGATCGCAGTGCAATAAAAAATGGTATGTTTTTTAATTTTGGAAAATAATTTTCTATATAAAGCATTTTTATGCAAATTGAACAGAAAAGATTTGTAATCGTAAAATGATTGTAATCTGAAAAATAAGTGAATATATTATTTTATATAATATTCATAAAATATCATTGATTTATCACGTCTTATAAGTTAATGGAACAAAATGAGCAGAACCAATTCTAATTAGTTTATTTATCTGTTGCTCATTTATTGTTAAAAAGTTGCCAAAAAAAAGTGGCTTCGTTATTTTTTTTTTAAATGATGTTCCGCTAACAGAAGATTAAGTTAGCGGGACAATATGTATACAGCAACAAAATAGGTAAAAACAATATCATAAAAATTTGTTGCTAATTCGTTGCTCTCGAAATATGTTAATTTAAAATTTGTTACTTGCAAGAGAAGTTGTAAAAATAGCAAAATTTGCACCCTCTCGGCGTGCAAATTTACAAGAGTAAAGTACCAGAAAAAAATTGGTTGCCCGCTGAAATTTATTACTGGGATGTTATATAAATTGATTGCTTCCAAAATATACAAATTTCGGTTTTGTTACTTGCAAAATAAAATTAAATAGAACTTGCCAATTTATTAAAGATAAGTATTAAGTTTCCTTAAAAAGAAAGTAAAAATTGTATGTATTTGAGCAGTATAAGCAGAAGAAATAAATATATATTATGGTGTATATACATATTATGGTGTATATACATGTATACATATATACATTTTTTATTATATTTTATAATTTATTTGCAATATATATTAATAATTGAGGATCTGTTTTATAGGTATCAGATTTTCTTTCCGACTTAAAAGAAAAAGAAGAAAGGAAATCTGATATCTATAAAACAGAACCTCATTATTAATATATATTGCAAATAAATTATAAAATATAATAAAAATATATATATATGTATACACTATAATATATATTTATTTCTTCTACTTACTGCTCAAATACATACAATTTTTACTTTCTTTTTAAGGAAACTTATTACTTATCTATAATAAATTTGCAAGTTTTCATTTAATTTTATTTTGCAAGTAACAAAACCGAAACTTGTATATTTTGGAAGCAACCAATTCATATAACATCTCAGTAATAAATTTCAGCGGGCAACCAATTTTTTTCTGGTACTTTACTCTTGTAAATTTGCACGCCGATAGGGTTTTTGCTATTTTTACAACTTCTCTTGCAAGTAACAAATTTTAAACTAACATATTTCGAGAGCAACGAATTAGCAACAAATTTTCATGATATTGTTTTTACTTATTTGTTGCTGTATACGTATTGTCCCGTTAACTTAATCTTCTGTTAGGGGAACATCATTAAAAAAAAAAATAACAGCCACAAATTTTTTTTGGGCAACTTTTTAGCAACAAATGAGCAACAGATAAATATACTAATTAGAATTGGTTTTGCTCATTTTGTTCCGCTAACTTATAAGACGTTGATCTATCTTAAGAGATATAGTCGTGGTAATGACAGACACATTTCAACGAACGTCTTTAAGTAGAATGTAAAATAATATAATCATAGTAAAATATCTTTATTGAGCTAACAAAAACTGGCTTTGCAATTTTTATCGAAATTGTTTATATAGCTTTTTCGTTACTTCTCATAATTTATAATATTCTACCATGTGTTATTGATAAACTAATATGATATATAATATTTATTTACTTCAAAGTTGCAAATAATTGGTCATTTTTAAGTAATTTATATAATAATTGGTCATTTTTAAGTAATTTATATAAATTACTTAATACCATTTATAAAGTAACCGTTGGCAAAGTGATTCTAAATACACTGATTGACAAAATTAGACCTGTTTTCTTGCCTAAAGTTTTATCAATTTATTTCTAGTAGATTTTTAGCGCTGATTACAAATCTGGCTATAAAAAATTCTATCCAAAATGACTATTAGAATTGTTACGTCCAGACCCCGGAATTTATAGAGGTGAAGGGAAGCGAAGGAAAGGCTTCCCAGGAAGGGAGAGATGGAGGGGATGGAAGGACGGAACGGACTCCTTGTAGTCTCGCCCGTTTCCACAGGCGAGTCGAGCACACGTGTTTAAAGTTCCGAATTTAGGTCAACGTCTGGGACAGACGCTATGACGCTAAAGTCGAAACAGTGCACTCGGGGTCCTTGTTTTGAGTAAAAGAATTTAATCTCTTTTACTCGGGATAGGACCTCGTGCGATTCTCAGGGAGGGAGAGTGGAGAGAAATTAAGGGTGGTTTAAATAAACTGAAATGGAAATTATAATTAACTTACATTTATTTTAAAAAGGGAGAACAATGAGATTTGGTGCGTTATAAGGTAAAGTATACATAATTAGTTAAATAATAATTTATTAAAATCAATAATATAACAATGCTATTTGTTTTGAGATACATAATATGTTATCTAATTTTTACAATCTAGAGTTTGAGTATGTTTGTGTATTTGTGTATATATATATATATATATATATATATATATATATATATATATATATATATATATATATATGTAAAGTGAGCGCTCTACTCCCGGGAGGGACCAAGGTACTTCTTCGAGGGAAACCGTGGACGGGGGAAACAAATTATAAAAGTGATGGACGGGAACTACATACGGGTGGGTATCGTGGGAGATGAAAACGAAAATTGGTTCGTTAGGCTGAGAGGTTTGTATATGGTCGCGGAAGGAAGAAAAGTCGATGCCGTGGGGAGTTATTTTGTAATCTTTGTCGGAAAGAGGACCATAATGTTGTCGAAAGGATGTAATGGAGTTGATGAGCTCCTCAGGAGATAGGCGACGAGGCCTGGGAGGTGGGACAGGGACGCTTTCTATAAATTCTATGCTAGACACAGAATCTGCGGGAGATGCTGGGCGCGGAGAGTGGAGTGAAGGCGAGAGGGGAGCCTCGAACGAGATTTCCTCGAGGAACTCGATGCTCGATTCAGAAGGAGTGGGGGATACGGGCCTGAGGCCCGCGGAAGGAGACAGTGTGGGGGAGTATGAGGGAGATAAATCGAGAAAATCTAAAAAGGAAGGAGATGGAGAACGAGGAGGGCTGTTCTCCGCAGGAAAAGAAGGAGAAGAAAGGGGGGAACGTATGGAGACCGGTGTCTCCGGCAAAACAAGAGTGATAACGGACGAGGGAGAGAGGGGAGGCGACGGTGAGCGAGCACGCGGCGGTGTGCGCGGTGGTGGTGTTGGTGTTCGCAGGGGTGAAGGTGTACAAACTATCGGCGATGGGCTCAGCTGCCCGTACTCGTGGCACTGTTCAAGTACTTCGACCTCCGTTAAGAGGTCGGATAGAAGGTCGGCGACGGCCCGACGGACTCGGCGGTTTGCACGGTTCCGCTTGCGCTTGGCGGCGACCCGGGTGGTAGAGCGCGACGGGACCGGGGCGACTGGCCGATTTGACACTACGATCGGTGTTTAATTATTGAATTGAAAAAAAACAACAAAAGCAAAAAATAAGAAAGGATAAGTTGTAGGGTGGTCGACCGGGACTTTCCCGAAATCGGAAAAGTGGAGGAGAGAGATGGCGGCCGAGATTCGCGGATCCGAATCAAAAGCACTCGATCCACCTGATTGCCAGGAGAATCAAGGTTTCGAGACTCGGAACGGCGCGAGAGAAGGAGTTGAGATTCGGAGATTCAAATCCGAATCAAGAGCGCTCGATCCATCTGGTTTCCCAGAGAATCAAGGTTTCAAGACTCGGAAAGAATGAGAGATGGAATTCGAATTTCGCGGATCTGAATCAAACCGCTCGATCCACCTGATTGTCAGGAGAATCAAGGCGTTAAGACTCAGTCGCGAGAGAGGGAATTTAAAATTCGCGGTAACCGGAGATGGGATTCACGGGACACCCCGCGATGGGCAGAACGATTTAAAGAAAAAGGAAAAGAAAAGTAAAAGGAAGAAAATTGATGAAGACTCACTGCTGATGATTGTCTCAAATGCGCAAGTAGATTCTCTTGATGGTTGCTGGCGAGGTACGCTGACTCGATGGGCTTTGGCGTATCGGGTATGGCATCCAGTCGAAACGGTGTGACACTGCCCGTGAGTTTGACTTAGTAATTTTACTCGATCGACACTGACCGTAAAAAGATGCAAGAGAGTCCAGATAAACTTGGTGGAAGTATAGACGCGTTAGGCCAGAAATCGCGGGTTTATATACCGGAAAATTGAAGGGTGGGTGTGTTTGAACAACGAATCTGGCCCTTTGATTCGTTGAGCGGTTTTCGGGTCCCTTAATGTTAATTGGAGAAACGGCCATATAATTTGGCTCCAAGTTCCTCATAGGTAGTTTGATCGTAAATGTCCTTGTGTTTTACGATTAAACTAAACCTGTTTTTCCTTAAAATTTAAACTACGCGTGGGACGATTCCTCCGCGGTTCAAGTGGTTTTCCCACGACAAGTGGACGCTATCAGTGCAATGACTGTCGCGTGAACTCATAAATTTCACGCGTCGGCTTGTGTACCTCACTCGGTTTTCGGAGGAATCGTCGATAAGATGTATCTCTTTTCCATTACGGAGGCCCGGCGTCTGTCAACGGCACACGTGCACGTTATCTTCTCTTCTGCTTCTAAATCTTTTATGGTTTTTAATATTTATTTAAAAGAAGATAAGTAGGTGCACGTGTGGATCACTCGTTGCCAGTCGCCCCCCTCTTTGCCCGAATGGGAGAAATCGTGGAGTCCGCTGGACGTAACAGAATGTTAATACAATTTTGGTCTTGAATAGTGTTATTGGTTTGTTGGGCATCGATGTATTGATGGCGATGGAAATATTAAATACTCCGAGAAAAATTCTTCGAATAAAAACAATTTCTTTTGTTTGTATGATAAGACAAAACAATACACCACTAACGGTTAGGTTTTATTAATTTTTATTTTACTGTATGATTTTTTAACACTTAATTTTAATTATAATTGCATATATATAATTGCATTATTATAGATTTAGCGCGTTTGATGGTATGTGGATTTAGAAGTATATGTACACAGATAACGCAAATTACTACAACCATAAATGAAATAAAAAATCTTGTATCTCTTGAAAAGAATATTTCTCGTCAAATTTGCACTGATCTTCAATTTGTTGAAAAATATAATATCGAATTTCCATGTAAAACGCTCATGAATTTCATGGAATTTGAAGAAAACTTAACAGATAATGAAGTTCGACAAGATTTTGTAAGATTTTTAAGTTTTTTCTATTAATATTTACTTTGCCTTTACAAATTATATATTTTATTTTTAATTTTTGTGTTTTTAGGAGCTTAATTTGTGGAAAATGATTGATACAAGTACGTCATTATTAAAGTCGTTAACGAATATTTTAAAAAAGTATATGTCAAGAGATGTAGCCATGGCCTTTACTGCTGTCAAAAAAATGGAAGGAAAGCAAACTTTAAAAAAAACTATTTTTTCGTCATCTATCCAAAGTAATAATTTAAGTTTTTGTAATCTATATGTGTGTACATTTTATAATTTCAATGTTGTACTATAATTTGTTCTTAAATCAACTTCTATAAATTACAGAAGTTGTCATCGAAGAGTATTCAAAATCGAATACCCACCCATCTATTACAGATAAGATGTATTACTCAACTTTAGGCAGTGTGCTTAACAATGTTAAGGACTGGGAAGGCCATCGATTAATGAGACAAAAAAAATTAAACCCAATTTCTACTGGCGAAAAGGAAGAGAGTGATAATCTTCAATAAGATATTTAAGTATATTTAAGTATAAGTAAAATGTGATACTATTGTTTTATTCGTTTCGTAAGAAACCTTTCACACGGGTTAAATTGTATTATTTGTTATAAATTACGTGTGAAATAAAATTTTGTAAAATAAATTTTGATAATTTCTTTCACAGCAATACAAAAAACCTAATGGTGCCTTACCAGCACCCTGTTAGAAAATATAGGGTCCAGTAAGGGGCAGTCATGAGGCCCCGATAAAAAAATCATGATCAGGCAACTTTAATTCTCGACGTTACATTTACGGTCAGGGCCTAACAAGGAATACCTGATATGTTCCTGATCAGGCGTTAGGGAATCCTTATTAGGTCCTTAGTAGGACCCTTTTAAAATTTCTGCTCGGGTACTTGTTCCGTTCGATGGCACATGGTCTGGCTAATCAGCAGTTCCGCTCATATGAAGACATCTCAAAATGGCTTGATTCGTGGATAGCCTCAAAAGACGAACACTTCTACCGTCACGGTATTCGAGCTTTGCCAGAAAGATGGGAAAAAGTTGTCGCTAGCGATGGGCAATACTTTGAATAATTCATTTGTAACCATTTTTTCACAATAAAGTTGCATTTTCATAAAAAAAAAAACAGCAAGAACTTAGTTGCGCACCTAATACTATATATACGTATAAAAATATTTTTTAATGTTAAAAAATCAAAATATAAAATTAAATTATGACTTACGCATATATGTTTTCTATGACTTACGCATATATGCTTTACACTATTTTATAAGTCTTAAAAAATATTTAGCTGCATTAATAAAAACTCTTTCTTTTATTTAAATATATGCATTATGTTTTGTAACTTTTTAAACATTTTAGAAAATGTTATAAATTAAAGAAGACTAAAAGAAAGTAATCTTGAAATCATAATCCACATCGCTTCATGACAAGATCATGATTTAATGCGGTCTATGTCGAAATCGCACTTCTTATTGACACTTGTAATTACAAATAAAAGTAAACTGATTTTAGCATGTCTTCCGATATGTATTCGTTGATCGCCAAAATATTATCTCAAGTCAGTCCTTGTTAAACTTAAAATGGCTTTAGATATTCGTCTCTCACTTGGATTCCTCTAAATTTTCGTCGACTCAAATAAAACGCACAAAATATATGTTTTTGAAAACATATAATTTATTTTCAGGCAAAGATTTTAAGAAAATTCCTATATTTTTTTCTACAGCATTGTCCGCCGTCTTTAAAGTTAAAAAAATTTATGGATAAGCTTTTAAGCAATGTACAAAATCGACTATACTTTATCGAACGTACATCCCATTGGGAATTCCCAATCTTTTCTCTTTTCATACGATAACTAGTAAAGAATAAGTGTAAAATAAGAGTAAAAAGATATCCAGGAAAAGAGGTATTTCAAACAGATTTATTTCTTATTTTCTTCTTGCCATCGTCAGCTTAAGATATTCTGCCATCTAAGACGAATTAAATGATACGACCCAACTTACATAATTGCCTCGATTCGCGGTACTACCACCGAACGTGTCTTCGCGCGAAAACTGTAAACATGTTTCGTAACGTTTCAACAGAGAACTGTTCAGTCTCGAAAAGGTTCGGCGAAGCCGTGGGAGCGTGGCTTCAAGAATTAGTACGTTAAACATCCGGAGCCATTTGTCACATAATTAAATACCGCTGGAGATTTCGGATCATCGTGAAGCGCTTCAGAGTGATTTACTAACAATAAGTGTGATTCCGGAATAAATAAAATAAAATTGTAAATAAGTAAATAAGAACACAGAAATTGAAAAGCTATAACTAGTGAATAAATAAGAAAAAAAAGTGAACTGAAGAGAATTATGATTCGATAAGGTACATCCTTGACATTCATAAGGTACATTCTAGCGAACATTAAAAACATTATAGTGTTCCATAAACACGAGAGGTACTGATATCGACAGTAAAAGAAATACAATAAGGCAGAATATTAAAGTGAAGGTAAACAGTCATACGTTAATTCCTATTAAAATTTGAAAATTTTCTATTAAAATTTAATAAAGCGGTGATATTATATGTTATTCCTTATGTTACCGATGACTCTTAAATGATTAAGATACAAGATGAATATATGCTTGTGGAATGTTTAAGATACTCTGATGCGCACGCAGGTGTCAATTCGCTTTGTGGAATCGTTCCCCTTCTAACAATAAGTGTAAACACTTAGAAATATGATTGGAAGTGTTTGAAATAAGTTATCTATTTATTGTCTAGAGCCGATATATTTTTGACGAACACTTAAAATGTTCTTCAATAAATTCCAATAGTTGCCAAATTTGTGAGAATGTAATTTACGCTATTAAAATTTTCATTTTTATTATCTGCTTGTTTGGATACATGTATCACATATATTGTTATCGTCCATATCTATGATACATCGTTCGTCACTAACCTCCCAAATTTTCTGTTTACTAATGTTACGTCCGTAGACTCCACGATTTCTTCCATTCGCGAAGCATAAACGGAAATAGCAAATAAGTCACCGAGCGCGGTCTGATAAAAGAGTCAAGCGCGGTCTCAGTGATCCCTTGTCTAAAAAACTTTTCGTCAACGTCGTCCCTTTGTCCCATGGAGGTACGTGTTATTACTTCTGGAAAGCGATCTCAATAAATATTCCAAATCTAGACAGCGACATGGAGAAAAATTGATATCTCCATAATTAATTGCTCTGAGAAATAGTTGCGAGCCGTGTGCACTGCTTCCCTGATTCGGCCAATAAAAAGCCGAAAAATTGCAAATCTCCTTATTTGGAGACCATTATCTATGTCGCACCGCCAATCAAATTAAATCACGCGAAAATTGGGAAGGACCACCTCCTCTAAAAATTCGCTATAAAAAGGCGACTCGGCGACTCCGCGGTCAATATTCGATCCGCAGTCAGCAACTATTTTATAGTGCGCGATTCTTTTGTAATTGCAAGTAGTGCGCAAGTTACGGGTAGTTCGCAGCCGCGAGTTCACTTTCCACGAAGTCAGTGCTTCTAAGTCCTACATCACCCGAGCTCTTCTACAAAAGTAAGTCCTTTCATTTTAACCATATTCTTTCCCCCGGTATTTAACGCGAGTGGATCATAGAGTCATATAGAACCTCGTTCTAGTGTCGGATATCCGTCCAGAAGATCACGATTTCCTCCGAGAGGTAGATCAATTCCTCGAGGAACTAGACTTCCTATTCGATAACGCGGAAGACCGGGAATTTAGACTGCCTTATGGAATCAGGACTCCTCCTCCACAAAATCCCCTGACAAACCGGGTCATCCCTGATACTCCTCCGCCTACACCTCCGCCTCTCAATTACACAATTACCTCTCACCTCCACAAAAAAAATTTTTTTTCTGCGCCATGAATGCCACAATCATTTTCCTATGTATTTTTTGCCGCTGAACCCGAATCCGCAGCCCGTTTAACCCCTAGTCGTCAGAATTATTTCCTAACCTCAAAAAACACCGTAAAATCCGAAGCCATTAAATAACATTACACAGCCCCACAAAAAAAAAGTTTCTGACCTCGGGGTCTCAAAATTCTTACTATATGTTTTTGGGGTCGCTGAATTCGAATCTGAGGTCTAAATAGCTCCATCGGGTCTGAGAAAAAAATACGTTTACTGTATGTTTTTAGTGTCGTTGAATCCTCACCCCCATAATCCCTTAATCACGTAATTCTGATGGAATTCTGATGGACATTTAAGCTCATAAAAACTTTAAAACAATGTTAGATTCTTGTTTCGTCCTTGAGAATTTCTTTTGAATATACTTAGTGAATCATACAACTAAAAATGTCGTTACATATTTTCAAAAATCCTGCTGCGTTAGAGAACTCTGGAAATGGTGACACTGCTTTATAAGAAGATGTGTGGAATGATCCACTTTTCAATTCTCTAAGGTAACGAAATCAGCGAAGGCGCGCTGCCCTGCAGGTGGGCGATAGGGTGTGAGAATGAAGCCGGAGTGTGTCTAACGACGAGTTGACATGGTCCTCGTCAAAGTCAGAAAGCCCCCACACTTAGTCCTAGGGAGATGTGGGGGTTATCACCCCTATGCCGGTTGACTTACCCGTGATCGGAACGAGATCCCTACCGCGTGGGCTTATTAATATTTCCATGGAAAATTTAAATACTTTTAAAATTTCAACACAATCTCAAGCAACTAAAAATACTCATAACTGTATTGGTAACGCTAATTCTTATTGCTATGTTTGTGGAGAGTTTAAATTAAAGAACTTAAAAAAATTTTCCAAAAATTTACAAACTGTATATCAGCGATGCTTTGACTGTGAAGTAAGTCAAGAGGAAAAAGATTGGTTACCATCTGCTATCTGCAGTGGTTGCAAAACAATGCTAGATCGGCACGAGACCCAGGGAGCCAGCATCAAGTTCTCACGCCCAACCATATGGCAGGAGCCCACAAGTAGGAATAACTGCTATTTTTGCATGACCAACACTGTCGGTTTCAATTCGTCCTTTTTAAGTAACATAAAGTATGTAGAAGTGTCAAGCGTTATAAAAGCATCAATAAAGTCTGTTGTAGTCGATGTAGTGGATTTTACGGTGTTTTTTGAGGTTAGGAAAAAATCCTGACGACTAGGGGTTAAACGGGCTGCGGATTCGGGTTCAGCGGCAAAAAATACATAGGAAAATGATTGTGGCATTCATGGCGCAGAAAAAAAATTTTTTTTGTGGGCCTGTGTTATCATCCGTTCTTGGATGATGACCCTGGCCCATCTTACTCTCCTGTCCAAGATCGAGAAGAAGACGAGACGGAACTCTCCTCTGAGCCCTATCAACGAACAATCGGAAGTAAGCGAGGAGAATCAGGAATCCGAAGACGATGATAGTATTTATAGTAAAGAAACTGAAAAATTCGAGCAGAGTGACTGTAGTGAAAGCGAGTGTAGTGAAACCGAACGACATCCACCGACGAAAGTGACTACGAGCCACTCGTTAAGTTAAGAATCCTATAATAATTCCGATCCATTCTTTTACTTCCTTCGTGATACACATTTCCACCTACACACATGCACGCTTTATTATTCTACGAGACCGCGATATTCTCAATATATTAGTTCTATTATTTTTATATTCACGCAACTTTTATATATATATATATATATATATATATATATATATATTCTTTAAAAATTATAGTAGTATGAATAAGAATAAATAATTTAATTAGTTTATTATAATAATGACCGAGTCTATTTTTATTTGAAACCTCGACCTCGCTCACTCCTCTCTCGCGATAGCACACGGTCCAGTCCTGGGGAAAGAAGGTTAAGCCTTGACTCGAAATTAGGACCGACGGTCGCATAGCTCGGTTAAAGAGTCATAGCGGACGTTGACCTATAACCAAAGCATCCGCATGCAATCGGCTCGAAGCGCTCGCCCGAATAGAGTGGCTTCGGGATAAGTGACACACGGCTCGTTCGTCCATCCACACCTGCTCCTTATCTCTAACCTAATTAATATCAATCCGCGGGTCCGGACGTAACACTAATATGAACCATAAATATTCACAGTTTCATTTGAATTTTAATGTGGATTTACATAATAATTCTTCTTTCCTGAACAGTATTAAAAGATTTTGTTATTCAAAGCTGGTTGCTTAGTAAGATTATTGAACTATAATTGAACTTACATTGCTTAAGTTTTGAACATAAAATAATTTGAAACATTCATACCAACTGAAAACTTAAATGATGTTATAAAAGCGAAATTATTATTTGCGCTCATCTCTTCATGACATGTAAGTGTTTGATCTTTCAAGGGTTATCGAGCAAAAAGTAAATATAATATTATTCAATAGTATATTTGATGCGCATTTAGTGCACAAATCAGTTCTTAATATATTTTTATCATGAAAATTTCTACATATTAATAAAAATTAGTGTTATATGGCAAAATTTATTATTGAACAAACAGCTTACGATAATTCTGGTATTTAAGAAATAGATTTATACATTATACATTAAATCAAAGGAACTAATCGAAAACGTTCTAATGTTCGAATTAAATTATTTAACGTTACATGTTGGAAAATTACAAAAAAGTATAATGTAAAAAGTTCGTAAAATATTAATAAAAAAAAATGATTTCAGTTTAACAAAATATAATATTATTTATGAAATGCTTTTGTCAATGAATAATTATGCCTGAATTTATCATATGACATCCTACTCAACATAATTGGATCTTATCTGCGTATTCTGTTATTTTTCCTGGTACACTTGTGGTAAATAGGAATAAATCATTTCATATTAATTGTATTGAAATCCTGTTCTCTATTCTCACTGATATATCAAAATTTAATGTACAATAAATAAATGTATGGATATGTTCATGTAAAAAAATCGTAAAATTTCATTCGTATAATAAATTTGTCATATTTTTTTTAATTTACTTTTAAATTTTATTTAAAACAAAGTCGGTTAAATCCTTTTTGAAATTATAAAATACTTTTCTTGATGGAAAAATATTTAAAATTACTAATCAGTTTGATTGGTGATATTTATTTTAAAATTAAATAAAATCATTTTTACAAACAATTTGTAAAAATGAAGTACATTCATAAATCATTCATATATAAAAAAACCAGGATCAAACGAAACGATAGGACAGATCCAAATCCGGAACTCACAACCCACAATTCAACAAATTATTTTGAATTCCATTTAAAAGTGGATTTAAAAGTTGACATTCAGCTATCTACGGTATATTTTTTTTTTCGTATTAAGGGGATGCTGGAGTGACGCTCGAACTTGATCGAGGTCGATAATGTAGGCCAGAATTCTAAGCTATAATATTATAAACTATCAAGTTGGCTTTACAGAATACAAAATCCTTTTGCAGGATTAAAGTACACGCAAAAATAAACCACGAAGACAGCTTCTTTATCAGAATATTGTGGAAAAATAACTAATGTAAGGTTATAATGTACACAAATTTTCGTCACAAGATTTCGTGTTGAATTAGATACCAAAGTTTTAGGAGCTTGATAGTGTTTGTTTGTGTCATCTATGTGTCTGTAAACTAGAATTTCATAAGTATAAATGGTACAGATTTTATATCAAGCAAATATTGTTACAACGTAACAGCTCCAGACGCCATTATTGGACTAATAAATGGTAAAGAAAATGTGAATTAAAAATTTGTTTCGTTTTAGACATAAATTCCACTTTGCAGACTGGTATTAATACAAATACTTTAATTCTGGAAATGGATTTCCAAATCTACAAAAGTAGTACGAAATCTTGTGACAAAAATTATAGCGTTCAATTGATAAAACAGACCTATCTCCAGCATCCCCTTAATAGAATTAAAGAAGAGTGAACACTTAAATTTATAGCTGTTCATACAGACAATTTTATAATAATTTCTAGTACATTAAAAATTTAACTATAGCCAGAAATTTTTTTCCTTGATTGTTAAAACAAAATTTGATTAAATAAAACAAAAGGTAAAGTCGTTTTGTTTCTATGACTAGTATTTCAATTGGAGAAAAAACTCTTTACTTTTGATAATAATCAAAATATAATTTTAAAAAATTGTTCTAAAAAATATATTATTTATTGTATATTTTGAACTACAAATAATTTTTTGATATATTTAAATATTTGAAAAACGAGATTGAATATATATTCTTTTGCGTTTTAAATAATTAAAAATGATTTTGAAATAATTAAAAAATTTTGCTTTAAATTTTTATTTAACTTATTGGCAGAATCTTTTAATAAATAGAAATAGTTTAATTATCGATGTATTTCAGTCATTCGTCGGTTGAGTAGACTTGACAAAATCTAAAGAGGATGCTGCTCGTGATGTTCTACAGGGCCTTTATTGTATCATATTCGTTTTCCTGTACAAAATCCGCTTCCAACAGTGCGTAGAATATGGTTCAACAATGATGAAAAGTGTTCCAGCTCTGAAGGTAAGTATTTGTTTAAAAAGTAATATATAAATTTCAAACGGTTAATGATGTAAGAGCAAAAATTACAAACTTCTGATTTTTCAAGTTACAAATTAATTCTTATTTCGCATCTAACTATGCGTAATTTTCAAGTAAATTGACAAAAATTAATTGAAAAATAAGAGGCTTACTAAAAAATTTTTTTGTTTTATAAAATAGGCGATTTGAATAACATTGTTACATTTTATTTCAGTATCAGGAAATGTAACTACTCACGTTGGAACATATTCTTAAGATTATTGTCTACCCTGCGTATACTTATATTAATCCGAATCCACTGCCTCAAAATAAACTAGCGGAATCGAAACCCACCGTCTATCTCTCTCTCTCTCTCTCTCTCTCTCTGTCTCTGTCTCTGTCTCTGTCTCTGTCTCTGTCTCTGTCTCTGTCTCTGTCTCTGTCTCTGTCTCTGTCTCTGTCTCTGTCTCTGTCTCTCTGTCTCTGTCTCTGTCTCTGTCTCTGTCTCTGTCTCTGTCTCTGTCTCTGTCTCTGTCTCTGTCTCTGTCTCTGTCTCTGTCTCTGTCTCTGTCTCTGTCTCTGTCTCTCTCTCTCTCTCTCTCTCTCTCTCTCTCTCTCTCTCTCTCTCTCTCTCTCTCTCTCTCTCTTTCTCTCTCTCTCTCTCTCTCTCTCTCTCTCTCACGGAATTCGCAACAATATATTTCTACAACAAGTCAAAGTCAATCTCACAACATAATAATAGCTCATTCCTTAGTCCGTCTACTAAGAAATACAAATCCATTTAACTATCCATTTAACAATCCTTTCTTAAGGAATGTGTTTCAATACTACGGTGAAAATTATAACGAATGCGGTCTCAGATCTACACTAAGGAAAAGAAATCCATTTCTAGGCCATGGTGTCCTTGCATTGCCAGACCAATGGCCGTGGGTGGCGGCAATTTTCCGATATATACACGAATACGAGTTTATATGTGGTGGTACTATTCTGACTACAAAACATGTTCTAACAGGTAATAATTAAAACAAGTATTAATTAAAACAAAAATGTTTATATTACTTGTATTCTATATCAAACGAGTTTTTTTACTATGGCTGCGTTTCTATATTCATTGCCAGTGTTAATATTCTATAGTATACGTGACGTTAAATCTCCTAGTCTCTCGTCGACCATATTGAAATCGTGACATCAGAAGCGAGAAATCACACGTTGAAAATCTTTGCAACGTATTGCCGTACGTAATAAAAAAGTATTTGAATGAAGGAACATTGTAGATTGCTGTGGCATACGAGTAAAATATACAGGAAACTAATATTACCAAGGCATACACAACGTAGAAGAGTGTCACATATCTATTCACGAGAACTGTCAAATCAAGTGTGTATTCGTGTGTTTCGTTATATATGTGAGTACGCTCTGTATCATGTTCATTTTACAGATTTTTTTAAGAATAGTCTTCTATATCATTTTATAAATGTGCTATAGCGATCTACAGCATAGACATACCTAGACGGAGCATAAGCTGCTACTCTAGATAAGGGGGGTTCTGATTTTCGGGGCGAGAGGGTACTCGTCTGACTTCGATTATTTTCGTTGTGATTCGGATATGTTCGGCTTTCGGAGCTGCACTGCTGAACTGTTGCAATAAGTTGGAATGAAACAAACATATATATATTTTTCTCTTTCTAACTTATTGCACTGGTACAACAGTGCAGCGGAAAGGAATAGACTCATTATTGCAGTCTTATTACTTATAATGAATCTTATAATGAGTCTTAACCTAACTATTATTCATAAAATAATCAAAAGAAATTTATAAATTATTCATAAAGACTTGCTGAAGTATTCGGCACGCACGGAATCGCAAAAACAATAATTACAGAAATTACATTGTTCAATATTAGTTTTAAATATTTTTATGAATAATTTATAAATTTCTTTTGACTATTTTATGAATAATGGTTAGGTTAAGACTCATTCTAAGATTTATTATAAGTAATAAGACTGCAATTATGAGCCTATTCCTTTCCGTTGCACTGCTGTACCAGTGCAATAAGTTAGAAAGAGAAAAATATATATATATGTTTGTTTCATTCCAACTTATTGCACCAGTTCAGCAGTGCAGCTCAGTGCAGCTACGAAAGCCGAACATATCCGAATCACAACGAAAATAATCGAAGTCAGACGAGTGCCCCCCTTACCGCGATTATCAGTTACCCCTCGTACAAACGTTCCGTCTAGGTATGTCTATGATCTACAGTGTGTTTTCACTCAAATATCTTTTTATTTGACAGTAAGTTTCAAAGTAATTTTCGTGTAATTTCTCGCTTCTGACGTCACGTTTCAAAATGGCTGTGATTAGTACCCAGGAACCTTAAGATTTTCTATAGATTTTTAACCCACCATCTCCTTCTTTTCTTGGATTACAAAAGTTTTATTTATTCTTTATTATTATTCGCTATTTTATTATTATTTATACAGGGTGTTTGGAAATTCAACCGACAAACTTTCAGAGATTGTTGGGGACACCCTAAAGATAATTTTTTGCAAATGAACTTATGGTCGAAAATTAATTGTTCGTTCATTAAATATTTTGATGTAATAGATTGTTAAGATATGCAGATGCACAAGAATATCTCTGAAATATATTTTCGTTTTTTTGTATTTTTCTGTCTCGCGCGCCCGCGCGAGAAAGAGAACTATAAGAAAATGTATTTCATGCATATGTTATTTTTTGTATAGCGGGGCATTATTTGATGACATCTCCATATACTAACGAGACAATATCAGCTAACATATTATCGGTGACTTTGGGACGGTACAAATTAATGAACTTTAACGAATCGAAAAGTGTCACTAGAGATGTCGCGAGGTACGTATTCCATCCCGAATACACGCACACAGCCACCGCTGACTCTGACCTGGCGATTTTGATTTTGATTTGATGTCTCCCGTCAAGTTCACCGCTTTCATCAGACCTATTTGCCTATTATCCCCATCGGTCGACTCTCGTAGACTCGAACAAATGGATGGAATCGTCGTGGGATGGGGCGAAGACGAATACAGTAATCTTTACACCGAGAAACCAAGGATGCCGATAGTGAGAACGGTAAGAAGCTTTACGAGCTCTGATATTCCATTTTCTGACTTTTGTCTTTAGATCAAGACACACAAATTGAATTCCAATTGTAAGCGAAATTCTCTAAAAATGAAACGTTCAAAGATGTTTCGATGAAGATATCTTGATAACCATCGAGACAACAAATTTACGTCCATTGTACATCCTTGGGACATCATGCCAATTATCTCGCGATTGTAATAAGATTGTTTCACGAGATGTCCATGAAATCGAAAATAAAATGCTTAGAGATTTTTGCAGCGTTAACGATGCAATCATTAATTTAATGTTACTATATTGTATGAATTATAGGAAGTCTGCTTTAGGTACAACTCAATTTTCGTCACTCTCACCTCAGAACGCACTTTTTGCGCCGGTTCGTTAAGCAGCGGTCCTTGTCGGGGTGACAGCGGGAGCGATCTGGTGGTTCTTGACCCTGTCACGGACCGTTATCAGTTTCGTGGCATCGTGTCGCGAACACTGCAATTGTTCTGTGATCAATCACAGTACGTCGTCTTTGTCGACGTGTTTAAATATCTAACTTCGATTAATCAGCATTCTATTGACAATAATTTTACTCATATATCATAATTCTGGAAATATGTACATTGATGATAACTTTGCTCATGATTTAAAAATATATTAAATATATATTATAATTCTAACGATTTATTTTTTCGGCTTTAATATACGTGTATAACAATATTGTTTTACGGCTTTAATATATATAACAATAATTTTTAAACTTTTAAAGTTAAACTATGATCTATATATGTATATGTGCATATTTCTTTTTTACATCGTAAATTATTTTGTATTTTAAAAAACATATAAATATATATGCACACATGGACTTCCGTTGCCGGTGGTGAGAGCGAGTGTTGTGTGTGTGACAAGGAGTGAGTGTGAGAGCGTGTAGGGAGAAAAGGAGAGAAAGGGTGAAGGTCCAGAGAGGTGGAGTAGGTAGCGGAAGGTCGCGTGAAGCAGCGAAAGTGGTGGAGTAGAGCGATAGTGAGGGAGGAATAAGATAGAACAGGAATTAGACAGGCGAAGAGTGTAGGTTAGGAGCGACGGGAAGGAGCATAGAGTAACGTTATAGAGAAGACAGGCGACAGAGCGGACGGAGTAGAGGAAGATGTAGAAAGTGCGAGCGGGTGAGAAAGTGCAGTAAAGAAGTAAGTAAGCAAGAGAGTAATAAGATGATGGATGAGAGAGTTGTAAAAGGGAAGGAAAAAGAAGAGAAGGAAGAAGAGGGGAGGGAAGAAGGCAGGAAGAAGGTGGGAAGGCCAACGAAATTTGAAAAAATAATAAGAGAGAGATCAAACAGCTTGCCGATAGTGGACTTTATTAAAAGAGGAGAAAAAAGGAAAGGGATACATAAGGAGGAGATGGAGAAGAAGGAGATGGAAGCGTTCAAGAGAAGCACAAGAGTGGCAAGATCTCCAACAAGATCACCGGAGGAGTCGGAGGAGGGGAGGTGGAAAGAAGTAATGAGAGAGATGAAAACGGGATTTAATGAAATAATGAGAAAAATGAAAATATTGAAGGAAGGGAAGAAAGAGGAGATGAAGAAATGGATGGAAGAAATGAGGAAAGAGTGGGAGAAAGAGAAAGAAGGATTGGAAAGAAGGTTGAGCGAAATGGAGAAAAAGTTGGAGGAGTGGGAAGGAAGAGAAAAGGGAAAAGGAAAAAGAGAGAGAGAAAGAGGAGAAGAAAAGATGGGGTTGGGAGAAAAGTGGGAGGAAATGGAAGGAAGAATGAAGAGACTGGAGATGGAGGGAGAGATGAAAAGAAGAGAAGAGAAGAAAAGAAATGTGATAATAAGAGAAGTAAAGGCAAAGAAAGAGGGAGGGGAAGGTCTGAAAGAAGAGGTGGAAGAGATTATAAAAGAAGTGGGGGCGATAGCGAAGATAGAGACGATACGGAGGATAGAGAGGAAGAACGGAGAAGGAAAAGAAATGGTGTGGATAAGATTTGCGAGTGTGGAGGAGAAAGTGGAAGTGATGAAGGGAAAGACCAGGCTAAGAGATAGAAGAGAGTGGATAACAGACGATCTGACGGAAAAGGAGAGAGGAATAGAATGGATGATAAAGAGAGAACAGAAAGAAAAAGGAGAGAGGGGATGAGAGTAAGAGTGGAATATATGAAGATGTGGGTAGAGGGAAGGCTATGGTTGGGACGAGGGAAGAGCAAGATGGAGGACGAGTGATGGAGGAGAGGTGAAAGAAAGAGAGGAAAGGGTGGAAGGAGGGGAAAGAACGGAGAAGGTTTTCGTCTAGGGGAACATGGCGAGGAGCAGAAGAAAGGGAAGAAGAAGAGAGATAAAAATAAGAAGAAAAGGAAGGTGGAGGAGAGGAAGAGAGAAGAGGAGGGATATAAAATAGGTTTTTGAAATGTGGCAGGGTTGGAAAATAAAAATAAAGAGTTTTGGGAGAAATTGGAAGAGTGGAACACGTGATGATTTTAAATGAAACGTGGATGCAGGAGAAAGGATGAGAGAGGATAAAAGGAAGGATGCCAAAAGGGTTTGTCTAGGAAGTGCAAGAAGCGGGTAGGAAGAATAAGAAGGGAAGGGCGATGGGAGGAATGGTGATGGGAAGGAAAGAGGAGATAATGTAAGGGGAGAGAGGGAGGTAAGGGAGGGGAGAAAGGAGGGAATAATGATGAAAGAAATGAATTTAGGGGGAAAGTGGTGGAGGATAGTGGGAGTATATGTGAACAAAGATATAGATCGGATAATGAAAAAATTAAGAGAGTGGAAAATAAGGAGGAAGGGGTGAGAGTATTAATAGGAGATTTTAATGCGAGAACGGGAAGGGAAGGGGGAAGAGTGGGCGAGAGGAGTGAGGAGGGGTCGGAGAAAGAGGGAAGGAGGTCGAGAGACAGGAGGATAAATGGGGATGGTAGAAAATTATGTGACGTTTTAGAGGAACTGGGGTGATCGATAATGAATGGAAATCTGGAAGGTGATGAAGAGGGAGAGTGGACATATACAGGAGGGAAGAATGGAACGGTTATTGATTACGTGTTGGGAAATGAGAAGACAAGAGAGGGAGTGAAAAGGATGAGGGTGGAGGAAAGGATTGACTCAGATCATCAACCGTTAACGGTGTGGGTAGAAGGGAGAGAGAAAAGAGAAAAAAGGAAAGGATTGAAAAAGAAAAAAGGAGGGAAGGGAGTGTGGACGGAGGAGGGAAGAAAAGGATTTGAGGAATACTTGAGAGGAAGGAGGAGGAAGTGAAGAAGGGAGAAGAAGAATGGGAGAAGCTAAAGGAGAGAGTAAGGGAAGTGGTAAGAAGAGTGGAGAAAGAGTTGAAGGTAAAGAAGAAAAGAGGATGGTGGGATGAAGAATGTAGAGAGAAAAAAGGAGAGGTGAAAGAAGAACTAAAAAGATGGAAGAGGCAAGGAGGAGAAGGAGAGAAATATAAAGAAGCGAAGAGAGAAATGATGTGTGAGAAGAAAAGGAGGGAGAAGGGAGAAAGATGGGAAAGAGAAATGGAAAAGGTGAAAACAGAGAGGCATGTGTGGAAGGTGTGAGAGGGGCGAGAAAGAGAAGGAGGATAGGAGGGATAGGACAAGGAATCAAGATGGAAGAATGGGAAAGATATTTTAAGGAACTACTGGATGGTGTGGATTGAAGGATAAGAAGGGAAAGAGAAAAGGTAGAGAGAGGGGAGGAGGAGGAGGAGGAGATAAGCAAGGAAAAAATGGAGAGAGCTATAAGGAATTTAAAAGAAGGAAAGGCGGCCAGAGGGGATGGTATAGGAAATGAAGTGTGGAAGTATGGAGGAAAGGAGGTGAGAGAGTGGCTGATATGTAACAGAGTCTGGAAAGGAGAGGGATGGCCAGAGGACTGGAGAGCAGGAGTGGTAGTACCGATATTGAAGAAAGGGAAAGGAGGGAGGGTGGAAGATTATAGAGGAGTAACGCTGACGCAAACAGTATATAAGATATACGCAGCAATGGCGGAGAGACTAAGAGAGGAGATAGAGAGGAAAGGGATACTGCCACCGAGTCAAACGGATTTCAGGAAAGGGGACAATAGACCAGATCTATGTAATAAACTATATGATAAACAAGAAGGTGGCAGAAGGGAGAAAAAAAATGGTGACCATGTTCATAGATATGAAGGCGGCGTTTGACTCGGTGGACAGGGGGATACTGGTGGAGAGTATGAGAAAAAGAGGAGTGAGGGAAGAGCTGGTGGCAAGATGTGAGGAGGTGTTGGAGGAGACGGTGGGCAGAGTGAGAGTGGGAGAGAAAGAAGGGGGAAGATTTTGGACGGAGAGACGAGTGAGGCAAGGGTGTCCTTTGAGTCCTTGCTTATTTACCCTGATGATAGCGGACATGGACGAGGCGTTAAAGAAGGAAGGATGGGGAAGAATAAAAGTAAAAGGAAGGAAAATTTACTCTTTGGCGTACGCAGATAACGTGGTGGTTATGGCGGAGGAGGAGAATGGGATGCAGAGAATGATAAAAGGACTGGAGAAGTATGTGGATGGAAAAAACCTGGAGGTAAATGTGGAAAAGACGAAAGTGATGAGATGCAGAAAAGGAGAGGGGAGGTGGAAGAAGATAGAGTGGAAATAGAAAGGAAAGAAGATAGAAGAAGTGAAGAAATTTAATTATTTAGGATATACGCTGATGGCAAATGGAGGTCAGAGGTAACATATAAGGAAAAGGGTGAGGAAAGGAGCGGTGATGATGAGAGAGGTTTGGGGGATAGGAAAAAGAAGATTTGGAAAAGACTGGGCAAGAAGGATGTGGCTGTTTGACAGAATGATATGGACGATGATGGGGTACGGAGTGGAGATATGGGGGTGGAAAGAGAGGGAAGAGGTGGAGAAGATGCAAGACAGATTTTTAAAATGGGTAGCAGGAGTGGGAAGGAATACACCAAGCTACTTGATAAGGAAGGAATTTCAGAGAGAAAAGATGAGAGGAAGAGCGGGTCTAAGAGCGGGTCGAAATTTACCTGAGGTCACGCTTCAGGGCCTTCCTTTAATTTCGAACACTTTCTTTTTTTTTAGTTGTCACACAAACCCATGATATACGAGCCCGTAAGTGTTACCAGATGTCGTGCCGAATATTGTACAATAAAGAAGACGACATATTCAAAAGGAATCCCGATTTTCCACGCTGTCTGATTTACGCTGTTGCAGCACGATTGTAAAACTGTTGGGACGCGATTCGCTACACTTTCTCTTTTTTTTTTACGACTCGTAGTACTATTGTGATGCGTTTGAGTCTATCCATGATTCATGTAAATTACGAACCTTTCAGGTAGAGCTGACGGTATATAAGGCGTCGTCATTCCTGACCTCTGTTCAGTTCGTGTCTGAAGCTAGTCCCGTACAGTTCAGTTCGAAGCGCGTACAGAAAGGTGATCTTACAATTAGCTACAACAATTGGAGTATGGCAACATCGGAAATTATTAGTGAGCAACCATCCACGAGTAGAGGATATGAAGTCCTGGAGAAAAACGAGTTTAATACATATTCCTATGAACAACAGGATATTACAGATGGTTTGCAAGTTTGTTACCAAATTTTGGAAAGATTGGGAATTATTAAAGGACCAGAGAGTAAATCATTTTCATCTAAAGCATTAGCTTTAGGAGAAAGATTTGCCACAGTGCTAACAGAAACCTTAAAAGAATGGGAATTTTACGAAGAAGAAGAATTATTTTTACCTGAAGAAAATATTCCGGAAGAAGATGTGAAAGTACAAGAACAAACAACTTCCAGTTCTTCTTCACCAGAAAAAATATCAGCAACTAATAGTACAAGTACTTCGCAAAATACAGAAGAGAGTGAAGAGGATTTTGAACCGGCTTCCAAAAAATCGAAAACTGATTACATATCGATGGATACAAAAATTAAAATTTTAAATATGGCGAGAGAGCATCCAAAATGGAGTTTACAAGCATTACAAAAAAACGGAGGTGGAGCACTTAAAGCTAAAAAACATTTAAAACAATGGCAAGAGCAAATCGAGAAAGGAGGTGGGATAAAAGAAAAATTTGATTTAATCAATAAGTGGACTTACGATCGTTTCGTTGAAGCCCGGCAACAGATGCAACCTGTGTCAACGAGAATTATACAGCAATGAGCTTCTCAAGCTGCTATGCAATTCCAAGGACCAAATTTTTCGTTTACAGCATCGCATACTTGGGTAACTAAATTTAAGGCATCCCATTTCATTCGTCAGAGAAAAGTCACACGTTATTTAAAATCGAAACATGCTCTAGATTTATCAACGATATTAAACGAAGCAGAAAAATTCCAGAAACGGATTGCAATTAAAATTCCAACTTTTCATCCTGACTTTGTAATTAATACAGATCAAACAGGTTGCGAGTATCGTGTTGATGTAAGCAGAACGTTAGCCAACGTTAGCCAACAAGGGAGATAAAGGTATAGATCTTTTCCTTGGTGACTTTAATAAGGTTACACATAGTTATACAGCACAATATGCGATTACCGTTTCTGGAAAACTTCTTCCAAAAGTCTTTCTTTGTATGCAAGAACCTAAGGGAAGTTTTGGTCCTCGCGTTTCCAATACAATCCAAGAATTAACAGAAAGATACGGAAATGTATTTGTCACGGCATCGAAGTCTGGGAAATTAACGAAAGACCATTTCAATAGTTTTGTTAAAAATGTTCTCATGGAATATTGTAAGCAAGAGAAATTTTTGCTCATTTTAGATTCATGGGGAGGTCAGACAGATTCAGCACATTTTAATAACATTTTTACTGATAATGATGGAAATTGAACTTCAAATATTGAAATTATTCCTCCTCATTGCACTCCATATTGCCAACCATGTGACGTATATTTTTTCCGACAAGTTAAGAATTTTATTAAAAGACTGCAAAATTCAGTGGAAGTCTTGCAAAATAAACGTCAATTATCAACAAGAAAAGATGCTATTAAAATTCATTCTCTTATTCACCATCAATTATCCGCACCGACTTTTGAATGCATGATAAAATATGCATGGTTTGCGTCAAAATTAATACCAGAGAGATTTATTTTTTCAAATGTGAATGAAGTTTGTATTACGAGTAATATTCATTTGTCGAAATGTAATAATTGTGCGAAGTGTGCATTTATAAGATGTGCCGTATGCAGAAAATATATATGTTTTACATGTTATTACGATTTGTATCATCCGGCTCAATGTATTGTATAAACTTGAAAAATACATAAAAATTATATATATATGTAATATTAATTTTAAAAAAATATTATATTGTTAGCGTCGTCTACAAGAGTTTTATACATTGACCACATGGCATTAGGAATTTTATTTTGATGGACTTGATACGTTTGCGCGATTGTTACGATTGTTAAATTTATCATGTATATATTATACTCTTTTGCGTTTTATTCTTTAACTTTTATTGCATTTTATTTCTTTTAATTTATTATAGAAGACTGCGTGTAGTCCGAAACATATATTGGCTCATCGTTGTATTATATTAGTAGATTTTATAAATATATTTTTATTTAAAGCACCCTCAATTGCTCGTTACTGTTCTATACTTTATTCAGATTATTAAAAAATATTATTATATATATAAAAAAAAATTAATACTGTCAGATTTTGAATCTGACTGATCCGTCACTATTACTACTCTCGCGCTTTCTTACTACGCTATACAGCACTGGTCGATAGCGGGCCTTTCTTCATGCTACATAAACGATATTACCGACTGTTATAAAAAAAACTTTTTTTATAAGGCGCATTGGACGAAAAGCTCGAACTCGGAACAACTTTTTTTTTACTTTTTTTTTTACTTTTTCTACATTCACCATACCAAAGCGCATCAAAATCGGCGAGAGCATCACCGCGACCTCCCCTTGTAAGTTTAACAAATGGTATGGCAAAATAAAAGGAAAAGGAGTGCCAGAGTATTTAAAAGAGAGATGGAAAGAGGAAAGATGGCAAAGAGTAGCAAGGCACAGATTAGGTGACGGAATGAGAGGAAACAGGTATTGGGAGGATAGAGAGGAGAGAAAATGGAGGGAGATGCGGATGGGGGGAGGAAACGTGGGAGCATGTTTGGAAAGAATGTACGAGTTGGGGGCAGAAGAGAGGTTGACAGGAGGCAGTGGAAGAGGTTCTTGGGGAGAGGGGGGAAGGGGAGGAGTGGATGAAAAAGTGGGAAGAGATGAGGGAAGGGAGGGAGGAGAAGGAAGATGAGAGGATGGGAGGAAGTGTGAATGAGGAAGGAATGGAGAGGGAGGAGCAAACAGCAAAAACGGAGGTCCAAAGGAATGAGTGTGGATGCGTGGATGGATGCGAGGGTGTGCGTGTCTCTCTCTCTCTCTCGGGCGAGCGAATACACAGAATTAAGTTAATTTTGTGAGCGGAGCGGAGGTCTGCGTGTACCCCGCAAAGGGAATAAACTACTTACTTACTTATATATACACACATTAATCAAATTATTATTTTTTAATATAAACGATTTGTTATTCTTTTTTTAAATGTATTATAAGTAATAATAAGACGAAAATGATAAAAGGAAGAAATACTGAAATTGCAGTGACAGCATCACGGTTTAATGCTGCTCACTTACGTCCGCAATCACGAATCTTTATATCGTTCCCGATCGCGGGAATAAAAGCTATCAACGTGCGCACTCGTACGCTTTAATTAAAGTCATTTACAATCATGCACGTACACATAGGTTCAAACAATACCTTTATATATACTTTAACTAAATGCTGACAACAGTACCCAAGTAGCAAGGTGTCGGCATTTTTTGGAATTTTTCTGATGAAGCAGACGTCTTATAATGACGTCCGAATATCGTAAAACTGACGTACTTTTGATTCATCTTAACGACGTTATATATCGACGTCGAAAATACGTCAGTTTCGACCAAAAATGATGTTACATAATGACGTGAAAATGACGGGCCTAAGACACAGACTGATGACGACATTTCAAGACGTTAAAAAGACGTGACTTTATGACCATTTTTGGCTTATTTGTAACGTATTACTAACGTATTAGAAACGTAGACGTCTTTGGCTACAATAATATAGCGAGTCAACGTCTTTCATTTATTGTATCTTAAGTTTATTTTGCATTAATAACAATAAAAATACATAATATAAAACACTTAATTTTCCTTCATGGCCTCAAAATTATAATTTCGTGCTTCGACTGATTAAAAGATTTTTACGTTAAGCTTGCTTATATAATCAACCAAACAGATTTTACTTACGGGAAAGTATATAGTTCTTGCGACTCTTAGCGGCATAAACGGAACTTACGTGAATTTGCGAGCACAATAATGACTTAAAAATCACGATATTATAACGTTTTTATAGAATGTTATTAAAAACGTCACAAAAAAGATGTTTTAAGTTAGACATTATTTGATCATGATACATCATTTGATAATGACCAGTTTTTGACGTCAAAATAACGTGTGTTTATTACTTAGGATATTTGATTCGTCTTCTTACTATTATACGTATGCGCGTGTGTTTTCGCATAACAATTTTATTTGAATACTCAGGTATTACATGACAATACATGACAAATGCTCATGATTTGATGTCAAGTAACATCAATTAACAAAACGATATTTGCTACGAATATGCATATATACACTGAAAAAAAAATTCTGGTTGAAAATGGACAAATCAGAAAATCTTGTAGGATTAATAAAATATTCTGGCTATCATAATAAAAATTCTGGTTATTATAATAGAACTCAATACTATAAATTTATAATAACCAGATTTCCTATTATAATAATCAGAATATTTGATCAATTCTACAAGATTTTTCTGATTCGTCCGTTTTCAACCAGAATTTTTTTTCCGTGTACATATATGAAATATCAAGAACTTAACATCACAGATATATTGTAAAATGGAAATAAATAATGTTATTATTAAGTAAAAAATTATTGCAAATTGACATTGTAACTGATTATTAATTATTTATTAATAATTAATATTAATATTAATAATGTTAAGTTGATCAACAATTTAACATTATTGATACGTCGAATTTAAGTACATAATGTTAAAATTGATAATGTTAAAATTGAAATATGTCGCAGATACATTACAGAACAGATTCTAGTCAATAATTGGTCATTGGCCAAACCTTATTAATACGTCATTAAATAATCAACTAATTGACGTTGCTAATTAGTAAAAAATATGACGTTGCAAATACGTTGTAAAGTGGGCAAACAGCTAACGTCATTAATAGATAAAAAATGACGTTTTTATTACGTCATAATTTAGTTACATGACTTCCGCGACTTTAAATGACGAAATATTGACGTCTAATAGACGACACCTTGCTACCTGAGTACAAGCGAATAAACTCTCAATACGGAAAATATGTTGCTCCATTGTGGTATACTGATCTATCTATTTCGATTTATTCTTGCGAAATAATCCAAATCGTTTGATGATACCGGAAGATATTCCTCATCTCTGGAGAGAAAATTGACGTTGAAATTAAAAACGACGGATAGACTGGAACACAATCTCAGAAAAGTCTTCTACGAGTTGTCGGTAAGTTTCCGCTTCTGGAGAACAGAACACAATAAGTCATTCTTACGTAAGAAGTTTAAAATGGAACAAGAAAAATACACTTTTGAGATAAATTAACAGAAAAAGTTTGAATAAGTTCCATCCAATCGCAAATGATATAGTTTTACAGATACATTTCGATAATTTTTATCTAATGTATTTTTATTTCGGCGCCAAAATTTATGCTATATATTCTCCACTCATTCACTTGTTTCTTTTTTCACAGATACAGAATTACGAGATGCATCGCTCCATAAAAATCATCGAGGATTACTTGAAAAACGGCGATTCACTGCTCGAATGTCTCGACGTCTTATTTCCTCTAATGTACGCGCCTATCGTGGACCAGATACACAGTATCCTTGAATCCATGGAAGACCGCTTGCCCAAGTAACTCCTCCGGCGACATCCTTGATACGACGATATTTGTCGGAGTGTCTTCTAGACGCCGACGAAGTCAACAGACTTACTTTCGGACCGTCGCGCCGAAAGCCGAACCACTGGAGAACGTCTCTCTGAGAGAGCTGAAGGAAGCGACCTCGCCTCTGACTTATCGCGCATCGGTCAAGAACGTGAAAGGAACCTGGCCAAAGATTATCGGCGAGACGACGACGTCCACGATAAGGTTACCCATCCGCGTTCTGAACTGATCACGTACATGTTAGTGAATCTGCGGCTACCTGAGGCGACAGCAAAGGTGAGAGAATCAATCGTGCTTCTCATCGAATATCTAAGAGCGCATGTCAATCTAGAATCGACCGGCTTAGCGTGCCCTCTGATCCGTACGCTCTGGTCGCCAATGCCGTCTCGAGTTTGTCCTTGCAGAATGAGACTCTGATAGCCGCCAATGTGTTGCTGCCGTTCTTGCGAAGGCTCTTAGACTGTCGTGGATCCGCCAATTTCGCCAACCTCTTTCAGAACAACGCTCTGAGTTACACTCTACTGATATTTCGAGACAGGATGATCTCTAAGTCGAAAAACGACATCGCGTTCCTTTCCATTCAGCAGAACAATACGGATGTATCGAATATCATAGAACAATTTTCCTCCTTTGAATATGCGTCCTGGAGAGATCTGTTGCTGGCTTTCGTCAGCCAACTCAGGCATCAACAGTCCCTTCAGGGCGAGGTATCCAAAGTTGTAGACAGTGTTTACGGTAAGTTGATTCTGAGTAAGTTTCCACCGAGTGTTCGAACCGGGTCAGAGTCGGGTCAGAGTTGGGTTGGCTTGCTTGTTTCCACTGAACCAGCGTTACACCAGGGTTGCGGCAAGGTTGAACGTAACCAACTGTGCAAAATGTTAACAGTAGCTTGACATATTGAAGGTTACGTATCTATCAGAACATTAAAAAATATTATGGATCCGAGGGTCACAATTTTAGTTGCACAGTACCAAAGTAACATGCATAAATAATAATAATAATAATTGTTATAAGTAAACTCGACAGTAAAACGTTTTCTGGAAGACTTATATATAAACTCATTTATCAAGTTGGCAACACTACAGTAACGCTAACTCAACTCTTGTTCGTTTCCACCGAACCTCATTTAGATCCTACCTTAAAATTTTGTTGGGTAGGGTTCAGGTTCGAGTTTGGTGTTTCCACCGCAAGAGTGCTCACCCCAACCCGACTCTAATCCGACTCTGACCCGGTTCGAACCCTCGGTGGAAACTTACTCCCTGAAAAATAGCCGGCAACGCTGGCAACTTCTGAGGAACTCTATTATTATCGCACCGGTCCTATCCGCGATAGCCAAAAGAGAGAACTCCTTTGAGATTGCCGTATCAGGATTCGAAGACTACCCATGGATATAGCTGCGGACAGAACAGTAAAGTTGGAAGTCTGGCGAAAGGCACTAGCTTTTGCTTCTTCAAATGACAACAGTGGACCGATAAACGCCACACTGAAAACGCTGAAGTCTCTGCTAGTTTCGAATCTTTTTCCATATGGCGTCTTGTCGATGAGTATCGCCGAGCTGATAAACACGTTCGATAATAAACTCGACCAAGGACAATCCGATTGCTCTAGTCGATTAGAAACATATTTGGTTAATTTTACTCAAGTAGAAAGTGAAAGCGACAGAAAGAAGGCGATTGTGGACGTTGATGTCAATCTTCTTCAAGCTTTGAAATGGTTTGGATCCTTATACGGATGAATATAAAAGCTTGGAGAGTTTTCTGTCATAGAATGGCTTGGAGACAAAGATAGGACTAGTTGACCTAAATACCCATCCCACCAGGGGTAGATTACTAGTGCAATTGTTACAAATGATAGAGCGTGCCGACAGTGTTAACAATAATCTACGTCGTTTGGTCGAGCAGCTTATCGATAATATGGGCTTACGAGGGCTACGACGCTAGTGCTTTATCATATCGTTCTGGTTAATTAGCATGTCTTTACGCTCTTTCGATTAGTAAATTTCATATTTGACAGTTTCGTCAATGAACGTATATTTTAATCCATAATGTTATCTTTTCGTTATCTGTGACATCGCAAAACTAAAATCTATAGTTAATCATATTTCTCTTTAAATTATGTGAATGTCAGTTGTACGAAAGCAATAAGACGTTTATTTAATGTTTAGCTTACAATAATTTAGTTGCCCGAATTGTGAAACTGCACTCATTGTGATTGTTGTATTTATCTCATGATTCTAATTAATAAAATCACGGAGAATTTTTTACCTACCACTTTTCTGATAAAATGCTGTTTAACGAAAACATTAAATAAAAATCTGATTGTTTTCATATAACTGACAGATCTGTAATCAGTCGACCCAAAAACCTCTTAAAGTAAACATTTAAAAAAATCGGTCTGATAGAAAAATGTAAGACTTAAAAGATTAACCTAACATATACCTATAAAAATATTTTTTACAAAATCAAAATATAAAATTAAATTATGACTTACGCATATATGCTTTCTATGATATACGCATATATGCTTTAAACTATTTTATAAGTCTTAAAAAATATTTAACTGCATTAATAAAAATACTTTTCTTTATTTAAATATATACATTATGTTTCGTAACTTTTTAAACTTTTTAGAAAATGTTATAAAATAAAGAAGACTAAAAAAAGAAGGCTTGAAATCATAATTCACATCGCTTCATGACAAGGTCACGACTTACACCACTTTGAAGACAAAAAAAGAACAGCTTTTTTGAGAATTTATTTTAAGAAAGTTATAAAGTATATTAAAAAGTACAAACAGGTACTCATTATACTACCATTGAAGTACAAGAAAAAAATTTTTTTTGTATTTTTTCAAATAAAACGCCCTGGCCAATCTCCATAAGCGTCTTTTTTTATGTTAAATCGGCGTACACGATTGTGACGAAACAGTTGCATGCAGAACAGAAAACAAAAAATTTTTAGTTTATGCATGACATTTACTAAAGAAGTACATAGGGATTTTGCATAATATGGTTTTTTGGCAAAATGATAAACATTTGAACAAAAAATATCATTTTTTACCTAAAAATTTAGTACAAAAAGTCTCGTAGCAAAATCAAATTTTAAAATATTGCAAAAGCCCTATGTACTTCTTTAGATAATTGTTTTAAAAAGATACCGTGGAAATTTCAAGTTAATCGAATAAAAATTCTGGAAGTTATGATGTACGCCAATTTGAAAAATGTCGTTTCGAGATAAACGCGTTTAAAGTTTTAAGTAGTAAAATTTTATGAATAAAATTGCAAAATTAAAAAATTCCTTTAGCAGCAATTCCTGCTTCATAGCCAGCTGTCCTTCCACATTAAAATCTGCTAGAGACTACTTATAGATGAAAACTTTCTTAGATCTTTAATAATAAAACAATTCTTTGACCCGAAGCGCTTCACTAAATCCCCTCTATAGCTTTCTTAAATTTGAAATTCAGTATTCTAATACTACTTTATTTTTAAGATAATATACTATCATTTAAAGCAAAAAAAATTTCGATTTTTTGAAAATTTCAAAGTGGTATAATCCCTTAATAGGTCTGTGTCGATATCGCACTATCTTTTGACACTTGTAATTGCAAATCAAAGTAAACTGATTTTAACATGTCTTCCGACATGTATTTGTTCATCGCCAAAATATCATCTCAATTCAGTCCTTGTAAATCTTAAAATGGCTTTAGACACTCGTCTCTCACTTGGATTCCTCTAAATTTTCGTCGACTCAAATAAAATTTATGTTTTTGAAAACATATAATTTATTTTCGCGTAACCATTCTAAGAAAATTCCTATTCTTTTTTCTTTAACATTGTCCGCCGTCTTTAGAGTTGAAAAAATTTTACCGATAAGCGACGTGCAAAATAGACTATAATTTAGTGAACGTATATCCCTTTGGGAATTCCCAATCTTTTCTATTTTCATACAATATCCAGTAAAAAGTAAGTGTAAAATAAGAGTAAAAAGATATCCAGGAAAAGAGGGTATTTTAAACACACTTATCGCTTACTTTACTTTTGCGATCGTCAGCTTAAGATACTCTGTCATCTTGGACAAATTAAATGATACGACCCAACTCACATGATTGCCTCGATTCGCGTTACCCCACTACCACCATCCGAACGCGTCTTTGCGCGGAAAATGTAAACCTGTTTCGAGACGTTCCGATAGAGAATTGGTCAGTCTCGTGAAGGTTCGGCGTAGCCGTGGGAGAGTGGCTTCAAGGATTAGTACGTTGAACATCCGGAACCGATTGTCACAGAATTAAATACCGCTGGAGATTTCGAACCACCGAGAAGCGCTTCAGAGTGATTTATTAAGTGTGGTTCGGAAATAAATAGAAATAAATTGTAAATAAGTAAAGAAGAACATATAAACTGAAAAGCTATAACTAGTGAATAAACAAAAAAAAAGTGAACTGAAGAGAATTATGACTCGATAAGATACATTCTTGACATCCATAAAGTACATTCTAGCGGGCATTAAAAGCATTATAGTGTTCCATAAACACGAGAGATACTGATATCGACAGTAAAAGAAATACAATAAGACAGAATATTAAAGTGAAGGTAGACGTTAATTCCTATTAAAATTTGAAAATTTTCTGTTAAAGTTTAATAAAACGGTGATATTATATGTTGTACGCTATGTTACCGATTCGATGACTGTTAAATGATTAAAGTGCAAAATGAATATGTGCTTGTGGAATGCTTAAGACACTCTAATTTGCACGCAGGTGTCAATTCGCTTTATGGAATCGTTCCTCTTCTAACAGTAAGTGTAAACGCTTGAAAATATGACTGAAAACGTATTTGAAATAAATTATCTATTTATTGCCTAGAGCCGATATCTTTTTGACGAATACTTAAAATGTTCTTCAGTAAAATCCAATAGTTGCCAAATTTGTGAGAATGTGAATTGCGTTATTAAAATTTTCATTTTTATTATTTGCTTGTTTGGATACATGTATCACATACATTGCTATCATTCATATGCTACATCGTTCGTCACTAACATCCTAAATATTCTGTTTACTAATATGAACTATAAGTATTCACCGTTTCATTTAAATTTTAATGTGGATTTACTTAATAATTTCTCTTACCTGAACAGATTCCTGAACAGTATCAAAAGATTTTTTTATTCAAAGCTGGTTGCTTAGTAAAATTATTGAACTATAACTAAACTTGCATTGCTTAATCTTTTGAACATAGATTAATTTGAAATATTCATACCATTTAAAAACTTGAATGAAGTTATAAAAGCGAAATTATTATCTGCGCTGATATCTTCATGACATGTAAGCGTTTGATCTTTCAAGGGTTATCGAGCAAAGAGTAAATATAATATTATTCAATTATTGCGCATTTAGTGCACATATCAGTTCTTTTTTATCATGATACTTTTTTATCATGAAAATTTCTGCTTGTAAATAAAAATTAGTATGATATGACAAAATTTATTATTGCACAAACAGCTTACAATAATTCTGTTATTGAAAAAATGGTTTTATACATTATACGTTAAATCATAGGAACTAATCGATAGCGTTCTAATGTTCGAATTAAATTATTTAACATTACGTGTTGGAAAAATACATTAAAGTATAATGTAAAAAGTTTGTAAAATATTAATAAAAAGAAAATGATTTTAGTTTAACAAAATATAATATTATTCATTAAATGCTAATGCTAGTCAGTAAGATCAAAATCAAATAGATTCGTTTCTATCTCGACAAATCTAGCAATCTTTATTGTATTTTACACATAGCGTAAAATACAATAAAGATTGCTAGATATGTGTAAAACTTTAAAATCAGTTTATTTTTATTTCTTTGAGATTATTTCGAGCAATAATATTACGCAACGCGAACTATCAATGTTGTAAATTTAAAGAATTGAATTGTACGTGCTTGCCGTACAATAAAATCAGAGATCTGGCGCCGAGTACGTCGCGCAATATTGAAAAGGGCCATATTTTGTGAGAGGATGGAGGGGGGTCACTTTGAGCACGTGCTGAAGTAAAAATAACAGATATATTGATGACATATTACGCACGGTCACTCGTTGATGGAATTTTTCATTTGCGAGTGCTCTTACGCAATATGACTTTAATATATCTGTTTGACTCGTACATACCGAAAAAAATAGGTCTGTAAATGTGGTATAATATGGCTCCAGGCGAAGGTCCACTTTAAAAAAACCTAATGCGCCATTGGTGGAACCTCGAAGGTGGTGTGGAAGCCCACCTTTGTTATTAGTTTTAATTTTTTGAATATTTTATTTTTTATTATTTATTACTTATAATTTTACAAGTATTTTAGATAAGCTATACTATTTGCAGAAAAATGTATACAATTAGGCAGTGTCTTTTATAAAAATAATCAAATATTCGTGTATTTGTCTCGCTAAAGATACAACTGCTTTTTTTTTAATTAAAATGCGTACACATAAAAAATCGCGAAGTTCTTAATAAACGTCACTTAAAAATAATGTATAAAGAATTAATGAATATAAAGGATTCCCTATAAACACGTAATATTACGTAAAAACATACTTAAAATATTATTTAAGTATATTTTAAGTATATTCTTAGAATATTAAATGTCATTCAAATTACATTTAACATTCTAAGAATATCCCGGTAAAAAATTTTTGATATAAAAACATAAATTGTATGTGTAATTATGTAACAAATATATTTCATAATATCCATCTATAAAGTTCACATATAAAGAAGTACGAAAATGATTTGTTTAATTATTTTTTAATTCTTCTTATTATTCTTTCTGTATATGCGAATAGCAATTATATAAAAGAAAGAAAACATATGTACAAACATAGAGGGACATATTTGGTACATAATTATACATATTTACACATATTTTTATATGAAACATTTTTTACTGGGATAAGACACATTATTTCATATTAAATAATATCGCGCGTTTATAAGGTATCTTTTTTTACACGCTAAATAAGATACGTGACAATAAAATTATGTTATTAAAAAAACCATGTAAAAAGGAACCGTGTGGAATAATTGAATATATTAGGAAAATATATTCAATTCTCTTACACGTTAAAATAAATATATATGTTGAATGACTCACAGTTTCTAACTTGTCTGTACAGCATCTCAAACGCGCGGCCCGCGTGCTCGACCCAAGTCGCTGACATCTGTACATTTTTTGCTTCATTACAGTTGCAGTCGGTAATCCGTATCCTATGGTAAAAGGCTGTTCAATCCATTAAAATTCACCCTGTATATAACGACGAATATAGACAAGACGATCGGAAGAACGGCCATTAAGGATAATAAATCTTGACTCGCGTAGTTGATTAGACGTATCGACATGGAGAGGTTAGGACAGATTCCCGCCGTCGCTGCCAAGATCAAATCTGCGACATCTAAGGCTATCAAGATGCTTCGTATTCTTATTTTCAGGAATGAAGGTGACAAGCATAATCGCAGAAGGCTGTTGGAATTTCCAGGCTTTACATTTCCAGCTGGCTCGGAGGAACTGGCGGTTAAGATGAAACAGGCGTCCCAACAGTTGAGCGTAGGCGATCTAGTATCAATCTGTAACATATTGGCCATAGATTACTCAGGCACAAAACAAGAAGTTGTAAGTCGCATATGCAGTGGCCTTGCGGATTTGAATCAACTTGCACGAGAAGCAGAAAAAGACGATAACGGACAAGACGACGATGAAGATGACGAAAGCAGCGGGCAAGAGGAGGAACAGGTTGACAGAAAGCGAATAATCGAACAACCCCAACAACGAATAGTGCTGCAGCCGCAACACATCACATTGAGTTATAAAGACGTGGAGAATACTGTTCGTGCATTTGATGGTACTGATATCTATCCTGTGGAGCGTTGGATCAACGACTTCGAAGATTCTGCTGTTTTATTCGGCTGGAGTGAAATACAAAAATTAGTATTCGCTAAGCGGACATTGACTGGACTTGCTAAATTGTTTGTTCAGAGTGAACGCGGATTGAACACGTGGCACGAGTTAAAGGAGGCCTTGCATCAAGAATTCCATACTAAAATAAACAGTGCTCAATTACACGAATTGCTTGTAAGTCGTCGGAAAAAAAAGAATGAGTCGGTCCAGGAATATTATCTGTCGATGAAGGAAATAGCCGCTAAAGGAAATATCGAAGCCGAAACTTTGATAAAATACGTTATTGATGGTATCGGATGACATCAATCACAAACTGATATTGTCCGGTGCCAAGACTCTACCTGAATTCAAGGAGAAGTTACGATCATACGACGACACCCAGAAGAAGACGGGGCAACGGAGCTTCGACCTCAACTCTCCTAAAGGTGCAAAGGGTAAGGAGGCTGTATCAACGGGCTCGACAAATGCACAGCAGAAGAAAACTACTGACTAGAAGCAAACGGAAGCAGCGGATAGATCCGGTGTTATGCGTTGCTATAATTGCGGTGAAAATGGACATAAATCTTGAAGACTGTAAATCGAAATCGTTGGGCCTTAAATGCTTTAAATGCAATCAGTTCGGACATGTAGCGGCAGATTGTAGTGACAATAATAGTAGTAAGCCTGTCGTAGCTGCAAACAAAGACACGAGTAAAGACGTAAACAATATTGTAACTTCCTCGGGTATTAAAGTCTATAAAGTCGTAAAGATAAATGACGTAAGTGTAAATACTTTGATAGACACCGGTTGCGAAGTAAATCTTATACGTGAAGATGTGTATAGGCAGATAAATCTACCAGTATTAAAAACGATGCATATTTCCTTAAGAGGTTTTGGAAACGGCGAAGTTATCTCCCTAGGATATTTTGAGACGACGGTACGTTTTGACGAAGGAGAATTAAAATTAAAGTTATATGTCGTACCAAGCAAAGCGATGTCCATGAGTATGATTATAGGTAGTAATATTCTAGAGCAAGCAGAGTTAACATTAAAGCGAGATGAAGTAGTCATTTCAAAATTCTCACGAGATGTCTTTCTGACCCAAATCGAAGTAACTCCTGGATCAGAAGTTGATTTTAATCATATTACGGATAAATCTATAAAGACGGAAGTTACAAAGTTGGTGACGTCTTATAAGCCGGAAAAGACTAAGGCTACAGAAGTAACCATGAATATAGTGGTTAAAGAAAAACGACCTATTTATAATCGACCTCGATTACCATTATCGGAGCGCGAAATTGTAGAGAAGCAGAGTGAGGAATGGCTGAATGACGGCATAATCGAAACATGTTCTTCCGAATATGCTAGTGCCGTGCTAGTTGTAAGAAAGAAAGACGGAAGTCCGAGAGTATGTATGTATAGACTCTAGAAAAATTAATGAAATAATTATGAAGGATAGATATCCGTTACCTTTAATTGAGGATCAGCTCGATAAATTGAAAGACGCTAAGCTTTTCACAACTTTAGATTTGCGTAATGGGTTTTTTCACATAGCGGTTGATAAAGAGAGTCGGAAGTATACCGCCTTTGTGATGCATAGCGAGCAATATCAATTTTTAAAAGTACCGTTTGGTTTATGTAACTCTCCGGCAGTCTTCCAAAGATTTGTAAATCATACTTTTCGAGTATTTATCACCGAGGGAATAATTCTTACTTATTTAGACGATCTAATTATTCCCGCGTGTAATGAAGGACAAGCGTTAGAGAGATTAAAGTCAGTTTTCAAAGTTGCAAGCGAACATGGACTCGAGATTAACTTTAAAAAAAATGTCAGTTTATGCAGAAATGCGTTGAGTTTTTAGGGCACGTAATGGAGGATGGTAAAATTTATCCATCTCCAGACAAAACAGCTGCAGTCAAACGTTTTCCTAAACCCCGTTCATTGAAAGATATTAGAAGCTTTTTAGGTTTAACCGGGTACTTTAGAAAGTTTATTCCGTGTTATTTCTTCATTGCTAAGCCGTTAAGCGATACCCTAAAGAAAGATCAAAAATTTAAATTTAACGATGCGCAGATACAGGCATTTGAACAGCTGAAACGTTCTTTAACTGGAGACACTGTATTGAAGATATACCGTCCAGAGGATGAGACGGAAGTACACACCGATGCCAGTCAAGACGGATATGGTGCCGTACTCATGCAACGCTCCAATGACGATGGTCAAATGCATCCTGTTTATTATACAAGTCGAAAGACGACACCGGCTGAACGAAAGTATACAAGCTATGAACTAGAAGCCCTAGCTGTGATAGAAGCTCTAAAGAAATTTAGAACATACCTCTTGAGAATCAAGTTCAAAATAATAACTGATTGCTCTGCTTTTCAGAAGACGCTTAGCAAGAGGGATCTAGTCACGCGAGTAGCCAGATGAGCTTTGCTGCTAGAGGAATACAATTTTACAGTGGAACACCGAACCGGTACAAGGATGAAACATGTGGATGCCCTTAGCAGATATATTGACGTTAACGGAATAATTCCCAGGATCAAGAAAGCTCAAGGGGATGATCACGAAATTAAGTCGATTATAGAGATATTAAAAGACCGCAAGTATGAAGATTATTTTATGCGGAACGGAGTGCTGTATACCCTCAAACATGGTCAAGAGCTGTTAATTGTACCACGAGTAATGCAACAGGAGATAATTAGAGGCTCTCACGAGAAGGGACATTTTGCAGTGAAGAAAACCGAAGAGCTAATTCAACGTAGCTATTATATTCGAGATCTAACTAGAAAAATAGAGAGAGTTATCGCTAATTGTGTACACTGTATATTTGTCAACAAAAAGGCTGGAAAGCAAGAGGGATTTCTGCATCCTATAGAAAAAGATTCTGTACCACTTTATACTTACCATGTGGACCATTTAGGACCGCTGGGAACGATGAACAAAAACTATAACCACATTTTTGCTGTGATTGATGGGTTTACGAAGTTTGTATGGCTATACCCTGTTAAATCGACCACTTCAAGAGAAGTCATTAGCAAGCTTGAACTACAGAAGTCAATTTGTGGTAATCCGGCGCAAATAATCTCGGATAAAGGAACAGCCTTTACATCCAGCGAATATCAGGAATATTGCAAAGACGAAGGTATAAAGTCAATATGTGTTACGACGGGATTGCCCAGAGCTAATGGGCAGATCGAAAGATTGAATCGCACCATTATACCGGTTATTAGCAAGCTTTCGATAGATGACCCTTTGAAATGGTACAAGCATGTCAACCGAGTCCAACAAGTACTTAATGCCACGTACCATCGTAGTACAAATACTTCGCCATTTGAGTTAATGTTTGGAACCAAGATGAAAGATAAAACTGATTAGATCTAAAGAATCTGATTGAGGAAGAATTCCAGGAGCAGTTTGAGTTAAATCGTGACAAACTGAGGCAATCAGCGAAGGAACAAATCGTAAAGGTACAAGAGGAAAACCGGAAAACTTATAATCTACGACGGCGCAAACCAAGAATTTACAAGATAGACGATCTGGTGGCTGTTAAAAAGACTCAATTAGGTCCAGGGAAGAAATTAAAAGCGAAGTTCGCGGGACCTTACAAAATCACTAGGGTAAAGCCCAATGATACGACGTAGAACGTGTAGGCGGAAATGCAGGTCCTTTGCGTACCAGCACCTGCGCCGAATATGTTAAACCGTGGACTAATCGCAATTTAGAATCGTTGTCCGAGTCGGACACCGAGTCGGAGTGTAGGATTTCATTCACGCGTACGTTCTTTTTATTTCATATGTATATTCTTTTGTACTTTATATATTAAGTCGTTGAACTCAATCTGATTAGATTAGTAGTTCAGTTGCGAATTTGATCTCGTAGGTAGGCGACCTGAGGTGTGAGAGAGAGGGAGAGTGTGTGTGTGTGTGTGTGGGTTGATTTTTCGAGGTACGACCGTCAGGAGAGGCGGATCACGTTAGAAGAGTGAACATTTTCTTTGTGGTGTTGAGTGTGACACTTACTGTAAACCTACATTAAACAAAGTCATTGGAAAAATACGAACATCTTCCTATATTTATTTTAAAATTAAATAAAATCATTTTTACAAACGATTTGTAAAAATGAAGTACATTCATAAATCATGTATTTGGTTTATAATATAATAACGATAAATTTGTAATAGAATCTTACAAGATGGCTAAGATATGCATCCTAAGCGCGTTGCTGCTGCAATTGTTTCATACATCAATACATGGACAAAATTCTCCATGTCCAGACCGTTTCACATATATAAAAAAACATGGATCAAACGAAACGATAGGACAGATTCAAATCCGAAACCTACAACACACAACCCACGACCCAACAAATTATTTTGAATTCCATTTAAAAGTGGATTTAAAAGTTGACATTCAGCTACCTACGGTAAATATTTTTTTTCGTATTAATAGAATTAAAGAAATGTGAACCCATAAATTTATAGCTGTTGATACAGACAATTTATAATAATTTCTAGTACATTGAAAATTTAACTATAGCCAGAAATTTTTTTCCTTGATTGCTAAAACAAAATTTGATTAAATAAAACAAAAGGTAAAGTCGTTTTGTTTCTACGACTAGTATTTCGATCGGAGAAAAAACTCTTTACTTTTGATAATAATCAAAATATAATTTTTAAAAATTGTTCTAAAAAATAGATTATTTATTGTATATTTTGAACTATAAATAATTTTTTGATATATTTAAATATTTGAAAAACGAGATTGAACATATATTCTATTGCGTTTTAAATAGTTAGAAATGATTTTGAAATAATTAAAAAATTTTGTTTTAAATTTTTATTTAACTTATTGGTAGAATCTTCTAATAAATAGAAATAGTTCAATTATCGATGTATTTCAGTCATTCGTCGGTTGGATGGACTTGACAAAATCTAAAGAGGATGCTGCTCGTGATGTTCTAGAGGGCAGGCCTTTGTTGTATCATATTAATTTTCCTGTACAAAATCCGCTTCCAACAGTGCATAGAATATGGTTCAACAATGATTAAATTTGTTCCGGCTCCGAATGTAAGTATTTGTTTAAAAAGTAGTATATAAATTTCAGATGGTCAATGATGTAAAAGCAAAAATTACAAGCTTCTGATTTTTCAAGTTACAAATTAATTTTTATTTCATATCTAACTATGCGTAATTTTCAAGTAAATTGGCAAAGATTAATTGAAAGATAAGAGGCTCACTAAAAAATTTTAAATTTTTTCGCTTTATAAAACAGGCGATTTGAATGACATTGTTACATTTTATTTCAGTATCAGGAAATATAACTACTATCACGTTGGAACATACCCTTAAGATTATTATCCACCCTGCGTATAATTATATTAATCCGAATCCACCGCCTCAAAATAGACTAGCGGAGCCGAAACCCACCGTCTCTCTCTCTCTCACGGAATTCGCAACAATATATTTCTACAACAAGTCAAATTCAATCTCACAACATAGTAATAGCTCATTACTTAGTCCGACAGCTCCACCAAAAAATACTAATAACTATCCATTTAACAATATATTCTTAAGGCCGAATGTGTTTCGACTACTCTCAGGTCCAAAAATTAATCCAAAAGTTAAGTATCCCCAATACTACGGTGAAAATTATAACGAATGCGGTCTCAGGCCTATTCTAAGACAAAGGGAAAATATATTTATAATCGCTGGTGGCCATGCAGAGGACACATTGCCAGGCCAATGGCCGTGGATTGCGGCAATCTTCCGATATATACACGAATACGAGTTTATATGTGGTGGTACTATTCTGACTACAAAACATATTCTAACAGGTACATTAATTAAAATAAAAAATGTTTATATTAGTTGTATTCTATATATCAAACGAGTTTCTCGTGCGCGCGCAAGAAAGAGACCTGTAAGACAATATATTTCATGCATATGTAATTTTTTTTAAAGCGGGGCATTGTTTGAAGACATCTCCATATACTAACGAGACAATACCAGCCAACATATTATCGGTGGCTTTGGGACGGTACAAATTAATGAACTTTAACGAATCGGAAAGTGTCACTAGGGATGTCGCGAGGTACATCTTCCATCCTGAATACACGCACACAGTCTCTGCTGACTCTGACCTGGCGATTTTGATTTTGATGTCTCCCGTCGAGTTCACCGCTTTCATCAGACCTATTTGCCTATTACCCCCATCGGTCGACTTACGTAGACTCGAACAAACGAATGGAATCGTCGTGGGATGGGGCGAAGACGAATACGGTAATCTTTACACCGAAGAACCAAGGTTGATGAGGATGCCCATATTGAGAACGGTAAGAAACTTTATGAACTCTGATATGCTATTTTCTGACTTTTGTCTTTAGATTAAGACACAAATTAAATTCCAATTGTAAGCGAAATTCTCTAAAAATGAAACGTTCAAAGATGTTTCGATGAAGATATCTCGATAACAATCGAGACAACAAATTTACGTCCACTCTACATCCTTGAGATATCATGCCAATCACGAGATGTTCATAAGATCGAAAATGAAACGCTTAGAGATTTTTGCAGTGTTAACGAGGCGATCATTCATTTAATGTTACTATATTGTATGAATTATAGGAGGACTGCTTTAGGTACAACCCGATTTTCGTCAGTCTCACCTCAGAACGCTCCTTTTGCGCCGGTTCGTTACACAGCGGTCCCTGTCGGGGTGACAGCGGGAGCGGTCTGGTGATTTATGACTCTATCACGAACCGTTATCAGTTGCGTGGCATCGTGTCGCGAACACTGCAATCGTTCTGCAATCAATCACAGTACGTCGTCTTTGTCGACGTGTTTAAATATCTAACCTGGATTAATCAGCATTCCATTGACGATAATTTTACTCATACGCAGAGAGAATTGTTTGTTTGGATATAATAAATTTTATTAAAGTCAAAGAAATTTAATTATTGACATAGGGTCAAACAAACTAATGTTTGAACAAACAAATATGATTGTTTATTGAAACTTGTTTATTGAAACTTTAAACAACATATATGTTTACTTGAAATAAAATGTTATTTGGAAGAATTTTAGTTTTTCGTATACTGAAACAATTGTATTGTACTGTCAAATAATTTTGTTGGTTCTTGTAGAAAAATTTTATTTTATTTTAAAAATTTATTATGTTCCTTTAAATAATTTTGTTATTTCATGTAAATATTGTTATCATTTATTAAAACATTTTTTTATTTCATTGAAATAATTTTATTGCTTCACGTATATTTTATATTTATATTTTGAAAATATTGTTTTAGAATAAGATATTTTTGCACATCTCATTTTCAAGTTCCAACTCTAATGTCGTTGGAAGTGTAACTTTCAAAATTTAATTCACTTTATTAAGAAATATACTTTACTTACTTATATATATTTTTAAGTAAATTTTAGTTACGAGAAAGCTCTTATAGTCTTATGCGACGCCTATCGGCGTAGACGAATGGCGACTTTCGAAAAGAAATGGCGACTAATTGAAAGAAATAATGCACATTTGTTTCAATCAAATGTATTTACAATATTATAATATTTCAAATAATACTTATTTCTCTGTCAGGGAAAATAATTTAGTGCAACGAAACAACTAAGTTTTTATTCAATAAAATAATGTTTTGTATAATCAAATTTTTTTTTAATCAAACGAATAAAATTCAAACAAACACATTTACTAAATCCAAAGAAACGTGTTCTCTCTGCGTATATTATAGTTCTAAAAATATGTACATTGACGATAACTTTGCTCATGATTTAAAAATATATTAAATATATATTATAATTCTAATGATTTATTTTTTCCGTTTTAATATTCATATATAATAATATCGTTTTACTGCTTTAATATATGTATATAACAATAATGTTTAAACTTTTAAATTTAAACTATGATCAATAAAGTTAAACTATGATCTACATATGTATACTCTTTTTTACATCGTAAATTATTTTGTGATTTAAAAAACATATAAATATGTATACACACATTAATCAAAATTATTTTTTTTTAATACAAACGATTTGTTATTCTTCTTTTAAATGTGTTATAAGTAATAATAAGACGAAAATGATAAAAGGAAGAAATACTGAAATTGCAGTAACAGCATCACTGTTTAATGCTGCTCACTCACGTTCGCAATCACGAATCTTTATACCATACCCGATCGCGGAAATTCAATTCGAGCTATCAACGTGGGCACTCGTATGCTTTAATAAATGTCATTTACAATCACACACGTACACATAGGTTCAAACAATATCTTTATATATAGTTTCAATTAAACGCTGACGACAGTACAATCGAATGAGCCCTCAATACGGAATATATGTTGCTCCATTGTGTTATACTGATCTATTTATTTAAATTTATTCTCGCAAAATCACCCAAATCGTTCGATGATATCGGAAGATATTCCTCATCTCTGGAGAGAAAATTGACGTTGAAATTAAAAACGACGGCCAGACTGAAATACAATCTCGGAAAAGTCCTCTACGAGTTGCCGGTAAGTTTCCTCTTCAGGAAAACAGAACACAATAAGTCATTCTTACGTAAGAAGTCTAAAATTGAATCGCGATGAGGAAAATACACTTTTGAGATAAATTAACAGAATAAGTTTGAATAAGTTCCATCCAATCGCAAATGATATAGTTTTACAGATACATTTCGATAATTTTTATCTAATGTATTTTTATTTTGCGCCCAAAATTTACGCGATAGATTCTCCACTCATTCACTTGGTTCTTCTTTCATAGGTACAGATTTACGAGATGCATCGCTCCATAAAAATCATTGAGAATTATTTGAAAAACGGCGGTTCACTGCTCGAATGTCTCGACGTATTACTTTCTGTAACGTACGTGAATATCGTGGACCAGATAGGCAATATCCTTGAATCCATGGAAGACTGCTTGCCCAAATATCTCCAGCGGCGATATCCTTGATATGACGATATTTGTCGGGGGGGGTCTTCAAGACGCCGACGAGATCCACAGACCCACTTTCGGACCGCCGAAAGCCAACCCACAGGAGAAGATCTCTCTGAGAGTGTTGAAGGAAGCGGCCTCGCCTCTGACTTATCGTGCACCGTTCAAGGACGTGAAAGGACCCTGGCCAAAGATTATCGGCGAGACGACGACGTTGATCCACGATAAGATTATCCATCCGCGTTCTGAACTGATCGCGTACATGTTAGTGAATCTGCGGTTTCCTGATGCGACAGCGAAGAGAGAGAATCAATCTTGCTTCTCGTTGAATCTAAGGTCGCACGGCTAGCGCGAATTGATCGGCTTCAGCGTGTCCTCTGATCCGTACGCTCTGGTCGCCAACGCCGTCTCGAGTCTGTCCTTATGTTTGAAAAAAAGCGTTCTTCCGCGCCCAATAGTCAAGTGCTCATTACCACAACAGTTTTTCATTAGAGCCACTAGGGGAAAGGTAGCGCTGTTAGAGCGCTGGAAAAAGGTATTCGCAGAGTTACTAAGCGCCTAGCAGGGACTACGAACAGTGATGTTAGATTCTGTCCTCGGTAGCATTTGATAGCATGGGTAATGGGGGGTAATGGTGGGGGTAATGGTGGGAGTAATGGTGGGGGTAATGGTGGGGGTAGTCCCGTGTACGCTCGAGACTTCGAGCACTGTCGACTAATAGAAAGAGATATAAGACTTTCCATCTCCTTCTCGGCCGAGTTGGCATCGTAGGCTGGTTTTCGATATTCACTGCCAGTACTGAAAATCTATAGTTTACGTTACGTACTACATTATAGGTTTTCAATACTGGTAGTGAATATCGAAACGTAGCTGTTGGCGATACAGCGTTCAATTAGAAATAAGATTCAATAATTCGTCTCATAGAGTAAAACGTATGCTATCTTTATACGTAGAATAAAATAAAATGACATTATGTATAGAATAAATAAATATATATAGAATAAAAATAATAAAATTTATTCTTGGCCAACATGTATGTTATAACTCAATGCTATAACTCAAACCTAGTAATTCGTAATATGTCTACTTCGCAAATTATTTTCTTTTTTAATACATGACACAGGATATTCCATAACTTGCGACTATAATTTTAATTTTTCTGAGCAACAAATAATGGGTGCATCCAGGAGCGCAACCGCTCACTGAGCGGCTAACAAGGGAAGCCCACACCTTCGGGGTCACCGATTTTGGTGAATTTTTGTGGAAATGTAGCGATATAGAAACAATAAATAGTAAACGGAGACGCTGCAACTCTCAAGCGTTTACAATAAAAAAATTTTTAAAGTTTCGCGAGGTCGTTATAAGGACTTCGAATACCATTGAAATCACGAACTGAGCGTAGCTTGGTGGGCAAAGCGCTAGCGTGCGAAGCGGTGGGTCTGTGGTTCGATCGTGGCTTTTGCATATTTCTTTTTTTATTATTTTTTTATTTTAATTATTTTTCTATTATTATTAAACGCAAAAAATGAGAAGAATTAAATAAAAATTAAATTTAAAACACAAATTATATTAAAAATTATGTTTTTTCGAAATGTTAAAGTTTATTACAAATACTAATATAATTTATTAAAAATATATTGAAATAAATTACATTAATTTTCCCAAATTTACGTTACAATTGGAACATACATTTAGGTGATATTTATCATAAAAGCCTATAAAACATGTCTAGCGCATCAGATAAAGATTGATTTTAAACCCTTGTGTCAACGAACTAGAATTCGAAATTTCGAGTAAGCCATTATTTAAATATCAATGGTTAGATATAGACAATTTTAAATCATGGCTACGTAATGTTCCACATGACAGCAGTTTATGTTTCTGTGCAGTTTGTCGTAAAATTTTTGCTGTCCATTTAGGGCATGTTTGTCGGCATGCGGAATCTAATAGTCATTTAAATCTATGCAAACAAAAAGATATTGAAGTGAGCGAGCCAAATGTTTTTAGTACAGAAGATGAATCTCTTTTGTCATTTGATGAGCGTAGAAAAGCATTGGAAATACGATATGCTGCTTTAATTGCCCAAAAAAATATACCTCATCAAACTGCATTCTAAATTTTTTTCAACATATTGACGATATCAATTTGTTGAAAAGCATGATCCTGGGTCGAAATAAATGTAACAACGTACTTTCCAACGTGTTGTGTCTCGTAGAGACTGAAAATATCGCTCATAATCTTCAGAGAACAAAATTCTCTGTTTTTATTGATGAAACATCCGATATAGTTGAAAAGTGGATGACATTTTTTGTTCGATACGTGGATCCTGAGACACCAGATATTCGCCCACAATTAATAAAACTAATTAATATTGACGCGAGAGATTCTATGCTGAAAAGTTATTCCATGCATTTCAGTCTGAAATGTGGAAGTTGCAGATTTCTTTTCAAAATATTGCTGCTCTGTCTTGTGATAATGCAGCCGTAATGACAGGGAAACATTCTTCCTTTAAAACTAGATTAAATAACGTTTGAAAAAATTTAATGATATTTCCATGCCCGTGTCATTCAGCCGCATTAGCCGCGCATGCAGCATGTGAGAAGATTCCTTCATTTTGTGAAGAATTTAAAAAAAAATTGCACATTAATAGCAGTCCGAAACGTTCGGCAATTTTTGAAGAGTTTTGCGACTGCTTTCAAGAAAAAAAAAATTTTTTTAATTTAGTGAAACGCGCTGGCTGTATGTCTCGTCATATGTGTGTGGAGAGACTTTTAGAATCGTGGAATACTATTAAACATTTTTTACAAGAAATGGTTGTGAGCGACAAAACAAAATCTGTAGAATATCTTTTCTCTTTGATGAACAAGTTGGAAACAAAAGCTTATTTTCTTTTTTTTAAATACATTTTATATTTCTTTGATGCATTTAATGCATTTTTCCAATCAGAAGAAACAAGAGTCCATTTATTACAATTAAAATCAGCTAACCTTCTTTTCCAAATCTGTCACAACTTTATTAAAAAAGAGTACCTTAAAGATGTAGCTACGGATATAATTTTTTCGCCCAATGTTCACAAAGATACAAATGACATTTTTGTTGGATTAGAATGTGAGGAGTATTTGAATACTTTAATGACAGAGGGTCACACTGATATTGTAAAATCAATTCGGCACAATTGCTTACAATTTTATCTCACTGCTGCGGAGGAAATTAATAAAAGATTACTCATCCGTAATCAATTTTTGAATAAATTACAAGTTTTTCAACCGCATACATCTCTGTTGGATGATAACAGAGAAATATCATATCAATACATATCTTTCGTGGCAAAAACTCTTCTTGGTGATTTTGATGAAGAATCTTTAAAGAAAAAGTGGCTTATCAGCACGATTTACTGTTGACAAAAAACAGTTTTTGTTGACATTAGAGTTTGACAATATGTGGAAAAAGATCTTACAGTGCCAGATGAATAATAATTACATATATTAAGAAATGTTCTGAGCACTATTCGATCTCTTCCTAATTCAAATGCAGATCCGGAGAGAATGTTTTCTATTTTAACAGATTTAAAAAATAAAAAACGTAACAAGCTTTCTTCGACCAGCGTTAATGCCACTTGTGTTATAAAATCAGCTTTGAAGGCGAGAGGCGAAACATTAATAAGCATGTCAATATCTGACAAACATTTATCTCGCATGTCATCTAAAATATTGTATGCACCTATAACTAAAAAAATAAGACATTTATTAAACTTATATTCTGGAGAGGAAATAAGTGGTCCTTCGTTTTCAACACAATAATGTTCAAATTTTGCTCGCTTTTGTATCTATTTTTCATGCTTCATTTATTATAATATTATTTGTTGCTCAGAAATGTCATTAAAATTATAATCGCAAGTTATAGGATATCCTGTGTCATATATTAAAAAAGAAAATAATTGCCGAAGCAGACGAATTACTAAATTTAACTTTTGTCAAACGTACATGTTGGCCAAGAGTAGATTTTATTATTTTTATTCTATACATAATGCCACTTTATTTTGTTCTACATATAAAGATACGTTTTACTCTATGAGACGAATTATTGAATTCGTCTTTATTTCTAATTGAACGCTGTACCGTCAACAGCTACGTTTCGATATTCACTACTCGTAGTGAAAACCTATAATAGTACGTAACGTAAACTATAGATTTTCAGTACTGGCAGTGAATATCGAAACGCAGCCTACGATGCCAACTCGGCCGAGCGAGAGAAGGAGATGGAAAGTCTTATATCTCTTTCTATTAATCGACAATGCTCGAAGTCTCGAGCGTACACGGGACTACCCCCACCATTACCCCCACCCATGCTACCAAATGCTACCGAGGACAGAATCTAACATCATTACCTACGGCTTTTTTCGGCGTCTTGTTCTTCGGGACCTCGTGGAGAGCGGACGCTGCTCAGATGCTTCTGCCTTTTTCGAGAACCTTCCACTACGTAGCTGCTTTCTACAGAGGGAACTGTGAAATTACTGTCTCATCGTAGACACTACTCTGTGAGCCACCTCGAAAGATTAAACGGCGATCAGAGACTGTATTGGGCCAGCCTTGGCATTGTCACGAGAATCTACGACAAGAATTCGGGTAGGCTTCGTTGCGTCCTCAGATCGTAGAAAGTTGCGTCCTCAGGCACCTTTGAGTTAAAGTTGCGCCTGTTGGACAGATCTGACGAACATTCTGAGAGCCTTAATTTTCTATAATTACTATTAATTTTCTTGTTAATATTCATTCGTTCCCGCATCTCAGATTTACATTAACAAGCGTTTGTACGATGTTTTACGATCACGTGGTCTTTTATTCATTTAGTTTCAATTTCGTGAGTCGCTTTGTATATAACCACGTTTTGTTAGTAAGTTTTGAGTCAGTGAACTTTTTATATACAACCATGCGTTTCCTTCACTCATTGAAGTTAAGTTCATAAGCGTCTCATACATATATATATATATATATATATATATATATATATATATGGGGCATTCTTTGTGAAAAAGGCCACCCACCCTGCCCGTTTCAATTTTTGAGATAAAAAATTCTGCATGGGCTTAAAATTTTCGTTGAAACCTCTATTTTTTTATGCCGTGTGGTAATTTTTGACATGAGAAATGGCGGCTGCAAAATGGCGACTGGAAGGAAAAAATGACATAAAAAATTTGAGAAATGTCGAAAATAAACGTGGTAGCGGCTTGTTTTTGGCGGCCGTATTATTAAAATATGTATTTGCAGTATTTTACAAATTGTCTGGTTAAGAATCTGACGTAAGATTTCCAAAGTTCAAAATAAAATTATAGCGAATGCGGTCTCAAATCTACACTAAGGGAAAAAAATCCACTTATAAGCCATGGCAGCTATGGAGAGAACACATCGCCAGGCCAGTGGCCGTGGGTGGCGGCAATCTTCCGATATATACATAAATACGAGTTTATATGTGGTGGTATCATTCTGACAACAAAACATGTTCTAACAGGTACATTAATTAAAACAAAAATGTTTATATTACTTGTATTTTATATATCAAACAAGTTCTTTTACTATGACTGCGTTATATGTTCATTGTTAGTGCTAAAAATCTATAGTATACGTGACGTTAAGGCTCCTGGTCTCTCGTCGACCATATTGAAATTGTGACATCAGAAGTAAAAAATTACACGTTGAAAATCTTTGCAACGTATTGCCGTACGTAATAAAGATATTTGAAGAAAGACACACTGTAGATTTCTGTGGCATACGTGTAAAATATACAGGAAACTAAGATTTACATGGAATACACAAGGAATACACAACGTAGAAGATGCAGTGTCTACCCCTTTTCAGAGCTGTCAAATCACATGTATATTCCTGTGTTTGGTTATGTATGTGACGTTCTGTATCATGTTCATTTTACAGATAGTGTTTTTAAGAATAGTGTCCTGCATATTTTGCAAGTGTGCCAAAGCGATCTACAGTGTGTTTTCATTCAAATATCTTTTTATTTGATAGTACGTTGCAAAGTAATTTTTGTCTAATTTCTCGCATCTGATGTCACGTTTCAAAATGGCTGCGGTTAGAACCCAGGAACATTAAGATTTTCTACAGATTTTCACCTGTACTATCTCTTTCATTTCTTGGATTGCAAAATGTTTATTTATCCTATATTATTATTCGTTATTTTACTATTATTTATATAGAGTGTTCGGAAATTCAACCGACAAACTTTCAGAGATTGTTGGGGACATCCTAAAGATAATTTTTTTGCAAATGAACTTATGGTCGGAAATTAATTGTTTGTTCATTAAATATTTTGATGTAATAGATTGTTAAGATATGCAGATGCACAAGAATATCTCTGAAATATATTTTTGTTTTTTTTTTGTATTTTTCAGTCTCGCGCGCGCGCGCTCGCGAGAAAGAGAGACCTATAAGAAAATGTATTTCATGCATATTTTATTTTTTTTAAGCGGGGCATTGTGTGAAGACATCTCCATATACCAACGAGACAATACCAGCCAACATATTGTCAGTGGCTTTGGGACGGTACAAATTAATGGACTTTAACGAATCGGAAAGTGTCACTAAGGATGTCGCGAGGTACATCTTCCATCCCGAATACACGCACACAGTCTCCGCTGACTCTGACCTAGCGATTTTGATTTTGATGTCTCCCGTTGAGTTCACCGCTTTCATCAGACCTATTTGCCTATTACCCCCATCGGTCGACTCTCGTAGACTGGAGCAAACGGATGGAATCGTCGTGGGATGGGGCGAAGACGAATACGGTAATCTTTACACCGAAGAACCAAGGTTGATGAGGATGCCGATAGTGAGAACGGTAAGAAGCTTTACGAGCTCTGATATTCCATTTTCTGACTTTTGTCTTTAGATCAAAACACACAAATTGAATTTCAATTGTAAGCGAAATTCTCTAAAAATGAAACGTTCACAAAAGTTTTGATGAAGATATCTCGATAACAATCGAGCCAACAAATTTAAATCCAGCGTACATTCTTGAGACATCATGCCAATTATCTCGCGATTGTAATAAGATCGTTTCACGGGATGTCCATAAGATCGAAAATGAAATGCTCAGAGCTTTTTGCAGCGTTAACGAGGCGATCATTCATTTAATGTTACTGTATTGATTTATAGGAGGTCTGCTTTAGGTACAACCCGATTTACGTCACTCTTACCTCAGAAAGCACCTTTTGCGCCGGTTCGCTACACAGCGGTCCTTGTCAGGGTGACAGCGGGAGCGGTCTGGTGGTTCTCGACTCTGTCACGAACCGTTATCAGTTGCGTGGCATCGTGTCGCGAACACTGCAATCGTCCTGCAATCAGTCAGAGTACGTCGTCTTTGTCGACGTGTTTAAATATCTAACCTGGATTAATCAGCATTCCATTGACGATAATTTTACTTATATATTATAATTTTAGAAATATGTACATTGACGATAACTTTGCTCAGGACTTAAGAATATATTATTTATATATTATAATTCTAACGATTTATTTTTTCGGCTTTAGTATACATATATAACAGTATTGTTTTACAGCTGTAATACATATATAACAATAATGTTTAAACTTTTAAATTTAAATTACAAAGTTAAACTATGATCTATATATTTATATATGTATATTCTTTTTCACATCGTAAATTATTTTGTATTTTAAAAAACATATAAATATACATACATACATTAATCAAAATTATTTTTTTTTAATACAGACGATTTGTTATGCTTTTTTTAAATGTATTATATTTTTTTAAATGTATTAATAATAAGAAAAAAATGATAAAAGGAAGAAATACTGAAATTGTAGTGTATCATCATTTGATGCTGCTCACTCACGTCCGCCATCACGAATTTTTATACCATTCCCGATCGCGGAAATTCGAGCTATCAACGTGCGCACTCGTACGGTTTAATAAAAGTCATTTACAATCATATACGTACACATAGGTTCAAACAATACCTTTATATATACTTTCAACTAAACACTGACGACAGTACCCAGGTAGCAAAGTGTCAGTATTTTTTAGTATTTTTCTGACGAAGCAGACGTCTTATAATGACATCCGAATATCGTAAAACTGACATACTTTTGTTTCATCTTAACGACGTTATATATCGACGTCGAAAATACGTCAGTTTCGACCAAAAATGACATTATATAATGTCGACGTGGGACTAAATGACGTGGGAAAAATGACGAGGGACTAAGACACAGAACGATGACGACATTTCAAGACGTTAAAAAGACGTGATTTTATGACCATTTTTGGCCTATTTGTAACGTATTAATAACGTATTAATAACATCTTTGACGACAATAATATAGCGAGTCAACATTTTTCATTTATTGGATCTTAGGTTTATCTTGCATTAATAACAAAAAAATACATAATATAAAACACTTAATTTTCCTTCATGGCCTCAAAATTATAATTTTGTGCTTCGACTGATTAAAAGATTTTTACGTTAAGCTTGCTTATATAATCAACTAAACAGATTTTACTTACGGGAAAACATATAGTTCTTGCGACTCCTAACAGCATAAACGGAACTTACGTGAATTTGGGAGCACAATAATGACTTAAAAATCACGATATTATGACATTTTTATAGAACGTCATTAAAACGTCACAAAAAAGACGTTTTAAGTTAAACATTATTTGGTCATGATACATCATTTGACTAATAATGACTAGTTTTTAACGTCAAAATAACATGTGTTTGCTACTTGGAATATTTAATTCGTCCTCTTACTATTATTATATATATATTATACGTAAGCGCGTGCGTTTTCGCGTAACAATTTTATTTGAATACTCAGGTAACATGACAAATGCACACGATTTGATGTCAAATAACGTCAATTAACAAAATGATATTTGCTACGAATATGCATATATACATATATGAAATATCAAGAACTTAACATCACAAGTATATTGTAAAATGGAAATAAATGTTATTATTAAGTAGAAAATTATTGCAAATTGACATTACAACTGATTATTAATTATTTATTAATAATTAATAATTAATATTAATATTAATAATGTTAAATTGACGATCAACAATTTAACATTATTGATACGTCGAATTTAAGTAGTTAATGTTAAAATTGATAATGTTAAAATTGAAATATGTCGCAGATACATTACAGAACAGATTGTAATTAATATCAATAAATGGTCATTGGCCAAACCTTTTTAATACGTCATTAAATAATCAACTTATTGACGTTGCTAATTAGTGAAAAATATGACGTTGCAAATACGTTGTAGAGTGGTTGTAGAGAGCAAACAGCTAACGTCATTAATAGGTAAAAAAAATGACGTTTTTATTACATCATAATTGTTGCCGTCGACAGTGACATGAATCGAGCCACATGAACCGAGCACCAAGCCCTGTCTCTTTTGTTCCTTAGCAACGTCAATCAATACTTACTTATTATTTCTTAATTAACTTTCTGGCTGGCTGTCTGATATTACTCTTGTTAAATAAATACTCTTATCTTATCAAATATAGTCTTTATATATATTTCTGGCACAACGAGAAATATAACAGTGGCGACAAGGATATTGGAAAACTTCTTTGAAAGATTTATTAAATAACAATCATGGAAGGTTTTCAAGAAGCATTGAAGGCTCTTGCAATGCAGCAACAACAACAGCAGCAATTCTACGCGCAACAGCAGCAGGATCAAAAACAGCAGCAACAGTTCTTCATGCAGCAGCAACAGGATTTCTTCAATCGTTTCTCAGGATTGTTGTTGTCTTCAAAAGACTCTCAGCAAAAGGAAGTCGCTAAGATGGAATCCTTGGCAAATTCAATGACTGAATTTACATATGATCCTGAAAATGGTTTGACATTTGAAGCCTAGTATGTAAGATATCAAGATTTATTTCAAATAGACGCTAGAGATTTAGATGACGCTGCAAAGGTTAGATTGCTTCTAAGAAAACTAAACACTGCTTCGCATAAACAATATGTAGACTATATTTTACCCAAAGAGTACAAAGATTTTGATTTTGCTACAACAGTAGATAAGCTTTCGCAAATGTTTGGAAAGAAAATTTCGTTGTTTCATCAGAGATTCAATTGCATGAACTCAACCAAATCAAGCAGTCAAGATTTCTTGGCTCATGCAGCTCTGATTAACAAGCGTTGTGAAGAATTCAAAATATCTACAATTACAGCGGATCAATTTAAATGCTTAATCTATATATGTAGTTTACGTTCACCATCAGATGCTGAAATACGCACGAAACTACTTAATCTAATTCGGACAAAGCCAGATACACTCACCATAGAGGATCTTGCAATGGAATGTCAAAGTTTGATTAACCTCAAACAAGATACTTCGTTGATCCAAAATCAAAAGCCAAAAACAGCAGCAGGCACCGTTGCCCTAGTTAAAACAGATCCAAAACGCAAAAACAAGGTTAAATTTCAAAAGAATACTAAGAATCAACATCAAGGTAAGAAACAATTCAAAAATTCTTTACCTGATAAAGATTCTACTCCTTCAACGCCTTGTTAGTTTTGCGGTCAGTTGCATTATTCAAAAGACTGCACCTTTAAGTCTCATAAGTGCCAAAAATGCAATGTTGTCGGTCACAAAGATGGTTATTGTGCGTCTAGCAAAAAGGTTAAACCTAAAATCAATGACAGCAACAATTCTAGTAAAAATGTTAACATTCCCAGATAGCAAAACGCGCCAAATTTGCCAGCAGATTGGCAACAGATTCCCATAAAAGTTGTCAGCAAATTGGCATCCGTTATATCCGCAATAGGGTTACGATTTGCTAGCAGATTCTGTTCACAGAATCTGACAGCAGATTGACGGCAGAAACCGAGCAGGATCTGCGCGCGCGCAATCTGACGGCAGATTGGCAGCAGAAACCGAGCAGAATCTGCAGTATTTGGCCATTGTAATTTAAACGTACATTTAAATAGATTTAAAGGGATTTAAAAGGAACTAAAGGAGTATTATTTTTATAATTTAATGAATATAAATATAAATATCGTGTATATTAATAACATATATTTTTACTTTGCACATTGAAAATTTTACAATAATTATTTTTACACTTTTAGGCCCAATTCCACAACTTATTTTAACCGAAGTTTAACTAACAATATCCAATAAAGGAGTTCGTTTTATATAAAACGAGCTTTCCTATTAGATATCGTTACTTAAACTTCGGTTAAAGTAAATTGCGGAATCTCACACATATTGCACATAAATGTTTACCTACATTTAAATCACATATATTTTTAATTTTAATATTAAACAAATATTAATTATATTATTATATTAACCACATATTAGTATTACAATAAATCGTTATTTAATATTAAAATTAATAATATATGTGATTTAAGTGTGTGTAGAGCCGGATTTTCCGATAATCGTCACTTGATAGCTCTTTAAACAAACGGAGAGGTAAGAAATAGAAAATAAAAAATTAATACACAATTTTCACGGCGTTATATTTTTTATCGCGCCTCTCAATGCTTTATAATGATAAGTGAGTATAAATTTAGAAAGAAAACTATACCCATTTGTATTTGTAACACACGAAATAAAATATATACAAGAAGATTTTGACAGTATTATAATATTATAGTCGCGTCAAACATAAAATGAAAAGCATTACGATTATAATAACAATATCGAGAAACTCAAGCTAAAACCACACAAACATACACACACACGTACGTACGATACCAGAGATAATTCCTGTTAAAATTTTGGCGCTGAAAAGTGCCGATTATTGCAAACATTGCGAGATGATCTACCTCGGATGATTAAAAATAGGCGCTGAAAAGTGCCGATTATTGCGAACATTTCGAGATGATCCATCCTCGGATGATTAAAAATAGGCACTGAAAAGTGCCGTTTGCGACCCACTCAAAGACATACACATTATAGTTTTAGTTTCTCGATATTTATTATAATCGCTCATCTAGTGATCTAGTGTTCTAAGTATAGAATAATAACAATAATGTTTGTTACAAATAAATGTTAATCTTTTTTTTCTAAATCTATTTAAAATTTATTTAAAAGCATTGAGAAGAGGGATAAAAAATATATTTAAAAATATTAAAAATTGTATATCGTATTTTATATTCTATATTCCTTACCTATTATTTATCTAAAGTCGGAAAATCTGGCAGATCGGCTCTGTTCGACACAAAATTAAAATTAAAAAAGATGTGTATGTCTTGAATCCACTGGTCGCAGTTTCTTCGTCCTCCTTGTCCTCCTTGTCCTTCTCGTCCTTCTCGTCCTCCTCGTCCTTTTCGTCCTCCTCGTCCTTCTCATTCTCCTCGTCCTTTTCCTGTAGCGTTCGACTTGGCGCTACAAATGCTTGGGACGTCTTATTAAATGAAAATAAAATTACTACAAAAATAACAAAAATAAAAAAACTTTCTTCTAAGTAAAGACGTTTAAAATTACGTTAAAATTACTACATAAACAAAAATAAATAAAAAAAAAACTTTCTTCTAAGTAAAGACGTTCCCAGCACTTGTAGAACCAAGTCTATATGGTTTCTCCCAGTTTCCTATTTATGAATCTCTCGTGTTGCCACGCGTATGTTCGTAGTTTTAGGAAAAAGAAACTTGTTGTCGATATTTCTTACAAATGTCTTTAATCAATCAAGTGTATTGACACAGTAAACAATGTAATAATAATTATAATGATAATGACGCGTATCTTGAACAAACTAAACTTGTTACGTATCACAACGAGAGTCCGTTACACAAAATCCGTTCTCGAGAGAGAGGAACGACAGCGCCTCACCTCAATCAACGCTCGATAACTTCGGGGGCGCTTCTATTATCGATCGAAATCTAAAATCGCATTCGCAACATCTCTCCCACCATTGAGTTGCCCCTAAGTATGCAATCAACTCAATCAAAAATAAAATAAAAGAAATAAAAGGAACAGAATTAAAATCCTAGTCGCGCTGGTTCCTTCACAATATGTCCGCTCCTTGTTCTCGTCACCATGGGTTGTACATCGTCCGACGAAAAATTCTCAGATGACGATTGTAATTTCTCCTGACGTACATCAAAGAGATTAGCTTCCTTGGTGTCTTCAGTTCCCACTTCCAAAGGGATCAAGCGCCGTATTGGTCGAATTAACTCCCCGGAAGCAGTCTGGATTTTTACTACTCGTATATTGCCATCTTGCCCGGTGAATACCTCTTTGATTCGGGCCAAGGGCCATTCTATTCTCTTCTGCAAATCGTTGGCCACCAGTACAACGTCGTTGACTTTCAATGGAATAGGGATAGGTTCACGCTTGTTCCGAGCAGCTAGCTGTCCTAAGTACTCTATACGGAAACGCTTCTTAAACTCCTCCCTTAACCTTTGACGATATCGTAGCCTTCTAACAAGATGAGTTCGCTCAATTTGATCCAAATCAGGAACACCATCTTCCTGAATATCACGAAGAAAGACATTAGGGGTAATGACTTCAAATGTTTCATCCGTTAAATAAGTGAGCGGCCTTGAGTTCATCACCGCTTCACAGTCGCATAGAATAGTGGCCATTTCTTCAAAATTAAGGTGGGCTCTGCGTAGGGTTCTCTTCAACAGATCCTTAAGCATACGTATAAGACGCTCCCACCATCCTCCCCACCATGCAGCTGTGGGAGGATTAAAACGCCATTCTATCTGCTCGAGCGCAGTGTTGCGTAATCTTCCGCCAATTGATGCTCCGCAACAAATTAACAGCTCCCACAAAATTTCGACCATTATCACTATAAATGACGGAAGGTCTTCCTCTGCGAGCGACAAATCTCCTTAGGGCTTGTAAAAATCCTTCGGTGGATAACGACGTGGTAAGCTCCAAATGTACAGCGCGATAAACTGCACAGGTGAACAAGCAAACATAAGCCTTACTTCCCTCAGTCAAGAAAAGTGGTCCCGCGTAGTCGACACCCGTTATTTCGAAGGGAGCAGCATCCCGAACGCGATGTTCTGGCAAAACAGCAGGCGATGTCTCCATTCCCTTCGCATTTTGTCTCCGACAAATCACACAGCGATTGATTACAGCCCGTACCGCTTTACGACTCTGAAGAATCCAATGTTTCTCCCGTAGGTTACTCATGACGATACCAATACCCGCATGATTAAGTTTTGCATGGACGTGTTGAATGATCTTCCCCGTCAGCGGATGTCTCGGATCTAAGATTACTGGGTACCTAAAACAAAAAGTGTCTGATCGATTGGAAATAATTGTTCGTGTGCGAAGGACTCCGTTTTGTTTGAAAACTTTCAATCCTTGTAGCCGGGGATCCTTCTCTCCGCGAAACGATTCTTCTTGCGCTAATCTGCAAAGGAGCAGCTCCGCCATAGATATTTCCTTAGCGCTAATTTCTCCTTTTCGAGCAGGGCCAGTTTTCTTACAGCGATCGATAAATCTTAGTATCCATGCAAATACTCGCACGATCTTCGGATATAGTGAAATTCTGCGTAAGTACCAGGGAACATCTTCACCGTTAAATTGTTTCGTTACGTTACTCATAACGACTCCTTCGGAGGTAGAAGCCAAGCACGTCTTAGAGGTCAAATATGCATCAACTTTGATTCGTAGTGGAGTTTTACGCAATTCTTCGTTGATCAATTCCTCTTCCATTTCCTCTTCTTTAGAAAGCCATTCTTCTGGAGAGGTCTTTAGCCACTCCGGACCCTCCCACCATCTTGACTCGAGAAGTTTCCTTGCCTCGCAACCTCTCGATGGTAAATCGGCCGGGTTTCTTTCTCCAGGTACGAATCTCCAGGATTCTGGAACAGTGAGTCTTCTGATCTCTTGCACGCGATTCCAACGAAAGTTGCCCATTGTTTTTCTTGTCGTATCCAGGACAAAACAGTAGTTGAATCGCTCCAATAATATTTCTTGACGTCGGTGTAATCCATAGACTGGCTAAAATGATACATCATCCTCGCCCCAATGGAAGCTGCGAGCAGCTCCATTCGAGGTATCGTTTTCTTCCCTTTGGGGGCCACTCTTGCTTTCGCTTCTACCAACTGTACCTCTACTCCTGACGTAGTTTCCATTCGTACAAAGATGACAGCAGCATAGGCATCTTTACAAGCATCGACGAAAACGTGTAGAGTAACAGATTCATTCCCTTCTCCTCTAAAGATCCATCGGGGAAATTTCAGTACTCTCAACAGCTGCAACTGTTGCATCCAGTCGAGGAACTCGTTCTTGTCAGTCGTATCGAGTTCCATATCCCAATCGATGTCAGTGCTCCATAACCGCTGGATCATTAGTTTTGCTTTCAATAATACGGGACATAGAAATCCCAGAGGATCAAAAACTCTTTGTATCGTAGACAACATAATTCTTCTGGTGACTTTCCCATCGATTATTTCTGAAGGAAAACCTGATAGAGATAATGTATCTTCTCTCGTGTCCCACAGGAGTCCTAGAATAGCTATTTGGCCATCAGAATTCGACATGCCTGTATATTTCCATCCTCTCAAATCGAATTTGGCATTTTTCATCAAAGAGACAGCCTTTTGTTGAAACATCTCTAAATCAGCTTGCGAATCAACACTTGTGACGCAATCATCAACGTAGAACGACCTGGATAGTTGTTCATAAATCAATTTCTCGCAAAATGAGTTGGCTGTGTTTAAAGCCTGCTCGACGTGAAGTTCGAGGGTCGCTCCCAATAGAAATGGGCTACTTGTTACTCCAAAAACGACTCGACAATGTCTGTAGACTTCGATTCCTCCTTCGGGATTCCACCACAAGAAACGTAGAACATCCCTGTCTGATGGGGCGATGCTTATTTGCAAGAATGCCTTGGCAATGTCAGCTGCGACTCCAATTCTTCTTTCACGGAATCTATGTAGCATAGCGGGGATGCGCTCAATAAGGTTAGGTCCCGTGTTCAAGCATTGGTTCAAAGACGGTGAATCTTTGGTTCGAGCCGAGGCGTCAAAAACTGGTCTTACTCTCGTAGTACTTCCCTCCTTGACAACGTGCCTATGTGGAAGGTAATATCCAGTACTGCAACTCGTCTGTATTCTCTCGATAATCCCTTCTGCAAGCCAAGTATTAAAAATCGAATCATATTCCTCGAATAAGTTGTCTTGCCGTAATCTTTTTGTAACGACCTGTAACCTCTTCTCCGCTATGTCTCTGTTATCTGGAAGAGGGGGGTGGCTCTCTTTCCAAGGTAGTAAGACCTCGTAGCGGCCTTCTTCATTCTTCCGAGTTGTAGATCGAAACAAGTCTCTTGTCTGCAATTGTCGAGCTTCTTTGCTAATACTCTCCATAGGATCAGTAATGCCCAAAATATCCAACTTCCATAGTTCCGATATGCTCGCTTCTTATGTAAGTATGGATAATACTGATAACGCTGCATCTTCTTTTCTGTTATAGGTTAAATCTTGCCCTATTAGCGTCCAGCCAAGTTTTGTTTCTATGGCAGTTACACCTCGACTCAACTGAATGATTTTCCCAGTAATCAGTTTGCCTGCCATATCAGCTCCTATTAGCAAACCAATGGACTCATTATTTTCTCCGGTGTCGCTCAAATCTATTTTATTCTTCTTCAGCTCTTCTGTCCACTGACTGCTGTCAGTTTTAGGAATGTTCTGACATATAACATCCTCTTGAAGAGTGACAAAATTACACTTGTAGGATTCGTCCAAATTGCGTACAGAAACACGACAAGCCTTTCGATTTTGCGGTTTCGTTTTAATGCCGCCAAAGAGTAAATGTATCATGTTCTGTTTGCCGACGATTTCGCAGCCAATCCTTTCTGCTACTGATCCCAGAACATACGATCTATGCGACGCGGTATCTATAATTGTACGGACGACCACATTTCCTTTAGCTCCGTATATCTGGACCTTCAAGGTGGGCAAAAATACGTTAACGTTTATAGAAAGATTAGTCAGACCCGACGCTTCCGTAACAGCTTGCTCATCGGATTTCGTGTCCGCAGCTGTATTCGTCTCTTTGTTACTCACAAGATTTCTGCACATCAGTAAACAATGCTCTTTTCCGCACCAAGGGCACTTCTCCTTGTTACGGCATTTCTTGTAGCTATGTCCTACCTTTAAGCACTTGAAGCAACCCCGTTTATCTTTGATGATCTTCGTTCGCTCATCCATTGACATGTTTTTCGCCTTCTCGCAGACTGTGCTTTCATGACCAGCTTCGCAGAATAAGCATTTTTGAATCTTCGTTTCTCTTGCAGTAAGTAGACCAGCCGCAGTTGCGATGTCTTGATCATTCTTTCCTTTCTTCTTATTTTTATCTTTCGTCTGCTCACTGCTCGTCTCAAAGCAAGTTTTGGCCATTTGAATACGCTCCTCGTTCTCTACTTCTCTTCCTAAAAATTTCATCAAATTAGTGAGACGATCCTTTGCGGTAATGGTTGCAGCGTCCGCTTGTACAACCACGGAGGTTAAATATCTTTGCCATGTGCGCAAAAGTTCCTCCGGTAGTGAGGACTCAACCAACGGGAATAACATGGCCGCACACATATCGGTCGTCACGCCTAAAGATTCTAGTGAACGAAGATGTGTCTCCAATTTATCATAAATGCTCATGAGCGTTAATCCTTTATTTTTGTTTAAAACGAGCTTTAGTAATTCACGCACGTAAAATTCTATCAATAGGTCCTTTTTACCGAAACGATTTTGTAGGCTCTGTATAGCCTTTTCATAGTTGTCTCTCGTCGGGGGAAAGCTATTCACGACTTCAGCCGCTCGCGAATCTTTAATCATCGATTGTAAAAGATAATGAAATTTATCTTCTTTCGTTAGCGACTCGTTCTCATGAATCTTTTTGAACGTTGCCCAAAACGATAACCAGTCTTTAACGTCGCCACTAAATTTTCTTAATTCAATTTTCGGTAACTTTACTGAGCGTATACTTTCCTGCGTCGTAATCACTGCTGGTGACGACTGCGATGAGCGTGATGTTTCCGTGAATGCCGGCAAGATTTGTGGAAATTCTCTCTCTATTACATGCGCCATCTCAATCTTCGCCTGATGATATTTAGCCAAATACTCATCCGTGTGTTCCGTTTCCTTGAGCATGACGTCTTCATCCACTGCCGAATCCAGCATCATATCCATCAGCTTTTGTCTAATGCTCTCGAGCTCGCTCGCTTTGTCCCGTACTATCTCGAATTGTACCTTTAACAAGGTTATGTTCGACGGCTGTTTCGCAATCTCTGTCTGGAAAGCTCCATAGGCTCGTGTGAACGCCGCACGCGTCATCTTCTGCGTCAGTTTTACCTTTTCCATCGTGGTTAAAACTACGATTACTCAATATTTACTGGCAACGGATTTATTCAGTCCTGTCACGGTCGCCAGAATGTTGCCACGCGTATGTTCGTAGTTTTAGGAAAAAGAAACTTGTTGTCGATATTTCTTACAAATGTCTTTAATCATTCAAGTGTATTGACACAGTAAACAATGTAATAATAATTATAATGATAATGACGCGTATCTTGAACAAACTAAACTTGTTACGTATCACAACGAGAGTCCGTTACACAAAATCCGTTCTCGAGAGAGAGGAACGACAGCGCCTCACCTCAATCAACGCTCGATAACTTCGGGGGCGCTTCTATTATCGATCGAAATCTAAAATCGCATTCGCAACACTCGTGTTATCTGGAAAAGTGTAGAAATTTATCACGTTACAATGAAGTACAACAAAAGAATTAAAACAAGAAGTAAAATCAAAGCTCTTACATACTTTGTCTAATCGTTTAATTCTTGCTCTTCATTTTCCACGCTGTCGTTTGACCGCTCGTCATCCCATAGGTCACGTTGAACGCCCGCCCGCGCCGCCCTTGCACCGTCATTATGTGGAATTCTTCTGCGTGATCTGCTTCTATGTCTCTCCTTGGACATTCTTAGAGCCTCCTTCATTTGGGTTTGGAACTCAGAGCGTCGGTTTTTCAAAATGTCTGTTTTGGCATACACCATTTAAAAATAAACACAAATTGCATTATCGTTAAGGACACACGAAGTAATATTAACAATTATGCGTAATAATCAATCTCGTACCATAAATCGCCATAATAAGACGAGTATTATAGAGTGACCGTTGTCCTTCACGGCCCCACCACGTAAAAGATGACGCGATGACGTCCTTTAAACTCTCCTTGAGGCAGATGTTTATGGCCTCCCTCAAATTATAACTGCCGATGTAACGGAAATAATTTACCTAGAATATTGAATAATAATGTAGTTACTGTGTAAGATACTATAAATACGAAAAAGAACAATTTCTCTTTTCACTTACGACATTGGAATATTCATCCTCGTCGATCCTTTCAAAGGCGTCCATGTCCGGAAGTGACGCTATGGGAAACATGGCCGGTTTCCGTGGTGCGCGATGTTGATCTTGGACGCATCTTAAAATTTTATCTAAAGTGGAATTCATTCGTCTGCAAATAAAATATAAGGACAAAGCAGTAATGTCACGTATTAATAGGTATAATATATTAATAGAGTAATGTGATTCTTACTTCATTTGCTCTTCTACGTGAACTAAGCGGTCGTGTAATTTTCTATCAACAACATATAAGTAATATTAGTATAAGTAAACAGGTAAAAGACAAGTAAATATATATAAATTTACCTAATGTCCATCTCTTCTGGTTGCGTCAAACGGTGTTGATGACCATGCTGCCGTTCGTCCTTCGATGCCGTCAATCCAGTTTTGGGAAGGTATGTCTCTGCTTGCTCCAGAACTTTTACTGCGGTGATCCTGAAACTGTATAAAAGCATTATCAGCGCAGCTTACCTGTTCAAGGGGTGTCTGCAGTATGTCATAATTTTGTGTAAATGATTGGGCTGGTCGTGATATATAAGTGTTTTGTGAACGTGTAGGTTGGACGTGATGATATGATGATGATTGGGCGTGTGTGTTGTCTATATGCGATTCAACGATCGTATCTCGTTGATCGAGTGATTGAAGATTTAACTGAGCGTGTGATTGTGTGTAAACGTTTGTGTGTGATTGAATGTTCGTCTGTGGTTGAATGTTCGTCACTGGTTGAATGTTCGTCAGTGGTTGAATGTTCGTCTGTGGTTGAACGTATGTGTGTGATAATGATTGTGTTGAGTTAAATTGTGTTAAATAATTATTGTTATTAAAAAAAGTAGAATCTTCCTCGAGAGTCCTTCTTATTTCCTGGATATTTTCTTGGACCTCTCCAGTGCTCATCATTGTTGCGACCCTTCTTTGTTTCGATGGAGCCTCATCCGAAGATGTCGTCAAATACCGCGACGGTTTCGAGACGACTCGCTTTGGTCGGAGAGGCATTTCTGTCTATGTAAGTCTATGAAAAAAATATTAATATATTAACATATTATAATACATTATATATATATATATGTATATATATATATATATATATATATATATATATATATATATACGGTGTCTCACAATGAATGGCCAACCCGTCGATGGCATATAATTTGCATCATACTGAATAGAAAAGTCTTATACCATTTTACGAATGGCGCAATATTAATCGAGTTATTAATTGTTAAAAATCGGAAGAAGGGATAGACAGCGCAGTGCGGGAGACGTGGGCGGGGGCTCACTGCTCCTGCTGCCATTGCCGCTCTCGCGTCTCCCGCACCGCGCTGTCTATCCCTTCTTCCGATTTTTAACAATTAATAACTCGATTAATATTGCGCCATTAAATGGTATAAGACTTTCTGTTCAGTGTGATGCAAACTATGTACCATTGACGGGTTGGTCATTCATTGTGGGACACCCTGTATATATATATAAATAGAGAAGTAGAAAATTTATTATCTGCAGCAAAAAGTAAAGTAAAAATGTAAAATAAAAATAAAATGAGTTTCTACATAACTTTCCTAACAAAGAAGTTATAATTAATCATCTTTTTATGAAAGAAAAACAATATTGAAATTATTTATACTTGTGATATAAAGGAAAAAGCTAAAAAAAATTAAAATGTAATTTTTCATGCAATATGTAGCATAATTAGAACAAATAAATGATATTGTTTTATTAGCATTTAATATAATATCAAGAACGATTTTAATAACTCTTACCTTACTCTCTACTCATCTTTTCTTTTCTCTCTTTATAAATTATATTTAACCTGGTTCATAATATTAAATGCAATTTAATTGAAAAAAATTAGAATATTTAAATAGTAATGTTGAAGAGCCATATTTGGATCACCACAACCGGATAGTGAGAATGTTAAGAACACATAATGGGAGTATCAAGAAAATAGATGACAAAGATGCAAGTATAATATACATTACCTATGAAAAAGCAAAAGCAATTGGAAATCAGAAAGGCAAGAGAAGATTAAACAAGAAAATAGCTTACATAGAATGGCATGTACCAAATCCAATAATAAATATATGGACATGCTTAAGAAGAACATACAAATAAAACGTCAAGAGAAAGGAAATGGAAAATGTTATAAAATATTAGAAAATGATGAATGTAAAAGAGAAAATTACATATTTTTGAACTTGTATAAAAATTAAAAACCTGTAAAAATTGAGAAATTGAGAAAAAGAAAAATTTAAAAGTTTTGTTTTCAAGAATCTTACATCCTCTCGCTATGTATAATGGCAGCGACCACGTATTGCAACGTTTCCAAATGATTTTCTCCATCATTATCCATCGATGTACTATTCCAAAAAGGCATTCTATAACATTTCGCATTAACTTCGTCCAAATGAATATAAAAGAGTTCGCTACTTAACGCTGTACACTTATATACTCGAAAAGCCGAAGATACCATACCGATATTGTAAAAATCATCAATCTCTAAAAATTTTTTTACAGTTAAATGATAGGAATTATCGTTCATAACAATGTTACAGACAATACAGATTGATCCGTCACGTAAAATGCAGCAACTGTCGCGTTCATCTATACTTAGTGACATTTCGTTGAATTGAATCTTACGGTACTGAGGACGATTACTACCGTCATTATTATGCAACATAAACACGCGAATAGAGGAATCAACTCTACCATTATCATTTCTATTATGAATCCGTTTCTCTGCCATTCTGTTAAAAATCTGTTGAAGAGGTTGATTCGGTTTTCTACAATATTTTCGAAAAATGGACATATTATTCTCATACGAAAAGGCGGAAAATGAATCCAAGGGACCAAGACGCTTGACATCGTCAGTAAGATGAAGAAGCCCGTGAATGTTATATGTATGAAAAATTGCACCATAAAGAATTTCACACCGAAGAACAAATTTCTGTAACGCGAGCTCTGCAAATCGTAAATGTTGCCTCGATGGTGATTTCGAAACCAATACTCTAATACCAGCATGTAAAAATAAGAAATGTTTATACAATCGTTCGTCCAATACATCGTACATTACAACTGGACCTGTATACAACAAGAATTGACGAAATTCGGTTGCCTTATACTTTGAAAAAATTTCGAGAGATGCAGGGCGCCTTGCGAAATCCGAAGGACAATATACTCTGAGAATATTTAATCTTTCACATATAATAGATATAGATCTTCCGGAAAGTTTCGACAACCGTGAATATTTACCGTGAATCCACGCAGACATAAGTTTTTTCACAACGCCCAAACACACAAGATGCATGTACTCGAAAGGTACTTGAGACACCATACCCATTGGTAGCGATGATAACGGACTTGTACCGTTTTTGTGATGATCCTCGTCTAAGCATCTAATATACTCTTCGTCAGTTCGAAGAACATGATGAACGCCACTGAAGACAATACGACCTTCTGTATGTACACCGTAAACTTTGCATTTGGAACACGGTTTGCTAGACACGTGGCTACGATGATTCAGAATGAATGCTCTAGCTGGTGCGTCAGCTATGAAAGCTCTTAAGCGTATTGGAATTTTGCTGTCACGAAAAGTAATACCTCCATTAGACATAATTCTAGTAACATCTGCAACAAATTTTTCAAAAAAAATATTAGAATCGCGTGGCTTTTGTGAACCTTTATAAATGCCTATAACTATTGGCTTCATACGTTGTATATTCACAATTCTGCATTGAATAGGCCAAATATGGACGGTATTTGACTTATCCAAACTACATCCATCCGTATTAAAATCCAGTTCTAATTCCTCGATAGTAGATACGAATGGAACATTAAAGATATTTTCTACTAATCTTGTTTCGAGATTAAAATGGATATACTTTCCTGGTTCTACATCGGATACAACAGTGGGATTTCGTGGTGTATTAAGAAGAGTCCTAACATCCTTCGGTAAATCAGAGAAGCAGGAATGTGTTCGAAGAAGCGTTAATATACTGTTGCCCTGAACGTGGGTTAAATTATTACTTACAAAACAAGATGCCAAACGTTCACGAAATGGTGATTCAGAAGAATCAATCGATGACAATGAGGATACGTTACTGATATCAGAAACACACGAAGAGGAAGAGGAAAGCTCATTCTCTTCTATATTTACATTATTCCTCATATTAAAAGTATCATTTACGAAATTATTATCAATCGAAAAATTGCAACTCACAGTTGACAGAGTATGAACATCTTGTATATTATTTTCAAGATTACTAGTAGTATTAGAAAAAGAACAATTTTGCACAATTATGCTGTTTCTGATTTCAGACATAACCCTATTACGATGCCTCGTCGATAATCTATTTATTGATTTCCGCGAAATAGAGAATTTAATGTTATTTCGTTTCATATTTACTTAATTAATACTTTCCTGAATGTTAAACACCGATGTATCGCTGCCTCTTCTTGCTTCTTAAAGAAGAATTCGATGCTCACTGCTCGCTGTGGCGATGCCGGCGACGGTTGAATTAGAAGTGACCGAGGCCACGTGATTTTAACGCCGGTTGCCAACATGGCGCTAAAATGCTGTACTCGGATAGGCTGTGTCTTTCCTAACTCAGATGAGCGATTATAATAAATATCGAGAAACTAAAACTATAATGTGTATGTCTTTGAGTGGGTCGCAAACGGCACTTTTCAGTGCCTATTTTTAATCATCCGAGGATGGATCATCTCGAAATGTTCGCAATAATCGGCACTTTTCAGCGCCTATTTTTAATCATCCGAGGTAGATCATCTCGCAATGTTTGCAATAATCGGCACTTTTCAGCGCCAAAATTTTAACAGGAATTATCTCTGGTATCGTACGTACGTGTGTGTGTATGTTTGTGTGGTTTTAGCTTGAGTTTCTCGATATTGTTATTATAATCGTAATGCTTTTCATTTTATGTTTGACGCGACTATAATATTATAATACTGTCAAAATCTTCTTGTATATATTTTATTTCGTGTGTTACAAATACAAATGGGTATAGTTTTCTTTCTAAATTTATACTCACTTATCATTATAAAGCATTGAGAGGCGCGATAAAAAATATAACGCCGTGAAAATTGTGTATTAATTTTTTATTTTCTATTTCTTACCTCTCCGTTTGTTTAAAGAGCTATCAAGTGACGATTATCGGAAAATCCGGCTCTACACACACTTAAATCACATATATTATTAATTTTAATATTAAATAACGATTTATTGTAATACTAATATGTGGTTAATATAATAATATAATTAATATTTGTTTAATATTAAAATTAAAAATATATGTGATTTAAATGTAGGTAAACATTTATGTGCAATATGTGTGAGATTCCGCAATTTACTTTAACCGAAGTTTAAGTAACGATATCTAATAGGAAAGCTCGTTTTATATAAAACGAACTCCTTTATTGGATATTGTTAGTTAAACTTCGGTTAAAATAAGTTGTGGAATTGGGCCTAAAAGTGTAAAAATAATTATTGTAAAATTTTCAATGTGCAAAGTAAAAATATATGTTATTAATATACACGATATTTATATTTATATTCATTAAATTATAAAAATAATACTCCTTTAGTTCCTTTTAAATCCCTTTAAATCTATTTAAATGTACGTTTAAATTACAATGGCCAAATACTGCAGATTCTGCTCGGTTTCTGCTGCCAATCTGCCGTCAGATTGCGCGCGCGCAGATCCTGCTCGGTTTCTGCCGACAATCTGACGTCTAGTCAAGTTGTCAGATCCTGCTCGGTTTCTGCCGTCAATCTGCTGTCAGATTCTGTGAACAGAATCTGCTCGATTTTTGGTACCAATTTGATAGCTTAATCGGTAGTTACCAACTTTTGTACCAAATTTGTAGTGTTTTTGCCGACAGCAGTTGATATCAGACTCTTGGTATTATCTGTTTCGACAGACTTGGCTATCTGGGTTATTCGAGTTAAACAAATCGCAACCAGCAATAAACGAAAATTTGTTGACATTTTTATTAATAATCATAAACTTAAGCTTCAACTTGATACGGGATCTGATATTACAATTACATATATCGGAAAAGAATTGGTCGATTTTGGGAAAACCCAAAGGTTATCTTACCTTTCATGTCGCTCGTGATGCATCCGGCAATGAAATCATCTTCAAAAGAGAATTCGATTGCATCGCATCTTTCCAAGGAATTACAAAACAACTTAAATGTTTTGTAACCTCAAATTTTGACTTGAATATTTTAGGTCTAGATTGGCTTAATGCATTCAATCTTTGGAATCAATCATTGAGCAGTTTCTGCATGAAGGTGGATTCTCAATCATCTTCAACGGATTTAGCGACATCTTCGGAATTCAATATCTCAATTTATACGGAAAGATTCGCAGAAGTCTTTTCTTCTGAATTAGGTCGATGCACTAAGACCAAAGTAAGATTATTTTTGAAACCAGATTCAAAGCCGGTTTTCAGACCAAAGAGATCAGTAGCTTATGCTATTCTTCCGCTCGTGGAACAAGAGTTATCTCGTTTAGAACAAAATGGAATTATTTCATCAATCAAATATTCAGATTGGGCTGCACCAATTGTTGTAGTTCGGAAGAAAAACGGGAAAATAAGAATTTGTGCTAATTTCTCAACAGGTCTAAATGCAGCATTAGAACCTAATCGACATCCTCTTCCTTTACCGGACGAAATATTCTCTCAACTTTCAAACTGTAAATATTTTAGTCAGTTAGACTTATCTGATGCATTTCTTCAGATTGAAATCGAAAACGAATCGAAACGTCTACTGACTATTAATACTCATCGTGGTTTGTTCGTATACAATCGTTTACCATTTGGAGTAACTATAGCTCCGGGAGAATTTCAAGCAATAATGGATTCAATGATTTCAGGTCTTGAAAATGTTTTTGCTTATATAGATGACATTGTCGTTGGTGGAGCATCAATTCAAGAACACAATCTCAATTTAACTCGTTTATTGGAACGAATTAAAGATTATGGTCTCCATCTTCGAATCGAGAAATGTAACTTTTTCACGACACAAATTAATTATTTGGGTTACGTAATTGATGGAAAGGGATTACATCCTGATTCAAAGAAGGTTGAAGCAATCAATAATATGCCTTCTCCACATAATATTTCGACATTACGTTCTTTTCTTGGAGCAATTAATTATTATGGTCGATTTATTCCTAATATGCATATACTGAAACGTCCTTTAGACAATTTATTGAAAAAGAACACAAAATGGGATTGGTCCAATCAATGTTAAGAATCTTTCAAACAATTCAAGAAGATTCTAACCTCCAATTTATTACTGACTCATTACAATCCGAAATATGAAATTATCGTTGCAGCAGATGCTTCTAACGAAGGAATTGGAGCTTGTATTCTTCATAGATTTCCAGATCATACCGTGAAAGCAATCAGTCATTCTTCACGGAGTCTAACGGAAACAGAACGCAAGTACAGTCAAATTGAAAAAGAAGCACTTGGATTAATTTTCGCAGTAACGAAATTTCATAAAATAATTTTCGGAAGGAGATTTACTTTGCAGACTGATAAACCTTTGCTATAAATATTCGGTAGTAAGAAAGGAATCCCAGCATATTCTGCAAATCGTCTTCAAAGGTGGGCTCTCCAATTACTTTCATATGATTTTCAAATTGAATATGTTAGAACCTCTGAGTTCGGTCATGCTGATGTCTTGTCTCGACTTATTAGTCAGCAACAACGTCCAGAGGAAGATTTTGTGGTCGCTTCTGTTAACTTGGAAACGGATTTATTAGCAATTGTTAATGAATCAATTCAAATAACTCCTATTTCTTTTAAACAGATTTAAGAGGCTACAAAAGAAGATTCAATTCTTATGAAGGTTATTAATTTTACCTTAAAATCTTGGCCGCAAGGCTCAGTCGAAGAAGAATTTCAGCCTTTCTATCGTCGGCGTGATTCTTTATTCGTGGTTCAAGATTGTCTTCTATTCAATGACAGAGTTGTGATTCCAAATAAATTCCGTCAACAGATCTTGAAACAAATTCACAAAGGTCATCCTGGTATAGAGCGAATGAAAATAATTGCTCGCTCTTATGTATATTGGCCAAAAATTGATCAACAAATTGAGGAATTTGTGAAATCTTGCAAGAATTGTGCATTAAATGCAAAATCTTCAGTCAAGGTTCCATTGCAGAGTTGGCCACAGCCAACTAGACCTTGGGAAAGAATCCATGTAGATTTTGCAGGTCCATTTCATGGAGAATATTTCTTTGTTCTCGTTAATGCCTATTCAAAATGGCCGGAGATTATTTCAACGCAAACGATCACTTCAGAACGAACAATCTTTATTCTTCAAGAAATTTTTGCAAGATTCGGATTTCCGGAAACGATTGTTTCTGACAACGGAACACAATTTTTGTCGGAGAGATTTCAAACTTATTGTCTTTCACAGGGAATTACACACTTACGGAGTCCTCCATTTCATCCAAGTTCAAATGGACAAGCGGAACGTTTTGTTGACACTTTCAAACGTGGTCTTTCAAAGATTCAAACAAAGGAAGGAAAAATATCAGATTATCTTCCGACTTTTCTTCAATATTATAGATCCACTTCCAATCCAAATGTTCCGAACGGAGTTTCTCCGGCTGAAGCCTTTCTTGGAAGATCAATAAGAACTACGTTGGATCTCTTGAAGCCTCCGATTCAGCAGGAAAACAGACTCAATAAGTCTTCAATCAAGCTCAAACAAGAAGCTCAATTTAATCAAAGACATGGAGTTAAAGCTAAGGAATTTGAACCAGGAACTCAAGTTTATGTTCAAATTCACTCTTACAACAAATGGTCATGGATTCCTGGTAAAATCGTTGAAAGAGTTGGCAGAGTTCTTTACAACATTCTCGTAGAGACTCGTTGTCGTCTAGTTAGAGCTCATGCCAATCAATTTAGATTTCGACATGCTTCTCACGAAGTTGATCATGTTGATAAAGAACCTTATTTACCATTTGAAATTCTTTTAGGCACTTTCGATCTCGATGTTCCTGTAGCCCAGCAGAATTTACCACAGTTTTCAGCGGAATCGTCGGAACACACTGAGCAATTTTCACCACTTCCACAATTTCCAGCGGAACCGACGGTCGAGGTTGAAGACGCCATGGATGCTACAGTGCAAGAGAACACTGAGAACAAACAGTTTCCTCAGGAATCTCCGCAAGCTCAAGAATTCGGATATCAACAAGCTCCAGAGATCATCGAGTCTCAAGAACCGGAATTTTCTGAGACTGTTAGACGATCTCAGCGCCTCAGACGCAGTCCAGCCAAACTAAAGGATTACCAACGTTCGGATCTCAAAAGAGGGAGGTGTTGCCGTCGACAGTGACATGAATCGAGCCACATGAACCGAGCACCAAGCCCTGTCTCTTTTGTTCCTTAACAACGTCAATCAATACTTACTTATTATTTCTTAATTAACTTTCTGGCTGGCTGTCTGATATTACTCTTGTTAAATAAATACTCTTATCTTATCAAATATAGTCTTTATATATATTTCTGGCACAACGAGAAATATAACAATAATTTAGTTACATGACGTCCGCGACTTTAAGTGACGAAATATTGACGTCTAATACACGACACCTTGCTACGTGGGTACAATCGAATAAGCTCTTAATACGGAAAATATGTTGCTCCATTGTGGTATACTGATCTATCTATTTGAATTTATTCTCGTGAAATAATCCAAATCATTTGATGAAATCGGATGATATTTCTCATCTCTGGAGAGAAAATTGACGTTGAAATTAAAAACGACAGCTAGAATAAAACACAATCTCGGAAAAGTCCTCTTGCCGGTAAGTTTCCGTTTCTGGAAAACAGAACACAATAAGTCATTCTTACGTAAGAAGTCTAAAATGGAATCACAATGAGGAAAATATACTTTTGAGATAAATTAACAGAAAAAGTTTGAATAAGTTCCATCCAATCGTAAATAATACAGTTTTACAAATACATTAATTTTTATCTAATGTATTTTTATTTCGGCGCCAAAATTTACGCCATATATTATTACTCATTCACTTGTTTCTTTTTTCACAGATACAGAGTTACGAGATGCATCGCTCCGTAAAAATCATCGAGGAAAACGGAGGTTCACTGCTCGAATGTCTCGACGTCTTACTTTCTGTAACGTACGCGCCTATCGTGGAGCAGATAGACAGTATTCTTGAATCCATGGAAGACCGCTTGCCCAAGTATCTCCTGCGGCGATATCCTTGATACGACGATATTTGTCGGAGGATCTTCTAGACGCCGCCGAAGTCAACAGACCCACTTTCGGACCGCCGCGCCGAAAACCGACTCACAGGAGAACGTCTCTCTGAGAGAGCTGAAGGAAGCGGCCTCGCATCTGACTTATCGCGCATTGGTCAAAAACGTGAAAGAATCAAGACCGAAGATTATCGGCGAGACGATGACGTCTACGATAAGGTTACCCATCCGCGTTCTGAACTGATCACGTACATGTTAGTGAATCTGCGGCTACCTGAGGCGACAGCGAAGGTGAGAGAATCAATCGTGCTTCTCATCGAATATCTAAGAGCGCATGTCAATCTAGAATCGACCGGCTTAGCGTGCCCTCTGATCCGTACGCTCTGGTCGGCAACGCCGTCTCGAGTCTGTCCTTGCAGAATGAGACTCTGATAGCCGCCAACGTGTTGCTGCCGTTCTTGCGAAGGTTCTTAGACTGTCGTGGATCCGCCGATTTCGCCAACCTCTTTCACAACAACGCTCTGAATTACGCTTTACTGATATCTCGAGACAGGATGATCTCTAAAAACGACATCGTGTTTCTTTCCATTCAGCAGAACAATACGGATGTATTGGAGATCATAGAACAATTTTCCTCCTTTGGATATGCATCCTGGAGAGATCTATTGCAGGCTTTCGTCAGCCAACTCAGGCGTCAACAGTTCCTTCAGGGTGAAGTATCCAAAGTTGTAGACAGGGTTTAAGGTGAGTTGATTCTGAAAAATAGCCGATAACGCTGGCAACTTCTGAGGAACTCTATTATTGCCGCACCGGTCCTATCCGCGATAGCCGTAAGAGAGAACTCCGTCGAGATCGCCGTATCAGGATTCGAAGACTACCCATGGATATAGCTGCGGACAAATCAGTAAATTAGGAAATCTGGCGAAAGGCACTAGCTTTCCCTTCTTCAAACGACAACAGTGGAGTAAACGCCGCACTGAAAACGCTGAAGGCTCTGCTGGTTTCGAATCTTCTTCCACATAAAGTCTTGTTGATGAATATCGCCGAGCTGATAAACACGTTTGATAATAGACTCGATCAAGGACAGTCCGATTGCTCTAGTCGATTAGAAACATATTTGGTTAATTTTACTCAAGTAGAAAGTGAAAGCGACAGAAAGAAGGCGATTGTGGACGTTGATGTCAATCTTCTTCAAGCTTTGAAATGGTTTGGATCCTTATACGGATGAATATAAAAGCTTGGAGAGTTTTCTGTCGAAGAATGGCTTGAAGACAAAAATAGGACTAGTTGACCTAAATGCCCATCCCACCAGGGGTAGATTACTAGTGCAATTGTTGCAAATGATAGAGCGTGCCGACAGTGTTGACAATAATCTACGCCGTTTGGTCGAACAGCTTGTCGGTAATATGGCTTACGAGAGCTACGGCGCTGGTGCTTTATCATATCGTTCTGGTTAATTCGTTAATTAGCATGTCTTTTCGCTCTTTTGATTAGTAAATCTCATATTTGACAGTTTTGTCAATGAACGTATATTTTAATCCGTAACGTCATCTTTTCGTGATTAAGACATCGCAAAACTAAAATGTCTAGTTAATCATATTTTCTTTAAATTATGTGATTGTCAGTTGTACGAAAGCAATAAGACGTTTATTTAATGTTTAGCTTACAATAATTTAGTTGCCCGAATTGTGAAACTGCACTCATTATGATTGTTGTATTTATCTCATGATTCTAATTAATAAAATCACGGAGAATTTTTTACCTACCACTTTTCTAAGAAAATGCTGTTTAACGAAAACATTAAATAAAAATCTTATTGTTTTCATATAACTGACAGATCTGTAATCAGTCGACCCAAAAAACCTCTCAAAGTAAACATTTAAAAAAATCGGTCTGATAGAAAAATGTAGGACTTAAAGGATTAACCTAACATATACCTATAAAAATATTTTTTAATATTACAAAATCAAAATATAAAATTAAATTATGACTTACGCATATATGCTTTCTATGATATACGCATATATGCTTTACATTATTTTATAAGTCTTAAAAAATATTTAACTGCATTAATAAAAATACTTTTCTTTATTTAAATATATACATTCTGTTTTGTAACTTTTTAAACTTTTTAGAAAATGTTATAAAATAAAGAAGACTAAAAAAAGAAGTCTTGAAATCATAATTCACATCGCTTCATGACAAGGTCACGACTTACACCACTTTGAAGACAAAAAGAATAGCTTTTTTGAGAATTTATTTTAAGAAAGTTATAAAGTATATTAAAAAGTACAAACAGGTACTCATTATACTACCATTGAAGTACAAGAAAAAAATTTGTTTTGTATTTTTTCAAATAAAACGCCCTGGCCAATCTCCATAAGCGTCTTTTTTTATGTTAAATCGGCGTACACGATTGTGACGAAACAGTTGCATGCAGAACAGAAAACAAAAAATTTTTAGTTTATGCATGACATTTACTAAAGAAGTACATAGGGATTTTGCATAATATGGTTTTTTGGCAAAATAAACATTTGAACAAAAAATGTCATTTTTTACCTAAAAATTTAGTACAAAAAGTCTCGTAGCAAAATCAAATTTTAAAATATCGCAAAAGCCCTATGTACTTCTTTAGATAATTGTTTTAAGAAGATACCGTGGAAATTTCAAGTTAATCGAATAAAAATTCTGGGAGTTATGATGTACGCCAATTTGAAAAATGTTTCGAGATAAACGCGTTTAAAGTTTTAAGTAGTAAAATTTTATGAATAAAATTGCAAAATTAAAAAATTCCTTTAGCAGCAATTCCTGCTCCATAGCCAGCTGTTCTTCCACATTAAAATCTGCTAGAGACTACTTATAGATGAAAACTTTTTTACAAGGGAACGGTCGCAGGTGTCCCTTACCGATTTCAACGAGCTTTGGATATGTTGTAGAGCATCAAAAAATATTAGAAAAAATAGTTTTTTTAGCGGCGTATCTCGACGTTTAGGGGTTGAAACAACTCCTCGAAGATAATTGTTTTTTTCGTTTTTTACGAATATCTTGGAAAATATGAGGAATATGAAAAAATGTTTTATACAAAAGTTTTACAGTATTTTATACTCTTTACAACTCTTTACTGTGTACTTACATTTTTCAAAAATGTTAAATTTTTTATTTACCCCAGCCTTACTTCTTATTTTGCAAAATTAAAAAATTTTGTAAGAACAAAAATTATAAATTATTGAGAGCCAAATCCATCCGTATATATTAATGTATGGGTTCCGCGATTCAATTTTTCAAAAAACGAAATGATATTCTCGTGCTATAGGCGCCGCGCTGTAAATAGTATTGCATTATTTATTTTTAGTTGCGCCACATTTAACAACTGCCTCTTGTACAATATCTTCTTATATAACATAAAAATAGATTAAGTCTAATGACATAATATGCAACATATTACACGATTTATTATCTAGTAATGTATTTTATACTTTAAATAATTTTATTACTTAATTTTTCAATTTTACGCATTGTGAGTTACTATAATGCACTTCGTGTCGGAAAATTTAAGAAACTGAAAAAACTTTTTGGCGTGTTTAAAGAATTCAATTTTTTGGAAGTAACAAGATTACTTTTTTTTCAAAGTACGTATCCCGAAATATTTTAATCTAAAAGGAATTTTTTTTAATTAAAAAATTATAACAGTTATGAATTCTTAACTAAAATAACGTTTTTTTTTCAATTCTTTACTCCAGTTTAAATTTATAAAAAATAAATAAAATATAATATAACTTCTTCAATGGTAAGAACTTCTTGTTAAAATTTTATGATATAATTACATATTTAATTATATCATTTAATACATTATAATTATATAATTTATTTTGATAAACTATTTGAAATATTGTTTGTAAAATATTATTTAACAAGTGAAAATGAAAGAAAGAGTAAAGGAAGAAAGGAAAACAGTTTGAAAAGAGTGTTACAAACATAATTTTATATGAATAAAAATTTTTTATTAGGCAGAAATAAAAGAATACCAACATTTGTTGCATGGATAAAGAAAATTGCCAAAAACCTTACCAGTATTCATGATTTGGAAATTTATCTTTTTTAAAAAAATCAGTACAGAATTTGTATAAACGTATTACTGTAAATATGTTATATTTATGGCACGTATTCATCACAAAAATGATGTTTATGGAAAAAATGTGTTATACAAAGTGATTTTTTACACCAAGAACAAGTAATTACAGCAGTTTCACCACAAATATTGCATTTTACTTTAGAATTGTTTTTAAAACAAAATTCAACTGGTGTTTCAAACTCTGTTGGTCTATTTTGTATATATCCACTTTTAAACCACGCATATTTAAACAAGTTTTGAAATCTGGGTGATGAGAATTGATTATGTGTTAATGATTGCAATTTCAAAATATTATTTCTGACATGAAGATCTAAAGCAAGATCTAACAACATAACTGTATCAGAAAAGTGTTTAACAAAATTTTTCCACAGGCAAAAGCCGTAGACATCTAACGGTTGTATTTTTCCTGTCATACCTGCCGGGATAGTTAGGATACTAATATCTGTTACAGAATCTGGTCTAGTTTCTGAAAGTACGTTAGGACAATGTCCACTCCATGAATCTAATAATAATACTGATTTTGGACCGACATTCGGAAAAAATACTTCTTTTAACCAAGTTTTTACATGACCTAATGTTAATTTGCCTGATGTTGAAGCCGTAACGAAAATATTAGGCGCGTTGAATAATGTATTCTGTACTCTCGGACCAAATGTTCCTGTAACTTCTTTTAATACTATGAAAAGAGGTGATAATAATCTACCATCAGCCGAAATAGTAGGTTGTATCGTATAACTGTGCGTGGTTGCTGATACAGATTGTACTACGGATTCTACCTTTTTTACACCTTTGTAAATTAAGTACGACCAGAGTGAAGTTCTAATTGGAATCCACTCTGATCCGAGTTATAAATATTTTCCACTCCATATCGATCAATATAATGTTTTACGTTTGTAATAAATGTATCGCATTTATTTTCCAAATCTGGTTTTGATATCAAACCTTTTTTGGTTATAAATTTTGTTATTTTCCGAGACACAATAGTATGTATTTTTTTAAATCTTTTTACCCATGTTTCTGAAGCACTGAATCCTGGCACATTTTCATTTTCTTGTGCTCGAGAAGCCCATCGAGCGATATCAATATCATGGATAATAATTCCTCTCTCAACTGCTTCATTGAAATGATTTAAGACGTATTGAGAAATTCTTTTTAATTTGTCATATCTATTACCACCTTCATTGATTTGGTCTTCCCATCGTCGTAGTTGCCGTATCGATGTAACTTTTTTAAACTTTTGTCTAACTCCTTCAAGTGATCTTGATCTTGTTTTACCGCTTTTCTAGTATTCCACAGCTTCTCTCTTATAGTCATATGATATCGTTTGTTCAATAGAACTACAGATAACTTCTTCTGGGAGATATACTTCATTTTGTTCTGCCTCTAATAAATCAATTTTTTCCGCTTCTGGAATCCCGTATTCGTCATAAAAATCTAACGTTTCTTCTTCTTCTATTTCATATTCTTGTTCGTCTTTTATTTCCCGCAGCATATGTTCAATTTTTTCATTCACTTGTCTTTCTTGCGAAGTTATGGGACTTTGGGGAACGTTGAAACCCATGAAAGTTATAGAAAGTAAGAATACTACATTGTATGGATTAAACTGCATCATTCTAAAAAAATATTAAAATTAAATATAAAACTCTAATTATGTATAAAAATAATAAATTTAATATATATAAATCATAGACTTCATAAATAATGCAATTGTCTTTAGTGTTAATTATATCGCCTCTTTATTTCTTGAAAAAATATATTATTGAATAAAAAATAAATAAAATTTTTATTTAAACGGAATAATTGACAAATCAGTACTTCTTTCGTCTCATTCATCGTATATTAATTATGTTACATTAATAATTTCACGAACTTTTATAATTACAATAATCAAAGTTAATCAAAGATTGACAAGAGTAAGAAAGTAATAAAAGTTAATAACAAATACTTGTTCAAATGACAGTACACAACATACACTTTTTAGATTACTAATTTACGAGATGGAAAGACGGACGTTTATAACGACAGACGTCTGTTACGGACGCTTATATCTGATTATAACTTTGCACACGACACGAGTGAATTCTATTCCTAGATGCCTGGATGAAGTTATACAACGCAAAATATTATGCGTGCGAAGTCCGAACCGTTTTCCTTGACCTATTGATTTCCTTGATGCGCTTTGATCTGGTTGTACATATTGCATATTGCGGATGGAAATCAATCACATTATATCATTAGACTTAATCCATTTTTATGTTATATAAGAAGATATTGTACAAGAGGCAGTTGTTAAATGTGGCGCAACTAAAAATAAATAATGCAATACTATTTACAGCGCGGCGCCTATAGCACGAGAATATCATCTCTTTTTTGAAAAATTGAATCGCGGAACCCATACATTAATATATACGGATGGATTTGGCTCTCAATAATCTATAATTTTTGTTCTTACAAAATTTTTTAATTTTGCAAAATAAGAAGTAGGGCTGGGGTGAATAAAAAATTTAACATTTTTGAAAAATGTAAGTACACAGTTGTAAAGAGTATAAAATACTGTAAAACTTTTGTATAAAACATTTTTTCATATTCCTCATATTTTCCAAGATATTCGTAAAAAACGAAAAAAACAATTATCTTCGAGGGGTTGTTTCAACCCCTAAACGTCGAGATACGCCGCTAAAAAAAATATTTTTTCTAATATTTTTTGATGCTCTACAACATATCCAAAGCTCGTTGAAATCGGTGAGGGACACCTGCGACCGTTCCCTTGTTAGATCTTTAATAATAAAACAATTCTTTGACCCGAAGCGCTTCACTAAATCCCCTCTATAGCTTTCTTAAATTTAAAATTCAGTATTCTAATACTACTTTATTTTTAAGATAATACACTATCATTTAAAGCAAAAAAAAATTTCGATTTTTTGAAAATTTCAAAGTGGTATAACCTTAATAGGTCTGTGTCGATATCGCACTATCTTTTGAACACTTGTAATTGCAAATAAAAGTAAACTGATTTTAACATGTCTTCCGACATGTATTTGTTCATCGCCAAAATATCATCTCAATTCAGTCCTTGTAAATCTTAAAATGGCTTTAGACACTCGTCTCTCACTTGGATTCCTCTAAATTTTCGTCGACTCAAATAAAACACACAAAATTTATGTTTTTGAAAACATATAATTTATTTTCGCGCAACCATTCTAAGAAAATTCCTATTCTTTTTTCTTTAACATTGTCCGCCGTCTTTAGAGTTGAAAAAATTTTACCGATAAGCGACGTGCAAAATAGACTATAATTTAGCAAACGTATATCCCTTTGGGAATTCCCAATCTTTTCTGTTTTCATATAATATTTAGTAAAAAGTAAGTGTAAAATAAGAGTAAAAAGATATCCAGGAAAAGAGGGTATTTTAAACACACTTATCTCTTACTTTACTCTTGCGATCGTCAGCTTAAGATACTCTGTCATCTTGGACAAATTAAATGATACGACCCAACTCACATGATTGCCTCGATTCGCGTTACCCCACTACCACCATCCGAACGCGTCTTTGCGCGGAAAATGTAAACCTGTTTCGAGACGTTCCGATAGAGAACTGGTCAGTCTCGTGAAGGTTCGGCGTAGCCGTGGGAGAGTGGCTTCAAGGATTAGTACGTTGAACATCCGGAACCGATTGTCACAGAATTAAATACCGCTGGAGATTTCGAATCATCGAGAAGCGCTTCAGAGTGATTTATTAAGTGTGGTTCGGAAATAAATAGAAATAAATTGTAAATAAGTAAAGAAGAACATATAAACTGAAAAGCTATAACTAGTGAATAAACAAAAAAAAAGTGAACTGAAGAGAATTATGACTCGATAAGATACATTCTTGACATCCATAAAGTACATTTTAGCGGGCATTGAAAGCATTATAGTGTTCCATAAACACGAGAGATACTGATATCGACAGTAAAAGAAATACAATAAGACAGAATATTAAAGTGAAGGTAGACGTTAATTCCTATTAAAATTTAAAAATTTTCTATTAAAGTTTAATAAAACGGTGATATTATATGTTATACGCTATGTTACCGGTTCGATGACTGTTAAATGATTAAAGTACAAGATGAATATGTGCTTGTGGAATGCTTAAGACACTCTAATTTGCACGCAGGTGTCAATTCGCTTTATGGAATCGTTCTTCTTCTAACATCCTAAATATTCTGTTTACTAATATGAACCATAAGTATTCACCGTTTCATTTAAATTTTAATGTGGATTTACTTAATAATTTCTCTTTTCTGAACAGATTCCTGAACAGTATCAAAAGATTTTTTTATTCAAAGCTGGTTGCTTAGTAAAATTATTGAACTATAACTTGCATTGCTTAATCTTTTGAACATAGATTAATTTGAAATATTCATACCATTTAAAAACTTGAATGAAGTTATAAAAGCGAAATTATTATCTACGCTGATATCTTTATGACATGTAAGCGTTTGATCTTTCAAGGGTTATCGAGCAAAGAGTAAATATAATATTATTCAATTATTGCGCATTTAGTGCATATATCAGTTCTTAATACTTTTTTATCATGAAAATTTCTGCTTGTAAATAAAAATTAGTCTGATATGACAAAATTTATTATTGCACAAACAGCTTACAATAATTCTGTTATTGAACAAATGGATTTATACATTATACGTTAAATCATAGGAACTAATCGATAGCGTTCTAATGTTCGAATTAAATTATTTAACATTACGTGTTGGAAAAATACATTAAAGTATAATGTAAAAAGTTCGTAAAACATTAATAAAAAGAAAATAATTTTAGTTTAACAAAATATAATATTATTCATTAAATGCTTTTGTTAATGAATACACATTATGCCTGAATTTGTTATATGATAACCAACTCAACATCATTAGATCTTATCTGCGTATTCTGTTACTTTTCCTGGTACACTTGTGGTAAATAGGAATAAATCATTTCATACTAATCGTATTGAAATCCCGTTCTCTATTCTCACTGATATATCAAAATTTAATGTACAATGAATAAATATATGGATATGTTAATGTAAAAAATCGTAAAATTTCATTCGTATAATAAATTTGTCATATTTTTTTAAATTTACTTTTAAATTTTATTTAAAACAAAGTCGGTTTTTTAAGTCCTTTTTGAAATTATAAAATATCTTTTTTGATGGAAAAATGTTTAAAATTACTAATCAGTTTGATTGGTGATATTTATTTTAAAATTAAATAAAATCATTTTTACAAACGATTTGTAAAAATAAAGTACATTCATAAATCATGTATTTGGTTTATAATATAATAACGATAAATTTGTAATAGAGTCTTACAAGATGGTTAAGATATGCATTCTAAGCGCGTTGCTGCTGCAATTGCTTTATACATCAATACATGGACAAAATTCTCCATGTCCAGACCGTTTCACATATATAAAAAAACATGGATCAAACGAAACGATAGGACAGATTCAAATCCGAAACCCACAACACATAACCCACGACCCAACAAATTATTTTGAATTCCATTTAAAAGTGGATTTAAAAGTTGACATTCAACTACCTACGGTAAATATTTTTTTTCGTATTAATAGAATTAAAGAAATGTGAACCCATAAATTTATAGCTGTTGATACAGACAATTTGTAATAATTTCTAGTACATTGAAAATTTAACTATAGCCAGAAATTTTTTTCCTTGATTGCTAAAACAAAATTTGATTAAATAAAACAAAAGGTAAAGTCGTTTTGTTTCTACGACTAGTATTTCGATTGGAGAAAAAACTCTTTTCTTTTGATAATAATCAAAATATAATTTTTAAAAATTGTTCTAGAAAATAGATTATTTATTGTATATTTTGAACTATAAATAATTTTTTGATATATTTAAATATTTGAAAAACGAGATTGAACATATATTCTATTGCGTTTTAAATAGTTAAAAGTGATTTTAAATAATTAAAACATTTTGCTTTAAATTTTTATTTAACTTATTGGTAGAATCGTCTAATAAATAGAAATAGTTTAATTATCGATGTATTTCAGTCATTCGTCGGTTGGGTGGACTTGACAAAATCTAAAGAGGATGCTGCTCGTGATGTTCTAGAGGGCAGGCCTTTATTGTATCATATTCGTTTTCCTGTAGAAAATCCGCTTCCAACAGTGCATAGAATATGGTTCAACAATGATCAAATTTGTTCCGACCCCGAAGGTAAGTATTTGTTTAAAAAGTAATATATAAATTTCAGATGGTCAATAATGTAAAAGCAAAAATTACCAGCTTCTGATTTTTCAAGTTATAAATTAATTCTTATTTTGTATCTAACTATGCGTAATTTTTAAGCAAATTGGCAAAGATTAATTGAAAGATAAGAGGCTTACTAAAAAATTTTTAATTTTTTTGCTTTATAAAACAGACGATTTAAATAAGATTGTTACATTTTATTTCAGTATCAGGAAATGTAACTACTATCACGTTGGAACATTCTCTTAAGATTATTATCCAGCCTGCGTATAATTATATTAATCCGAATCCACCGCCTCAAAATAGACTAGCGGAGCCGAAACCCACCGTCTCTCTCTCTCTCACGGAATTCGCAACAATATATTTCTACAACAAGTAAGATTCAATCTCACAACATAGTAATAGCTCATTCCTTAGTCCGACAGCTCCGCCAAGAAATGCAAATAACTATCCATTTAACAATATATTCTTGAGGCCGAATGTGTCTCGACTACCCTCAGGTCCAAAAATTAATCCAAAAGTTAAGTATCCCCAATACCTCGGTGAAAATTATAACGAATGCGGTCCCAGACCTATTCCAAGGGAAAACCCGTTAATCGTTGGTGGCCATGGAAAGAAAACATTGCCAGGCGAGTGGCCGTGGGTAGCGGCAATCTTCCGATATATACACGAATACGAATTTGTATGTGGTGGTACTATTCTGACTACAAAACATGTTCTAACAGGTACATTAGTTTAAACAAAAATGTTTATATTACTTGTATTCTATATATCAAACGAGTTTTTTTACTATAACTGCGTTTCTATATTCATTGCTAGTGCTAAAAATCTATAGTATACGTGACGTTAAGACTCTTGGTCTCTTATCGACCATATTGAAATCGTGACATCAGAAGTGAGAAATTACACATATTGAAAATCTTTGCAACGAATTGCCGTACGTAATTAAAAGGTGTTTGAATAAAGACACACTGTAGATTGCTGTGGCATATGTGTAAAACATACAGGAAATTAAGATTACCAAGGAATACACAACGTAGAAGATACAGTCTACCCCTTATCAGAGCTGTCAAATCACGTGTGTATTTCTGTGTTTGATTATGTATATGATTACGCTCTGTATCATGTTCATTTTACAGATAGTGTTTTTAAGAATAGTGTCCTGTAAATTTTGCAAGTGTGCTAAAGCGATCTACAGTGTGTTTTCATTCAAATATCTTTTTATTTAACAATACGTTGCAAAGTAATTTTTGTGTAATTTCTCGCTTTTGACGTCACATTTCAAAATGACTACGGTTAGTACCAGGAACATTAAGATTTTCTATAGATTTTCAGCCACCATCTCTTTCTTTTCTTGGATTACAAAAGATTTATTTATTCTATTTTATTATTTGCTATTTTACTATTATTTATACAGGGTGTTCGGAAATTCAGCCGACAAACTTTCAGAGATTGTTGGGGACACCCTAAAGATAATTTTTTGCAAATGAATGAACTTATGGTCGGAAATCGGTCGTTTCATCGCTACGGTATGCGGAATGTTCGGAAATAGTTGGGATTATCTCAAATATATGTTTCATAAAAAATTGTTTCAGACAAAAGTTGAAGAGTGTATCGATCCAAAAGTATCGCTCCATGCCGCACTTAGTCAGAAAGGAACAATATTAAAAATAAAATACTTTATTTTCTCGATGATCATCTCAATCTAATACGCGCAGCGCGTCTTTACATAAAATAATATATTAGCCGCCGTATGGCAGGTCGGCAGTCGGTCTTCTCGTGTTTTGTGAATTTCCCAGACACTGTGAATGACCAGAGAATGGTTTTCACTGCATACCGCGAAATTATTTACGTAACAGTACAACCTTTTCCGAACATTCCGTATATCGTAGCAATAAAACGACCCATTTCCGACCATAAGTTCATTTGCAAAAAATTATCTTTAGGGTGTCCCCAATAATCTCTGAAATTTTTGAGTTAAATTTCCAAACACCCTGTATAATAAAATACAAATTTATGCATCTTTCAATAGTATTCATGATTGATCCGAATGTATTCGGGAAATACGCATGAAAATATTTGTGATAATTAATTGTTCGTTCATTAAATATTTTGATGTAATAAATTACTAAGATATGCAGAGGCACACGAATATCTCTGAAATATATTTTCGTTTTTTTTTTTGTATTCTTCTGGCTCGCGCGCGCGCGCGCGAGAAAGAGACCTATAAGACAATGTATTTCATGCATATGTAATTTTTTTTAAAGCGGGGCATTGTTTGAAGACATCTCCATATACTAACGAGACAATACCAGCCAACATATTATCGGTGGCTTTGGGACGGTACAAATTAATGAACTTTAACGAATCGAAAAGTGTCACTAGGGATGTCGCGAGGTACATCTTCCATCCTGAATACACGCACACAGTCTCTGCTGACTCTGATCTGGCGATTTTGATTTTGATGTCTCCCGTCGAGTTCACCGCTTTCATCAGACCTATTTGCCTATTACCCCCATCGGTCGACTCACGTAGACTCGAACAAACGGATGGAATCGTCGTGGGATGGGGCGAAGACGAATACGGTAATCTTTACACCGAAGAACCAAGGTTGATGAGGATGCCCATATTGAGAACGGTAAGAAACTTTATGAACTCTGATATTCCATTTTCTGACTTTTGTCTTTAGATTAAGACACAAATTGAATTCCAATTGTAAGCAAAATTCTCTAAAAATGAAACGTTCAAAGATGTTCCGATGAAAATATCTCGACAGCAATCGAGACAACAAATTTACGTCCACTCTACATCCTTGAGATATCATGCCAATCACGAGATGTTCATAAGATCGAAAATGAAACGCTTAGAGATTTTTGCAGTGTTAACAAGGCGATCATTCATTTAATGTTACTATATTGTATGAATTATAGGAGGACTGCTTTAGGTACAACCCGATTTTCGTAAGTCTCACCTCAGAACGCTCCTTTTGCGCCGGTTCGTTACACAGCGGTCCCTGTCGGGGTGACAGCGGGAGCGGTCTGGTGATTTATGACTCTGTCACGGATCGTTATCAGTTGCGTGGCATCGTGTCGCGAACACTGCAATCGTTCTGCAATCAATCACAGTACGTCGTCTTTGTCGACGTGTTTAAATATCTAACCTGGATTAATCAGCATTCCATTGACGATAATCATACACAGAGAGAACTATTTGTTTGGATATAATAAATTTTATTAAAGTCAAAGAAATTTAATTATTGACATAGGGTCAAACAAACTAATGTTTGAACAAACAAATATGATTGTTTGAAACTTTTAAACAATATATATGTTTACTTGAAATAAAATGTTGTTTGGAAGAATTTTAATTTTTCGTATACTGAAACAATTGTATTGTACTGTCAAATAATTTTGTTGGGTTTTGTAAAAAAATTTTATTTTATTTTAAAAATTTATTATGGTCCTTTGAATAATTTTGTTATTTTATGTAAACATTGTTATTATTTATAAAACATTTTTTTACTTTATTAAAATAATTTTATTGCTTCACGTATATTTTATATGTATATTTTGGAAATATTGTTTTAGAATAAGATATTTTTGCACATCTCATTCTCAATTTCCAACACTAATGTTGTTGGAAGTGTAACTTTTAAAATTTAATTCACTCTATTAAGAAGTATACTTTACTTACTTATATATATTTCCAAGTGAATTTTAGTTACGAGAAAGCTGTTATGGTCTTATGCGACGCCTACCGGCGTAGACGAATGGCGACTTTCGAAAAGAAATGGCGATTAATTGAAAGAAATAATGCATTTGTTTCAATCAAAGGTATTTACAATATTATAATATTATAATATTTCAAATAATACTTATTTTTTTGTCAAGGAAAATAATTTAGTGCAACGAAACAAGTAAGTTTTTATTCAAAATAATGTTTTGTATATTCAATTTTTTTTTAATCAAACAAATATAATTTACACAAACACATTTACTAAATCCAAAGAAACATGTTCTCTCTGTGTATATCATAATTCTAGTAATATGTACATTAACGATAACTTTGCTCATGATTTAAAAATATATTAAATATATATTATAATTCTAATGATTTATTTTTTCGGCTTTAATATTCATATATAACAATATCGTTTTACGGCTTTAATATATGTATATAACAATAATGTTTAAATTTTTAAATTTAAACTACAAAGTTAAACTATGATTTATATATGTATATATGTATATTCTTTTTTACATCGTAAATTATTTTGTATTTTAAAAAGCATATAAATATATATACACACATTAATCAAAATTATACTTTTTTTAATACAAACGATTTGTCATTCTTTTTTTAAATGTATTATAAGTAATAATAAGATGAAAATAATAAAAGGAAGAAATACTGAAATTGCAGTGACAGCATTACGGTTTAATGCTGCTCACTCACGTCCGCAATCACGAATCTTTATACCGTTTCCGATTGCGGAAATTCAATTCGAGCTATCAAGGTGCGCACTCGTACGCTTTAATAAAAATCATTTACAATCACGCACGTACACATAGGTTCAAACAATATCTTTATATATACTTTCAACTAAACGCTGACGACAGTACAATCGAATGAGCTCCCAATATGGAAAATATGTTGCTCCATTGTGTTATACTGATCTTTATTCTCGCGAAATCATCCAAATCGTTCGATGATACCGGAAGATATTTCTCATTTCTGGAGAGAAAATTGACGTTGAAATTAAAAACGGCGCCTTTATTGAAACACAATCTCGAAGAAGTCCTCTACCAGTTACCGGTAAGTTTCTCTTCTGGAAAACAGAACACAATAAGTAATTCTTACGTAAGAAGTCTAAAATTGAATCGCGATGAGGAAAATACACTTTTGAGATAAATTAACAGAACAAGTTTGAATAAGTTCCATCCAATCGCAAATGATATAGTTTTATAGATACATGTCGATAATTTTTATCTAATGTGTTTTTATTTCGGCGCCAAAATTTAGGCCATATATTCTCCACTCATTTACTTGTTTCTTTTTTCACAGATATCAGGGGCGCAATTGCTGTCTAGGACTCTCCCATTCATTCTCTTCATTACCAAAACTAGTCGAATTCGCTTTCCCTCAATTTCCGAAAAGACTTCCACAAAGAAAAAGGAAGTTATCCACTGCCTCCTTCTACTGACATGCTCCGATTAGCAATAATCTTTCCATTTATTATCGTCACGAATCCGTGTAAATTCTCAGTGCAAGCTCGCATTTTTATCGATTCTTTGTTCTTTTAAATTTTATTTTTTCTTTTCGTTCTTGTGATTTATCGTATATAGCAATGGGAAACTTTCAACCGACAGAACCATGGTACGTCGAGGTTGATCAACGGACAGAAGGAGGCAGTTGAGGAGATTGAAGAAGGCCCTTTATGAGCACAGCTAGGGAGTTCGATCCCTCAATATCTGAGAGGACGCCTCTTCGCGGATGGCCAAATCCGAGCGCGATCAGCCGTCGTGCGTTTCAGCACCTCTTGGCATCGTGCCACCTATGTTAACGAGTTCGCATAAGCACCCGGAAAAGGCATAGGTTCCTAGGCCCGTTGCCAAATTGCCTCTTCCTCCTCCTCCTCCCGTGACGGTGGCACCAACGAGGCTGCCCACCAGACCTCGACCAGTAACGACCCAAGTAAAGAGATGCGACGCGGAACATATACGTCCTCCCGTTCAAACCGGTCCGAAGCCCCGCATATGCGCCGTGAAGTACCAGAGTCTAAAGATAAAAAGGGAGGGAAACAACATCGTGATAGGGGACCGGTAAAGAGAGCCTCCAGTCCGTTTCCCCCTATTTAACCACGTCTTCGGGGAGGTATCCCGTCCCGCGGACGTGACAAAATATTTAAATAATATGAAAATATAAACTTTACAAAGCTTCACAGGAAGATTTAAAAAAGACCTAACCAAAGACCATTATTTCCTTGAGATTTATTAATAAGTTAATTTAACGAAGAAATTTCTGGGTAGATTTTTAATTATTTTTATTATTGCATTATATTATTTCTATTTTGAAAAGTGTTAGAGAGAAACTCAAAAACTGTGAAAAACTAGAAAGCTGTGTTATATTCGTAGTCTCTGATACTTTGTTGATTTTTTATCTTAATTTTCACAATTTTCATAATCCCTAATTTTCAGAAAAAATGTGAAAGATTCTTAATATTTTAGGTAATAAAATCTTTTTGCTTATTTTTTCTTTAATACTTTATTGGTTTTTCTAAATTATTTATATTTTCATGTTCTCAAATTTTCAACCTTATCATTAATTAATTCTTGAAGCTAGTAAAACTTAATTTGTTGAATAATTTTGAACAAATTTTATTTTGATAATCACAAGTTAATGATAATTTAAAACTTAGTAACAAAGATATTTTTAATTTTGATTGAGAAATGTATTATAAACAGAAAATTATGACAAAGTAATGCAAAAGAAGACTTTAATTAATAAAAACTTATTTGGACATTGTAGAATTAGAACATTATTAGAACATTGTAGAATATATTCTCGTAATTCCGTTCTTCATAACAAAAAATAATAATACACACATACAAAAGCATAAACAGAATAATGACGGTTTTCCACTGATTAGTACCCAAGATATTTGTCTACATCATTAAATCTTTTCTATTCTTGTATCTCTATAATTGCGAAGATGTACATCATCAAGAACTCAACGAGAAACTATATAAATTTTGTAAAATGATTGAATACATATGCCGTAAATGCATGAAATATCTCATTATTTACGATCGTCTCTTCCGCATGATGTTCTTAGAATCGACGCAAATAAGCAGAAGTAAGCGTAGAAGCAAATTATTTAAATCTTCCAAGACATATCCCAACTTCTTGCATTTATACAAAATTGCTTATACGGACATATTAAAGGAGTTAAAGTAAATATGCCTTAAGATATAATGAATATTATAAAATAAAAAAGATATACATTAAGATACGTTTTTTTTTTTATTTTAAACGCAAGATATGTTTCAGCAAATATTCCATACGGATATTTCATTGTAGCAATGTTTCTGTGTTTATCTTTTACAATTACTACATAAAATGTATGGAAATTTCTCAAGATAACATTTTGCGATTTTAATACGAGTGTCTTTAAAGGCGAGATATTTCAGTAAGTTTTTTGTGAAAAATAAATAATTCTAGATTTCATTAAACCGATTAAAAAAATTATTCCGCATAGCGAAATCTAACTAGTTGCTAAACGGATCAAACCGCGATATAATTTTTCTTGAAGAACTAATTCTAATAGGCACTGGAATTTTGTCAGGGAGCATTCGAAATATATTTGTCTTGGTCCCAAGATGCTAAATTGAAACAGTAAAATAAAAACTGCTAAATATCAAAATGTTAAAGTTCAAATAATACAGGTTAGCCAAATCCACATGCCTGCATTTAAAAAGAAAAGAATTAATTGATATTTGTATCAGAAAGATTATTATCAGAAAAGAAAATCTACATAAATTGGTTCTTGAATATTCTTAAGAACACCATTCTGGCAAACAAAAATAATATGTAATTTTTGTAAAAGTCTCCAGGGATATTTAACCGACAGACGTCACAATGACGTGTGCTGTAATATTACGGTGTGAATGGTGACGTCAATAAAAAATAAAGTGTGAATAAAGACTAATCAATCACATTCGATAATACCTGAAGTTTGACGTAACATTGTTGAAAAGTTATAAGAAGTTTTGAAAAATTTTAATTAAAATCAAAATTACTATGTCGATTAATTACATTTTTATTGATAAAGTTAAATGTAAAGCAAAAGAATATGCTACATAATATTTATAGTGACATTTTTAATTAGTTCCTTTTCGAAGCGATTCAAAGTTTTATAAAACAGATTCTAATAAAAATTATATAGTCCATATACACGAATAGCTTACTGTTTTATTTCTCTTCTATATTTACTGTTGAGTTATTTAAAATATTCGCTATTCGAAATTTTATTATATCTTACAAGGAGATGCCGCCAACTGCGAACTCTACTTTTAAATGAGCCATAGTGCATTTGAAAGAGTAGATCGCGAATATAAACCGTGCCAGGACTTTTGGGTGTATGGGCCTTAGTTTCGTAGAAAATTAATTATAAAAGTGTGTATTTTTCAACTGTACTGTAAGTACAATGGATAGCCATGATTTTGCATGAAGCGCGCTAGCTGTGCAGGTTAGGTGTGCGCCTACTATTTTGCGTCCGTTGCGAGGCGAGTTCAAATCCGCGTAGTGACAAAAATTTTTTTTTTTTTAGAATAGATGACTGTTTATGAATTAGTTGTAAATTTATTTATTTTTTCATTCTTTACAGTAAAAGAACGTATATATAATAAAAAGTACCAATAAATTTTGTGTTTTTATTGTATTATAAATTAATTATATTGTGTCTTTTTATTTATTATAAAATTCATATGTACAATGAAATTTTTGTAAACGATGAAAACAAACTAACATGCAATCTGCAAATAATATCGCCAAAATATACTCCAATCTGTCAACCTTGCAATGTCAATTTTTATAAGCAAGTGAAAATTATTATAAAACGTATTCAAAACTGTCCGGATATTATGGTTAGCGGTGAAAAAAAAGAATTAAATATGATGCAATTCGAATTCAATCATTAACTCATTATTTATGTGCTCCGCAACTTATAAAAATGATTGAATTTGCTTGGTATGTGGCGTCAAAATTAACAGATAAACGTGACATATTTTATAGTATTAATCAGTTGTGTTTTCCACTGGATGTACATAAGAAAAGTATCACTCACAACATTGTACAGCGATGTCAGAATTTTATAATAAATAAAAAGACACAATACAATAAATTTATAATATAATAAAAGCACAAAATTTATTGGTATTTTTTATTATATATACGTTTTTTTACTGTAAAGAATGAAAAAATAAATAAATTTACAACTTATTCATATAAACAGTCATCTATTCTAAAAAAAAAATTGTCACTACGTGGATTTGAACTTGCCTCGCAACGGACGCAAAATAGTAGGCGCACATCTAACCTACACAGCTAGCGCGTTTCATGCAAAATCATGGCTATCCATTGTATTTACAGTACAGTTGAAAAATATACACTTTTATAATTAATTTTCTCCGAATCTAAGGCCAATACACCCAAAAGACCTGGCACGATTTATACTCGCGACCTACCCTTTCGAATGCACTATGGCTCATTTAAAAGTAGAGTTCGCAGTTGGCGGCATCTCCTTGTTAGCTTATATTCTATTTTTGTGTTGTAGGCAAACCAGTAAACAGATATAATTTGCATAATTAGCATCATTTGGAGGTGAATGTATACAAAAAAGTTGCAGATGCATTAATCTTTCTTAATATAAATTCAGTTTCAGTTGTTCGGTTATTCCCTCACAGCATATTCCTTACAAGCATATTTAATTACAACATATACATTGTTCTGAAAAAACAAAGATAAAAATTTTTTCCACTATTTTATATTTATACATATAATTTTTTTATATATACCAAATAAATTGAATAACCTACAATCTTTAAAGTTAAAAATTTTTAGCTTTAAGCTAAAAATTAAAACAAGATGCATGTATAATTATATTATCATAAGATATATTAATTTTTTTCGCATTATTCTTTTCTCAAACATATCGTTTGCATCAAAAGTCGTAAAAAATAATTTAGTTTTACAAGATAATCTTCTTCCTTGATAATATTGTTCCGCTTTTCACTGCACTCACGCAATCACGCGTCTCACTCGCTTACGTCGCTCAAGAAACGAACTGTTTGTTAACTAGAACCCTCTTTATTATGAGAAGCACAACAGAATTGAACGTAATAGAAAGATTTCGAAGCTTTCGGCGAAAACGTCAACTCCGGAATATAACCCGTCAAAATCTGACAGCCGCTCTCTGTTTTGCTTTCGTTGCTAAGTAGCTTCTTTTTCTTTCTTGACAGCTGAGAGATAGCGATAACATCGATTTCCGCGGTCAGCTGTTAAAGTATCGGGCGCGATACTCAATTTCGGCTTGAAGACGAGGATCGTCCGAGCGCGGATGCAACGATATAAAATTTCTTGTCAACCTTCCTGTAGCGGAAGTATGACCACCAACTTATACTTATATTTACATATTTCTACTACTTTGTAATTGAAAGTATCAAGGAAATTCAACAGAGAATTAATAATTTTATAAATTCTCGTTTTACTTTGTTTATAATATAATGTTTAAGCAACTACTTTTTCAGATTGATATTAAATCTTATACTGAAATTTTTTGGGAGCAAAAGTTGAAAAAAATAGTAATCACTGTTTTGACATTTTCGCCAAACAAAAATTAATTTCTAATTTATTAAAAACTATTAAAAGTTGATTGGACAATAAAGTATTATGTATATTGTAGTATACTCTAATGAATGTGTAAGCGACAAGTTGGATTTCGATGATTTTTCCTTCTTATTTGTTATTTTTATACTTTTATTGCACGGTGAAGTATTTCTGTGATGATGACTGCGTCATTTCGTTTCCTAATTTTTTGTCATGTATATTGTGATAAGTAATTCATTTTATCGACATCTCTCTCTGGATTCTCCGGATTTGTCGATAACCCATCGAACCACTGGGAAGGACATCCACATCGTTGAGCAACTTGTTTTTCTTTCTTCATTGATATTCATTGAAAACGAGTTTAAATAGCGGGCAATTCCTAATTTGGAAACACGCGACACGGGAGCGAAGCGAAAAGTGGGAAAAAAGGAACCGCGGAACAATATGCTCATCCCTTTCTGTGAGCGATATTTCTGCTGTGCAGACGTGCGAGCGTAGAATAGTGTGGATCCACGACTCCGGCGTACAGATAAGAATAAAAATAAAAATTGTCTCGATATCTTCCATATCAACGAATAACAGTTTCTTTATATCGATAGCTCAATATTCAATCAATTCTTCAAAATTATGTTATACTCGTTTAATTTTCATAGCGTTTAGAGATTACATCGTATTGTCTTTGTGTACTTCTCGTCGCACTGAATTTGTTTGCTTCATTCGCGTTATATCAATTTTGTATTTCATTCCTTATTATAAAATTCAGAATTATTACTTTTTTGTTTTAAATATATATATATATATATATATATGTATATATTACAAAACAGCAAAACACATCTTTTTCTATTGCGTTTCTTTATTCCGATTCGAGTTCACCCGTAAAATTCAACAAAACAGAATATTAAAGTGAAGGTATACAGTCATGCGTTAATTGCGTTAATTCCTATTATGATTTGAAGAATTTTTATTCAAATTTAATAAAGGGGTGAATTACACGTTATTCGCTATATCACCGGTTCGATGACTGTTAAATGATCAAGGTGCAAGATGAATATATGATTGTGGAATGCTTAAGATACTCTGATTCGCACGCAGGTGTCGATTCACTCTGTGGAATCGTCCTCCTTTTAATAAGTGTAAACGCTTGAAAACGTGACTGAAAACTTGATTGAAATACATTATCTATTTATTGTCTAGAGCCGACGATATCTTATTGACAAATGATATCTTTCTTGAACAGATTCCTGAACAGTATTAAAAGATTTTTTTATTCAAAGCTGGTTGCTTAGTAGGATTATTCAACTTTAATTGAACTTACATTGATCTTTTGAATATAGATTAATTTAAAATATTCATACCAATTGAAAACTTAAATAAAGTTATAAAAGCAAAATTATTATCTGCGCTGATCTCTTCATGACATATAAGCGTTTGATTTTTCAAGGGTTATCGAGTGAAGAGTAAATATGGACTGCGTTGCGATATTCACTGCCAGTACTGCAAATCTATAGTTTATGTTACGCACGTTATAGATTTTCAGTACTGACAGTGAATTTCCGAATGCAGCCATAATATTATTCAATAATACGTTTAATGCGCATTTAGTACAAATTAGTTCTTAATATTTTTTAACATGAAAATTTCTGCATGTTAATAATAATTAGTGTGATATGGCAAAATTTATTATTGCACAAACAGCTTACGATAACTCTGTTATTTAAAAAATAAATTTATACATTAAAGCAGAGAAAGTGGTCGATAATGTTCTAATGTTCAAATTAAATAATTTAATGTTACATGTTCAAAAATTACAAAAACAGTATAATGTAAAAAGTTCGTGAAATATTAATAAAAAGAAAATGATTTTAGTTTAACAAAATATAATTTTAATCATTAAATGCTTTGTTAATGAACACACATTATGTTTGAATACTGAATTTATCATATGACATCCTACTCAATACAATTGGAACTTATGTGTATTATTCTATCACTTTTCCTGGTTTGCTTGTGGTAAATAGGAATAAATCATTTATCGATCGATTTCATCGTATTATCGATCGTATCGAAATCCTGTTCTCTTATCTCATTGACATATCAAAATTTAATGTACAATGAATAAATGTATGGATATTTAAATGTAAAAGATCGTAAAATTTCATTTGCATAATAAACTTGTCATATTTCTTTTAATTTACTTTTAAATTTTATTTAAAACAAAATCGATTTTTTAAATTCTTTTCGAAATTATACAATTTCTTTCTGGACAGAAAAATGTCTAAAGTTACTGATTAGTTTGATTGGTAATATTTATTAGAAAATTTAATAAAATATTAAAAACGATTTGTAAAAATGAAGTACATTTATACATCATGTATTTGGTTTATAATATAGTAACGATAAATTTGTAACAGATGGCTAAGATTTGTATCCTGAGCGCCTTGCTGCTACAATTGCTTTACACATCAGGACAAGGACAAAATTCTCCATGTCCAGACCATTTCACGTATATAAAAAAATCTGGATCAGACGAAACGATAGGATTGATCGAAATCCGAGATCCATCAATAAATAATTTAGAAGTCCATTTAAAAATGGATGTCAAAGTTCCCACTCAGTTGCCTACGGTAAATATGCTTTTTTCGTATTAGTATTATTAGAATTAAAAAAGTCTAAACACATAAAATTATAGAATTATAAATTTATAAAATCAATGTAGACAATTTCTAATAATTTCTAATATATTAAAAATTCCACTATGTCCAAAATTTTTTTTCCTTGAAGCATTGCTGAAACAAAATTTGATTAAATAAAATAAAAGGTGAAGTTTTGTTCCCACGATTAGTATTTCGGGGAAGAACAACTTTTTACTTTTGAAAATAATCAAAATATAATTATTAAAAAATTATTCTAAAAAAATAAATTATTAATTGTATATATTGAACTACAAATAATTTTTTCATATATTTAAGTATTTGAAAAACGGATTTAAACATATGTTCTCTTGCGTTTTAAATAGTTAAAAATAATCATGAAATAATTAAAAAATTTTGCTTTAAATTTTTATTTGACTTATTGGTAGTATTTTCTAATAAGTAGAAATAGTTTAATTATCGATGTGTTTCAGTCATTCGTCGGTGGAGTGAAGTTGACAAAACCTGAAGAGGATGCTGCTCGTGATGTTCTAGAGGGCAGGTCTTTGTTGTATTATATTTATTTTCCTGTACAAAATCCGCTTCCAATAGTGTATAGAATATGGTTCAACAATGATCAAATTTGTTCCGGCCCCGAAGGTATTTTTTTAAATAGTAATATATAAATTTCAGATGGTCAATAACGTAAGAGCAAAAATTACAAGCTTCTGATTTTTCAAGTTACAAATTAATTCTTATTTCGTATCTAACTATGCGTAATTTTCAAGTAAATTGGCAAAGATTAATTGAAAAATAAGAGGCTTATTAAAAAATTTAAAATTTTTTTGCTTTATAAAACTTTTATAAAACTTTTATAAAACAGGCGATTTGAATAACATTGTTACATTTTATTTCAGTATCAGGAAATGTAATTACTATCACGTTGGAACATACTTTTAAGATTATTATTCAGCCTGAGCAAATTATTAATTCGAAATATAGACCGCCTCAATATAGACCAGCAGAGCCGAAACGCACTGTCTCTCTCTCTCTCACGGAATTCGCAACAATATATTTCTTCAACAAGTCAGAGCCAATCTCACAACATAGTAATAGCTCATTCCCTAGTCCGAGAGCTCCACCAAGAAATACAAATGACTATCCATTTAACAACCTATTCTTGAGGCCAAATTATAACGAATGCGGTCTCAGACCTACACTAAGGGAAAGAAATTCTATAAGTTATGGCTATGGTGACTATGGCTATGGTGGCTATGGAGAGAACACATTGCCAGGCCAGTGGCCGTGGGTGGCGGCAATCTTCCGATATATACACGAATACGACTTTATATGTGGTGGTACTGTTCTGACTACGAAACATGTTCTAACAGGTACATTAATTAAAACAAAAATGTTTATATTACTTGTATTCTATATATCAAACGAGTTTTTTTACTATGACTGCGTTTCTATATTCATTGCCAGTGCTAAAAATCTGTAATATACATGACGTTAAGGCTCCTGGTCTCTCGTCGACCATATTAAAATCGTGACGTCAGAAGCGAGAAATTGCACATTGAAAATCCTTGTAACGTACTGCCAAATAAAAAGATATTTAAATAAAGACACATTGTAGATTGCTGTGGCATACGTGTAAAATATACAGGAAACTAAGATTTTCAAGGAATACACAACGTAGAAAACGCAGTGTCTATCTCTTCACGAGAGCTGTCGAATCACCTGTGTATTCGTGTGTTTGGTTATGTATATGACTACGCTCTGTACCATGTTTATTTTACAGATAGTGTTTTTAAGAATAGTGTTCTGTACATTTTGCAAGTGTGCTAAAGCGATCTACACTGTGTTTTCATTCAAATATCTTTTTATTTGACAGTACGTTGCAAAGTAATTTTCGTGTAATTTCTCGCTTCTGACGTCACGTTTCAAAATGATTGCGGTTAGTACCCAGGAACTTTAAGATTATCTATAGATTTTCGGCCACCATCTCCTTCTTTTCTTGGATTGCAAAAGATTTATTTATTCTTTTTTATTATTCGCTATTTTACTATTATTTATACAGGGTGTTCGGAAATTCAACCGACAAACTTTCAGAGAATGTTGGGGACATCCTAAAGATAATTTTTTGCAAATGAACTTATGTTCGGAAATGGGTCGTTTCATCGCTACGGTATACGGAATGTTCGGAAAAAGTCGAGATTATCTCAAATATATGTTTCATAAAAAATTGTTTCAGACAAAAGTTGAAGAGTGTATTGATCTAAAAGTATCGCTCCATGCCGTACTTGGTCAGAAAAGAACAATATTAGAAATCAAATTATTTTCTCGATAATCACCTCAATCTAATACGTGCGCAGCGCGTATTTACATAAAATAATGTATTAGCCGTTACATGGCAGGTCGGCAGTCGATCTTCTCGTGCTTTGCGAATTTCCCAGACACTGTGAATGACCAGAGAATGGCTTTCACCGAATACCACAAAATTATGTAAACAGCAACCTTTTCCGAACATTCCGCATATCGTAGCAATGAAACGACCCATTTCCGACCATAAGACCATTTGCAAAAAATTATCTTTAGGGTGTCCCCAACGATCTCTGACATTTTGTCGGTTGAATTTCCGAACACCCTGTATAAAAAAATACAATTATATGCATCTTTTATAAGTATTCATGATTGATCCGAATATATTCAGGAAGTACGCATGAAAATATTTGTGATAAATAATTGTTCGTTCATTAAATATTTAGATGTAATAGATTGTTAAGATATGCACAAGAATATCTCTGAAATATATTTTTGTTTTTTTTGTATTTTTCTCTCTCGAGCGCGCGCGCACGCACGAGAAGGAATTTCATGCATATGTTATTTTTTTTATAGCGGGGCATTGTTTGAAGACATCTCTACATACTAACGAGACAATACCAGCAAACATATTGTCGGTGGCTTTGGGACGGTACAAATTAATGAACTTTAACGAAGAGGGAAGTGTCACTATGGATGTCGCGAGTTACATCTTCCATCCAGAATACACGCACACAGTCTCCGCTGACGCTGACCTGGCGATTTTGATTTTGATGTCTCCCGTCGAGTTCACCACTTTCATCAGACCTATTTGCCTATTACCCCCATCGGACGACTCACGTAGACTCGAACAAACGGATGGAATCGTCGTGGGATGGGGCGAAGACGAATACGGTAATCTTTACACCGAAGAACCAAGGTTGATGAGGATGCCAATATTGAGAACGGTAAGAAATTTTATGAACTCTGATATTCCATTTTCTGACTTTTGTCTTTAGATTAAGACACAAATTGAATTCCAATTGTAAGCGAAATTCTCTAAAAATGAAACGTTCAAAGATATTTCAATGAAGATATCTCGATAACAATCGAAACAACAAATTTATGTCCATTGTACATCCTTGAGACATCATACTAATTATCTCGCGATTGTAATAAGATCGTTTCACGAGATGTTCATAAGATCGAAAATGAAACGCTTAGAAATTTTTGCAGCGTTAACGAGGCGATCATTCATTTAATGTTATTATATTGTATGAATTATAGGAGGACTGCTTTAGATACAACACGATTTTCGCAACTCTCACCTCAGAACGCTCCTTTTGCGCCGGTTCATTACACAGCGGTCCTTGTCGGGGTGACAGCGGGAGCGGTCTGGTGATTTACGACTCTGTCACGGATCGTTATCAATTGCGTGGCATCGTGTCGCGAACACTGCAATCGTTCTGCTATCAATCACAGTACATCGTCTTTGTTGACGTGTTTAAATATCTAATCTGGATTAATCAGCATTCCATTGA